>CM019707.1:6951213-7351213 GCA_009760885.1 Achatina immaculata
ACTTCCTGGGTTAAGCCAGTTTGGGCATATTAACCCAGTATGGGCGTGCTTAGGACGTGACCGACCTCTAGAGCGGAGGTACCGTGACATGAGTACCCATCAAGTTTCACCTCTTGTTTAAGTCGGTTTAGGCATATTTCACCAGTATGGGTGCAGAACGGACGCGGTCGGCCTCTAGAGCAGAGGTGTCGTGGTATAAGTGGCTCTCGCCGCGAGACTACTGGACATACCGATTAATTAAGCTTTACTTTATCCTTTCCATCACCTTCTCACATCGGCGCCGCACGGCAACTCTGATTGCTTTTCCCCATTTTCTTCATTGGCCGGGAGGAGTTTCACTCCACGCGCTGGACCCGAAGAGTCTCGCCAGCAGCGTCTTAACCCCTTGGCTAAGCCGGTTCAGGCAATTCGCCTGGTATGAGTGTACATGGGACGTGGCCGACCCCCAAGCAGAGGTGCCGTGACTTGAGCAGTCCTGACCTCGAGACTGCTGATTACTTCACTTACTCCTTTATTTCACCTTTTCTACAGTGCTGCATGGCAACCCATAATCGTACCTTTCCTCATTGGCAGGGAGGAGCCCCACTCCAAGCACGGCAGCTGAAGAATCTCGCCAGCAGCGGAGTAAGACGGAGTAAACTCTGTTACTGGAAAGCAGATTTCACAGACATCTTGTAAAGACCACTATTTTCTATTACCAGCAAAATCTAAAACATTCAATTGCTCGACACTACGAGATGACCAATCAACTATAAGGGGTTGTCAAAGTTAACTGGATTCATTCCAAGCAGCAGATGTTCTAGCTGCTGCGACTAAAAAAAAAAGCATGGAAAATGAAAGCTTTTAAATGACTACAAAACCATTTCCTTTTTCTATACATACTTCAGTTATAATCAGATAATCCGAAAATCATCAGATCGTTTGTTTTTTTTTAAATAAGTTTTCAAAATTAGTGTTCTCTACTGTTAACTGCATATGCTCATTCTACGAAGTTTATGTACAGTATATATAATGTAGATACATCGTCGGCGTGATTGACAGAATGAACCCGCTAGCCACAGTTGCCCGCGGGCCGTAAATTGCCAACCCCTGTTTATATTCGTTGTGAAGCGGTTTCTAAGCAGAGAATGCGATAGAATACCAAAGACATGAAAGGACAACATCATCTTTCTCATTCCGTGGTTTACTGTAAACGCGGGGAAATTTTTTTTAAATGATACAAAAAAATAAAACATCAAAACTTTCATTCTACTTCACAGAAGTACACAGTCAGAACATAAAAAGTGGGGCTGATAGAAGCCACTTCATTATTCCATGTAAAGTAAAACACAAATAACAAAATAAGATGGGAAAGTGATTACTCCTATGTAGCATTTTGGTTGCTAAGAGACTAGCATAAATGACGGCACGTTAATTAACAAGTAAAACAAATATAACTGACTGAGTGCCTGCTATAAATTAATGGAAGAGAAAAACTAAAGATGACAGCAGGAGAGTGACGGGCGCATTATAAAAAACCCTGGGCGACCACAGAAGAGGGAGGAAACAGTAGAAAACAAACAAAGCAGTAAGAGTGCATCTAACAGCTGCACCATCCGATATACTTCTGAGCGTTTTACGGTGATCAAGTCACAAAGTATGAATATTCTGTATAATTCAAGCTAGCTGGATAGTGTTGAAAGAAGTTCCTAATATGGTTTCACAAAAGGCTTTGTTTTAACTACATGTGAGTAGACTAAATTGAACTATCATACTTCTCCTGCAGATCAGTGTAACTACAGTCGACTCTTCTAAAATATTCAATATTCTAGAATAGAGCAAATGAAGGTGTTTCAAAGGATTTTTCCCCTACAACATCTTCTCTCCCCCCCCCCCCCCCCCCCCCCCCCAAAGCAAAGGCACGCTATCAATGCTCCGTCCTAAAACTGGTGGCTTCTTGCGACGAAGAAAACGCGGTAATTGGGAACCTGTCCCGTGCAATCTTGTAGTAACCTGAATGTGAACTAGTGCACACTTACATCCTGCGCAGTAAAACCTGGCTCTGGTTTAACTAGGAGAACCGGTGGCGGGGCGTGCTGCGGAACCTCAAAACACAAAAACGACAGTTGATGAATTACAACTGCAACAATTAACCTTATCAAGATAAAAGAATAAAGCAAGAATTGCAACAATTTTATCTACAGAAAGTAACAGGGCGGAAACACCGCTAGTTTCAGCCAGTAAGTTTAAGATAAGGAGGGGGGATTTTCCTTACAGGTCCCAGCTGTAGTAAAACTGGCTCAGCTGCCTGGAAAATAAGGCTGAAAGGGACTGATTTAATCACCACAGATAGGTCTATCTAGTCTACGAGTACGTTAAGAGATAGTACAGCCTTTACCGCTCTTTGCAGCAGGTAATTAAACAGGTGGGTATTTTCTGATTCACCTGAGAAAATAAAATACTGAATGTGTGCTACGTTGTGCTAGTCTATTTTATTCACTGTTCTCTACTCTAAGATGAGTGAACAAAACAAGGATAACAGCTCGAAACAATGGTATTTCAATGCTCTATTCTTTTTGTTTCTTCCGGAAAAGTATGTATACTGTGCCATGAACACACTGTCAAGCAAATCACTTAAACAAACAAGCAATATAAAGGACTGACTGGAACAGACGGACCATGGAAGAGAAAGGAAAAGGTATTGTCGAAACAATCCATCTGCGTCCTTCGAAATAATCCCCACCCAGAACGCCTCGTGGCGTTTTGTAAGGCAACAACAAATCCGTATCAGAAAGCTCCAGCTGAAAGGATAACTTGGCCAATTTGAAAAGTATGTAGAAGCACTCTCAGATACCATAACACCGTACAAGGACGGAAAGGCAAGCGCCCACCGCTAGCTATATCCGCAGCAACAACAAAATACCCTCAGTGTCACCACAGGGATTTGTTCCAGGACCATATGTCGGATTATCTTGCAAAGCGCAATTTTCTAGCTCTTATGCCCACGAATTGTGGTGTATTCCCGGGGGCTTATCCCCGTATATATTCAGACGTGATGTATCAGCGAGACTTGGCCTATGTGAAATACTAATCTCTCTTTTCGAAACACACAATCTTAAGCTCGGGCTGTTGTGGGTCAGCGGACGGGGTACAGTGAAATTTGTCATGGTTGAGTAGAAAGAACATCACAAAACACGTTTCAGCATACAAAGCTACACTCTCACGCTGGGTCTGTTTTTTTTTTTTTTTAGAATGGAGATTACGCGGGTAAAGATGTTAGACGGGGATCTGGATTAATTATATACATCGCAGGTGTTTGCCTTTGATGTGACCTCATGGGTTCTTCACAGCTGCATGGTTTCACTATCTCAGACTTTTTTTCGACACATTTCTGATCTTTGTTCGTACGAGTTCGTCTGGTCTTTTCTTCCACAGTCCAGCTCCAGCTAACCACTGACATATCTAACTAATCAGTTTCTCTGTTAATGGACCTGTCCATCTTTCTAATCGATTTTGTAATCTAGCTATAAATATAATGTAGCATATAAAATATTGTGGAGATCTATCACTTTCCCTACATCTCTGAAACTAAACTCAACCCAAACTGCCCAGGAGGATTTGAAATTTACTTATTTTCTTCCACATAAAACTTCGCAAATGAAATTTTTATTAGACGACAGGCATTAAGAAAGATCCAGATCAATTTCACAATAAGCCCAACACTTCAAATAACTCAAGCTTGACATAAATCATTTCGATACCATGCTCTCTACAAATATGACAAGAATCCATGGGACAGCTGGTACTTTGGGACTTACGATTTGCAGTAGTCACTTACCGAAAAACATTTTTCTAACTCTCAAAGTTCTATAGCTGCATTAAGTGAACTTTGTCCTACAAGTTACATTTCGAAACCAAAGAACTGATATTCTCCGAAAGTTCTACAGCCGCATAACTGGACTCTGCCCTACAACAATCACATGTCGAAATCAGATTTGATATTTTCCAACTTCTGGAGTTCTATAATGCATAACTGGACTCTGCCCTACAACAATCACATGTCGAAATCAAGATCTGATATTCTCTAACTTCTGGAGTTCTATAGTGCATAACTGGTCTCTGCCCTACAACAATCACATGTCGAAATCAAGATCTGATATTCTCTAACTTCTGGAGTTCTATAGTGCATAACTGGACTCTGCCCTACAACAATCACATGTCGAAATCAAGATCTGATATTCTCTAACTTCTGGAGTTCTATAGTGCATAACTGGACTCTGCCCTACAACAATCACATGTCGAAATCAAGATCTGATATTCTCTAACTTCTGGAGTTCTATAGTGCATATTCCAGAAAATGAGAAACATTTTGTGCAACAGACCCATATCAATGGAAACAAGATTCCAAGTACTTTAATGTTACATCGAGCCAATTTTGCTTTATGGGTGTGAAGCATGGTCCATAAATAAGAGAGTACAGCGAGAAATGAAGGCCATTAAAATGTGGTTCATAAGACGAACGCTGAAGGTATCATGGACAGCTAAGAAAACCAACGAAGAAGTCTTATGAGAGGCTGGAGTTAAAAGGCAAATTACAGCAAAGATCAGAAGCAGACAAGTGAGAACTGTATGACATTTTCTGAGAAGAGAAAAATTGGAACACATTGTGGCAACTGGAAAAATTGAGGGAAGAAGAGACAGAGGAAGACAGAGAGAGAAGTTACTGGATGGGCTGTCAGTGTGGCTAGGAAGAAAGTCACCGGGGGATCTCATAATCAAATCTAAAGACAGGGAATGGTGGATAGAAATGATCGCCTACGCCACGCGGCACGGCACTTGATTGATTGTTTGATAACTGAACTCTGCTCTACAAGACACATATCCAAAACAAAACAAAAAAAACAGCAGCAGGTGCTTCTCTTAAACCCTAAACTTCTGTAGCCGCACTGTGGGAACTCTGCTCTACAACAGTTACATGCCAAAAACCAACAGCTCGTATCTTTACCAGGACTTACTATCAAAGCAGGCTTGTTTTGCCACAAATTAATACAGCTTCTAACAGCATTCACCAAGGCTACTGGCTAAATCTGTGCACGGGATGGGATACTGGGCTTGCCCCCCACCCCAACCCCCAATTCAAAAGCGTGAGCAAAAGATGCGTACATGATAAACTGGGGAATTTTAAGTGACAAAACAAAATATATATTAGAAATCGCTAACAAACAAATCATATTAAATCAGCAGAATATGCAATAATCTGGTGGCGGACAGTGGCGTGCCATCTAGATATAGAAGTTAGCTGCGAGTATATTCAATAAGCAGTAGTGGACCAAGCAGTTGATGGTGACTGAGAGGAGGGGAGTTGACGGTGTGGGGCTGTTAACTTTATAAATTATCTTATAACTCAGTGATATGACCATCGGCGCGTAAGAGGCGCCATAACCTCTCCCCCTGCTGCCTTGTGGGTGAGGCAAAGGCTAGCAGAGAACACCATACACAGCCCGGAGGAAGGAAAAAGGGAAGCCCCTAGTTCGCCACGGTTCGAAACCTCGCAAACAGAGTCAACGGCGTCAAGGGAGGCTTCACAGGAGCAGCTTCGCCCCGGTACGGATAAAAGAATAAAGCAAGTGTCATACCAGACCGTCATCATGCGACTGCCAGCAAAAGCAGTATCAAGTTAGGAACTGGAATGTCAGAACAATGAATAGAGCAGGGAAAATTGAAAACACCCAAGAAGAAATGAGGATACTTAAAGTCAACATTTTAGGAATGAGTGAAACAAAATGACCAGGAGCAGTAATAACGACAATAAATAATCATAAAATCATTTAGTCAGGTGGAGAAGAGCGCTTGCGAGGGGTAGCATTAATGGCTGACTCAATAACATCAAAAGCAATAAAGGGATACTGGGCAACATCTTGTGAAAGTACAAGGCAGACTTATTGACGTTAGCATCATTCAAATATATGCTATAACAACAGAAAGCACAGAAGAAGAACTTGAATCATTTTACTATGATACAAACAAAGTCAGAAAGCAGTGCATACTGTAGAAGTCACTATTTTAATGGAAGACGTTAATGCAAAAGTCGGAAAAGAAAGCGAAGAACCATTAGTAGGTAATTTTTTACTAGGAATGCGTAATGAAAGGAGACCGGTTAGTTGAATGAGCCAAAAAACACGATTTAATCACAGGGGACAATACCCAAGATAGTTATACACATGGGTAAGCCCCGGTGGATACAAAACAAGATCGATTATATTCTGATCAACAGAAGATTTCGAAATGCATTAACACTGATTAAAACAATGCCAGGAGCAGGCTGCTATAATGACCGCAAGCTCCTGGCAGGCAAGATAAAAGTTAGATTGAAAAAAATTAAAATCAAAGCCTCGTAACATCACATGAGACATGAAAGTATTACAGAAAGAAGAAGAGATAACAGCAAAACTCGCCATAGCAGTGAAAAACGGATACGATGCACTAGCAGACCTGGAAATACTATTCCAAGATACTAATGATAAATGGGACATACGGAAATAATGGATATCAGTGAGTTCCAACAAAAGAGAGAGGTGTAAGACAAGGATGTGTTCTGTCTCCAGACCTCTTCTCTTTATACAGTGAAATAATAATGAGAGAAATCAAGATTCAATGAAAGAAAGTAAACAACATCAGATACGAAGATGACACAGTACTGATAGCACAGAGTAGGAAAGTCATGCAAAAACTCTTACACAAAGTCACAGAAGAAAGCGCGAAAAAAGGAGTGTTAAACAACAATAAAACAGAAGAGTTAAACAACAATAAAACAGAAGTAATGGTGATATTAAAAAAAGAAGAAGAAAATACCAGAATGCAGAATTATAGCGCAGGGGAAATATTAAGAAAGATCAACAGATACAAATATTTAGGTACACTTATAACATCTGACGGCAGGTGCACTGAATAAAAAATCAGAACTAAGATAGCAATGACAAAGACAGCTTCTGGAAAAAATAAAGAACACAACAAATCCATCACTGGAAATAAGAAAGAGAGTTCTAAGATGCTATACAGAACCTAGTCTACTTTATGCAAGTGAAACATAGACCATGAACAAACAGTTAGAACAAAAAAAATAAAAGCTACTGAAATGTGGTTCCTAAGAAGGATGCTTTGATCACCATGGACAACCAGAAAGACAAATGAAAAAGATTACGGCAAGCTGAAGAATATCCCAAACTGGTGCCATACATAAGAAAAAGACAAAGTTTCTCGGACATATCAGCAGACATGAAGGTCTAAAAAAAAAATGGTCATGGCTGGAAAAGTAAATGGCAAAAGACAAAGAGGGGGAAGAAGACAGACATACCTAGATGGCATGACTGCGTGGTTCTGTGTGAAAGTAACAATTGCATTGATTCGAGACACGGAAGATCGAGCGAGATGGGGAGAGACGATCAACTACGCCTATGGGCATGACACTGATCTGATCTGATCTGATGCAATAATCATACCCCAAACTGCAGACAAGCCCAACGAGACAAGGCGGAGAACTGGGGATGTTCCTCTACGGTCCGGCGGCCCTGTTTTCGCCACTTCTTTTCCTATAAGGGACAAAATTCAAGAAACGATTACATTGTTCTAACCTGAAACTGAACCTGGCTGTTCATGACCCTGATTGCAGGTGCTGCTATTATGAAAGAACTAATGAACTTACTACTGCACTGCTCAAGATTACAAAGCAATACATTACCTCCAAGACAGTTAAGAAGTCCTGGCTCTTCTTCTTCTTCTTTCAAATAAACAGATATTCCATTTTTCATTTACTGACAGTATTTACACTTAGAGCAAAGGAGTAAAAGATAAGCATTTGAAGAAAGAATGAAAATGTAAACACTAAAAGCAAAGAAGAAAAATGTAAACACTTAAAGCGAATAAAGAGAATACAGACGCTTAAATCAACGAAAGAGAATACAAATACTGAAGCAAAGAAGAATAAAAACGCTTGAAGCAAATAAGGATAATCTACATGCATAAAGTAGAGAATGAAAACATAAACACATAAACCAAAGATGGAGAATACAGACGCTGGAGCAAAGAAGGGGAATACAGACACCTGAGTCACAGAAGGAGAATACAGACACCTGAAACAGATGGAGAATACAGACACCTGAATCACAGAAGAAGAATACAGACACCTGAATCACAGAAGAAGAATACAGACACCTGAATCACAGAAGGAGAATACAGACACGTGAAACAGATGGAGAATACAGACACCTGAATCACAGAAGAAGAATACAGACACCTGAATCACAGAAGAAGAATACAGACACGTGAAACAAAGGAGGAGCAAACAGATACCTGAAGCAGAGAAGGAGAAAACAGACACCTGAAACAAAGAATGTGAATAGAGACACCTGAAGCAGAGAAGGAGAAAACAGACACCTGAAGCAGAGAAGGCGAAAACAGACACATGAAACAAAGAATGTGAACAGAGACAGCTGAAGCAGAGAAGGAGAAAACAGATATCTGAAGCAGAGAAGGAGAAAACAGACACCTGAAACAAGGAGAAAACAGACACCTGAAGCAGAGAAGGAGAATACAGACGCTTGAAGCGAAGAAGAAAAAGACAGACCCTTCAAGGTATGAAGAAAAAAAAACACGGGAAAAATCCAGTAATATATCTATTAATCTTAAAAAAAAAGTAGTACACAAAGGCTTCCGCTGAATTAATGAGTTGTAGCCGTGAAGGTAAAGACTATCTATCTATCCTAGAATTTCTTGTGCCCACTGACCTACAAGTAAATAATCACGAATGAAACACAAGAAATAACTAAGTTCATAAATAACTACACATTTTTAGAACGTGTTCCATGTTTGATGTAGTCGAAATTACGAGACTAACGAAGATGAAATGAGTGAGGGAGGGAAGGAGGGAGGGAGAGAGAGAATCTGACCAAATGAACAAACTCAAAATATGTCTTTCGAGTGGCGGTTTCGTGGTATTAAACTAACAAATGATAACCGCTGCAGTCAGCCTCCCCATGGCGTCACACAATTAAGCCGGCTGGGATTTTATAAAATGACATTAGAAGCCTGGGATTTAATGATGTTTGTATTACTCCTAAACTGTGGACAGGCTAACAGATTCTAATGAAAATTCCTGCACCGGTGATCTATAATACTGGTATGTTAATGATCCTGGGTGGATAAAAGATAAATTATTTGCTGGAAAACTTCACGTTAAAGAAATACAGACTGATGAACTAACTGGCCATGTGGCGCGTCAGTACGTGTTGGAAATCACGTTGGTTTTTTTTTTTTTTGCTTTCTACACATTCCCTAGTGTTTCCTGTTAGCGAGACTGCCTTTCCTATGCCTCCTGGTCAGGTATATTTCTTTTGCCCTACCTTTCCTTTTTTACTTCCAGCTCTCTCCTGTAAGGTTTTCAAACTTCTGTATTTTCTCGTGACCAAATGTCTTTTCCTCACAAATGTGGTAGTTTTCGTTGTTCTGTAACGTCTCTAACTTGGGAGTTCTTTGTTTGCTTTTCTGGATGTCCAGGAGTATCTGTTGCATCTTTCTCTCAAAACCACGTCGCTACTTTTTCCAATTCTGTGTCATCTGTTTCTGGTCCAAGTCTCACAACCGCTCTGTCGTGTGTGGGTGTGCGTGTATGCTAATCTAAAGACATTCCCATTACGCCATGAAGGCACCTAGGGGATAAGATGTTAACGCCCAAATTTTCCTTGCCTGTCGGCACACTAGAGGGCGATGTGGTCGGCATCACGTCTGGTCGCCTTTCTTCAGCTTCAGAATAAGCTAGCTACCCATTTCTACAGCTGGATGACTGGGGCGCCTCCGGCTGGATTCGAACCACAGACCTACGCTATAAAATACTAGTGCACTAACCACTTCGCTACTCAACTTTTACAGGCATTCTTCTATTGTGTAATTTTTTTTTAAGGAGCTGGATGAGACAGATGAAAGGATTTGATGTTTATTTCAACAGTACACAATATAATGTACCAGACTTCGCCATTTCAGCTGAGCCAACATAGAACTTTTTCACCAAAGATCTTTCTCTCTTCTCTTCGCCGCTCGTTTCGTTGGGGGGGGGGGGGTGTTGTAGTTGAAATGTTCCTTTCCGAACACAATGTGCATATTTTTCAAATGTGTGGATAAAATGCTGAAATGTATATTTTTTAAAAAAAACATAGCTGTTTACATATTACAGATGAAAGAAACCGTGCTTTCACTTATCTATATAAATCCCTCAGGGCTGACACTGTAAAACTGTTCTCGCCCAGGCCCCTTACTAATTAGTCATTCTGGGTTTCATCCTCTACGCACCTCGTCCCCCCCCCCCCCAATCCCTCCGGACTATCACTTAAAACAAGGAAAGCCCTCTGGGCCGCTGAGCAATTCGCCGCCTTGACGTCCTCTCTCACTGGCCCGCTGTCAATATCCGCATCAGGATACCTTCCCATAAAACATGGTTTTGAGCTCTTTTGAAGTGCTAGGTCGAAGCTTGCTTCTGTCCAATGACCTTGGTAAAAATACGAGTACCATTCATTCATTTGCATGTCCCTTGCGGAACTTTGCCTCCTGTAGGCCTCTCGGTTGTGAGCAAGATGGCCTGCTGCTGATGCATCCACGAGTATCTAAAACAAATCCGAATAACAAGACTGTAGATTACGAACAAACCAACAGACCTTATTTCCAAATGGTTAAGAATTGCGCCCCCCCCCCCCCCGCCCCACGTCTATCATTCTGCCCTTCATCATACAACTTTCATTCAATCACATATATTCAGCATTTATTATTGAACATAATATGCAATAGAGGGCTCACCTGGGCAAGAGCAGAAAAAAAGGCGAAGGACAGGCATTTGTGGAAAACCCTTGCGGAAGCCCCATGTGCCCTGGGCACTTAAGGTTCAGAGAGAGAGAGAGAGATAATATGCATGAAAAAGCAAAAAATGAATATGTAAATAATTAATAAACCCTTTCTTTCCATACACTCCACGTTCTGCTTATGTAACTACATGAAAGAAACTTAATTACATTCTCACATTCATTATAAACTAGCAAATTTTTGGAACACCAATAAAACAGATACAACAATCAAGGCTTCATTCACGAAGGTGAAGCATGGCAAATGAGGTTTCCAATTCATTTAACCGATTAGTTAGTGTGCCGTCCCCTCGTGGTCGGCATTTGTTCGTCCTATTTGAATGCACTGTTCGACTCATTAAAGATTCCTGTTTTGTTTTTCATCCTCTGATAGTCATTTGTGCCATGTAATTTAGTACGTTTAACTGTGGAGACAAGTATTCTCCATCTTCGAACGCGCCTGAGACAAGACAGGCCTGTTTCATTTAATCTACTCTCGCCGTTTGTTTTACTCACTACTCATTCTCAACTGCCCTTAATCCTCGTGTAACAAGCTCGCGTCAGGTATACTCCTGCCAGCTTCCTCAGGATAAAGCTGGGGGGAAGGGGGGGGGGAAACAAGAACGTAGGTAACCAAATATTCTTTCACGCTGCACTCCTTCCTTTCCAGTAGCTCATAGTAAGATGAGTACCAGGCCTACCTACGGAATGTCATTCGACTTCCCCATGTATCTATGACTTTATCAAGAATGAATCTGGTTGGCAGTACGAAAGCTCTTGGAATGTACATCCCAGATAATCTTCCCTAAAGCCCAGGTGAATTAAGTACGTCGAAAAAAAAAATGGCACGGAAGAGCTCTGGCTTAGATATCTACAGGAATAAGACACGGAAGATGCATCTCTTACAGCAATCTTTGCGTGACCGCTCTTACATGAGAAACCTTGGTGCGAGAGTTTTAAGCAAGTTTTCCTTCCGGGATGTTTATATACGTCTACGGTTGGTTTATAGATGTTGAGTACGTAGGGCGTTTCTTCGTAAATCTCTCCCTGCACAAAATTGCTGGTTCTGTTTTTTAGCTATATTCAGCCACTTAACTGGGTATTTCCTGAGGTGTAGTAATGAAGTCAAGATATGACCTTTATCTGAGAAGTTGTGCTGAATAGTTCCAGTCTTATTCTACAGAGTAATCGCCTAGCACCAGGCTCTTTTGTTGCGTCAAATTATAAGAGCTTGCCGGTGGAATCGGCTAAAGAAATACTGCACATCCCTAGCTTTCTAGATGCACTCATGATCTGAAAAAATAGCCGCCGTAACTTGCCACCAATCCGACACGATACCGCGCATCAACATCTTCACTCAATCGACTGCTAAGAACATCAAGCTTGCAGCTCCAGAGTCGAGAAGAAGAAGAAGAATCTTTATTAATATTGTTTACGTTTCCTGAGATTTATTCCAATGATCCAAAATAACTGGACAACAGCAAAAGAATCCAACAAACCGGACACCAGAGCTTCTCTTGTTTCTATTACAAGACTTGGAGAAAAAAAAAGATATATATTATCCTCGTATTATCAAACGCCTATTACTTTTTTTCTTCTGGAAAGCAAGCGAACGTGCTGATGGCAATCTGATAAGGGACGTGCCAACAGCTATCACGCTATGGCATTTGCGGGCTTAAATTTCATGAAAATGTGACACTCCTGGGCTGTGGAAAAAAAAGCTATTTATTGCAATCTTTCAACTGCATGGATTTTTCATACCTTACACGACAACCATTTTCGGCATTGTCTTTTTTTTTAATTACATTTTTATTTATCCAAAATTATATTATCTTCCACAAGGTTCTGATATCTAAAATGTGTGTGGGTTTTTTAACCCGTATAATACTAAACAATTATCACTATCTTTCCTTGTTTTCTCTGCATCTTCACGGTTCGTCCACAAAATAGCGCTGGTTACGTTCAGTTTTGGTTACATTACAATCTCCATCTTCAGCGTTCAAGTTCTTGGTCATGCTAAATCAGAAGCCCGAGTCGCCAGGATGAAGTCCACAGTCTTCTCCAGGTCCTCCCAGCAGCCCCCACAGCTTCTTTAGGTCCTCGCCCTATGGCCATGCCTGGCTACGTAGATCTGTAAAAGTTGGGGCACTCTTGGAGAACACGTTCTGCAATCAGCACGTCGTCTGTATGTGAGATGACTCGGTAGAGATGGCTCTGCAGCCTGGCTAGACTACTATAGCTGAGTCTTTCGGCCCAACACACTCGTCTTTGGCATAGTTTATTTTTAGGACTAGACGTACCGTTTCATTCGAGCCCTTTTCACTCGGATAGACCACACAGTCCACTACAACCGGATATCAATTGAAGGTAGAATAGTGTCTTGATCTACTATGATTCGCTAGCCCTGACAGGGATGGTCAATTAAGAGGAGGATAACCAGAATCTCATAATCTAGACTTGCTATGTCTCATCCTATTGATCTTTCTGCAACCTTGTTTAGGAACCATTGCCTCACTCGTATTCGCTCTCTCTCTCTCTCTCTCTCTCTCTCTCTCTCTCCACTGTGAATTCTGGGACAGTCTAATACGTGGTATATTCTTCTCTCTGCGTACTGAAAACCATGTGTAAAAAGTAACTCAGAGTTCTTCAAACGCCAAGTATAAACTCTCCGCTGTCTTAGACAATCATCTCCGCGGTCTGAGACAATAATCTAACACAAGACTGTGAGTCTCCCTTTTAACAGCTGGGTTGTAGAAGGAAGGGATGGACTGTGTTTTCAACACACCCATAACGTTTGGATGAGAATACTGCTTCCTATTGAAAAAAAAAAAGGTAAGAATCGTGTGAAATGAACCAAATATGGCGGACAAGGAGCTTATAAATGGAACATTACGCGAGAAAACAAATAAAAAGAAACTAAGAATGATTCACGTCAATTAGGTCTGGAGTGCCAACTTTAGTGACCTAAACTCTATACAGAAATCCAGTAGTGGGTTGCATAATAAAATTAACTAGTTAATAAGAAAATGCGACAGTTATGACGTAAAGATGAACGACTTATTTAATTAGCATTTCAGGTCTTTTACAAATCTTTTTACAAGTTTTTTGAAGAAAATAAATTTATATAAGAGCATTTTGTAAGTTAAATAATCTGATTACAAGTTAATGTTAATTAAATAAATTAAATTTTCGTAATAACCTTGTGGATAGCTGAGGGTTCTCAGACTGTATGCAACCTGCGGGCCGCCAGCCGCATACCTCTAAAACTAGATGAACAACTGTTTGTTGAGCTCTTTTTTGTGACTCGCATTTCAAACGGGCATCCCTTGATTTCAGAGGCAGGTTTCCTTAACCCAGATGTACCAGGTGCCCATTTCTATACATCAGGGTAGATTCGATTACAGCAACAGAACGGTCATGTCCAACCCACACAATTCACTACCGGTTGCACTTCTGAACCTGGGAAGTCTTACACTAACTCGGCTCAAAATTCAACCCAGCATACAAACCAGCGATCGCGTTAACGGGCAATTACCGGTAAAGTATCGATTAAAAAAGAGAAAAACGGAAACTTTTGGAGTTTATGGGTTCCATAACCAGTTTATTTTATCAAAAACCTAGTAAAATGCAATCACCGAAATCGGATGATAATCGGGCCAGCAAGATGATGATGATCAATCCACGTGGAAGAGACTCAGCCAGGCTTTGCTTCAGCGTGTGAGCATTTTTTTAAAGATTAAATCTCGCCACGAATAAGGTAAGAAAATAATTTTACATGAACATTTACCTTCCGTTCATGTTTGTAAAGTGTGTTTAATTTTACATTTTTTTACGTATAAAGTACATAATATTGTACTGAGAATGGCAGTATTTCAGAAAGTATTTCATGTAAGTGAAAAACAGGTACAACTGTACTGGTTTTTTTTTAATATTCCAACGCTAACACTGACACAACTTCGACGACAATGACGACGACAACGCACCAACAAATCATCTTCACCCGCTCGTTCAGGCTCTTGAAACTTACATCTAATCATAGAGCATCCACACTCATAAATTCTACAACACGTCATACAGAAAAAAAAACAACGAAACAAAAGAACAAATCGTGTAACACACACATTCGGGTTAATGCCAGACAGCATACGGGAAGCTTATACAACACGTAACTTAATTTTTTAACCTCCCTCATAAAAGAAAAATAATCTGGAAAGACAGATTACTACCCAGTAATTGCAAATTGAAAGAAAACAGCTTCACGTGCCAGACCTTTCTTTACCCCTCCTTTAGCAAACAAGACGAGAAAAGAACGCTATCTTTTAACAAATTCTCAAAATGTAACATCTTGTGTAAACACGTCACTCAAACTATAACATCATGAGCACATGTCTCTCAAAATAACATCCTGAGCATACGTCTCTCAAAATATAACATCCTGAGCAAACGTCCATCAAAACGTAACATTCTGAGTACGTCTCTCAAAATATAACATCCTGACCACGTCTCTCAAAATATAACATCCTGACCACGTCTCGCAGAATATAACATCCTGACCACGTCTCTCAAAATATAACATCCTGAGCACGTCTCTCAAAATATAACATCCTGACCACGTCTCTCAGAATATAACATCCTGACCACGTCTCTCAAAATATAACATCCTGAGCATATATCCTCAAAATATAATATCACGAGCGAGCGTCACTCTAAATATAACATCATGAGCACATGTCTCTCAAAATATAACATCATGAGCACATGTCTCTCAAAATATAACATCATGAGCACATGCCTCTCAAAATATAACATCGCGAGCACATGTCTCTCAATATATAAGAGAGACGATCAGAAAGTAATGCACCACATCGTTTTTCTCAGAAGCTGTTTATTCAAAAAGAATGAAATTTATACACAATATATATGGATATGTCATGTAAACATTGGTATTATTCAACTTGTACGGCTTTATGCCAGCGCGAAACAACTACATGTATTCCAATCCCGTATCAGATTTTCTCTTGATTATGTAGCCATTTCTTCGGTGCATGAATCACTCCTTCGTCATCTTCAAATCTTACCCCTCGGAGTGCATCTTTAAGTGGACGAAACAGATGGAAATCAGAGGGTGCCAAATCGGGACTATAGAGTAGTACAGTCCAACCCAATTTAGTGAATGCTTCCCGTGTTGCCAGACTTGTGTGAAGGCGCGCACTGTCGTAAGGAGAAGCAGGTCTGCTGGATTCTTGTGCGGCCGAACTCAGCGAAAACGTTGACTGAGTTTTTTCAATGTCTTAATGTAAGCTTGCGAATTGATTCTCTCTCCTCTTGGCATAACATCCACAAGAGTCACACCTTCAATGTCCCAAAAGACAATGATCGTGACCTTTCCAGCTGAAGGAGTTGTCTTGAATATCTTTCTTCGTGGTGACTGCGGATGATGCCAGTCCATTGACTGTCTTTTTGTGTCAGGTCCAAAATGACGTGTCCAGGTTTCGTCACCAGTTACTATCTTAGCCAAAAATTTCTCTCCATCAGCACTGACACACTCCAACAATTCAGAAGAAATTGCTTTCCTTTGCAATCGATGTTCATTTGTGAGACTTCGAGGAACCCATCTTGTGCAAAGCTTAGAAAATCCAAGAGCTTTTATAACTGCATTTGCACTACCATTGCTGACTGACAGCTTTAAGGCCAACTGTTGAGTAGTGATACGCCTATCAGTAAGAATAATGCCCTCAGCGCATTTCAACATTTCTACCTTGGTGGCTGTGGCAGGACGTCCACGGCGCGGCCGATCATGCAACTCCTCTTATTGATTCTTTGATTCTCTGAACCCAGGACTGACTGTACTCCTGTCGACTGCAAAACTTCCATACACATCACATGGACGCTTGTGAATGTTCACAAGTTTCCTTCTCTGCAACGAGAAATTCTATCACAATTCGCTGCTTATACCGCAAGTTGCTAACACGCTCCATTTCAACTGTTTGGGCAACAATATTCTTTGGCCTGTTGCGGTGCAATTTGGTTCACACAATCGGCACATGCCATATTTAAAGTGTGCAAAATTTCATGGTTTTATCTTCATTATTAGCTACAAAAAACTATGTGGTGCATTACTTTCTGAACGCCCCTCGTATCATTCTGCGAGCTATCCAGAAAGACCTATAAAACACTCAGTCACACAGAAAATGGTACTTTATATCAAGTCGTGTCCCTCAGAATATTCAGCCACATATAATATATGGCCTGATAGGGCCAGGATTCCGACCAGGAAGCGCTTACGCGTACAGCCGGAAGCCAGACTCGACAGCAGTTTCAGGTTAAAATTGGTGCAAATGTCCCGTTTTCCACCTCTAACCATATGGCTGTAAAAAGTATCCCATGCTTTCCTACTGCCTATCTCTAAACATGACTGCAGTCATTATTCCGTGCTTTCCTATTCCCACATCTAAGCATGACTGTAACCATTACTCCATGCTTTCCTATTCCAGCATTTAACCATGCTTTCCTACTGTCCATTTCTAACCATAGCTGTACTCATTGTCCCATGCTTTCCTATTCCACACCTCTAACCATGACTATAATCATTATTCCATGCTTTCCTACGGCCCACCTCTACCTATCGCTGTAATCTTTATCCTATGCTTTCCTATTCTGCATCTCTAACCACGGTTGTAATCATTATCTCCTTTCCATACATGCCCACAAATAATGTTCCCTTCAAACTATCCCCCGCCACACACACACACACACAAAAATCACTGAAATAAACAAGTACAATTAACTCAGCATTTTCTTTAGATTTAACAAGCTGTTAATACAACGTGGAGGCTCATTACATCAGATAAGCTTTGGCACAAATCTCCGCTCTTCATCTTCATGCCTAGACGTCAGACAAGTTGGCCTTGTTACAGCCTCGCTCACTGTTCACTCGTCTTGTTCTGCACGAGCCCCATAAATCTCTGGCTGATATTTTCTGCGGTTACCGCCAAGGGAAACGATAAACACGTACGTACTTTATCGACTAGGAATGATAAAGATGTACTTTACCGATTTATTACATTAGTAATGCACAGGTTCATTCCCAATAAACGTTCTAAAACTGAAGTTAATGCTACTGTTTTCTAACTTCGGCGTCTGCCGTGTTCAGGAATGATGTATGCTTGTCTGCATATCGTGGACGCTAGTTAAGTGAAGGGTGGTAGTCGAAGGATAACTGCACGTCTCTACTTCCTCTTCATTATCGTTGACCTTTTCGGTCAATCTAGCGCGCCGGTGCAGCTATCTCCAGTTTTCACAGCAGTCCTATAGTTTCTGCTTCAAGTTAAGTCAATCCAAACAAGCTGGACGATGTGAATCTCAGACGTACTACATGGTGAAACCAAAACACTAACAAAAGCAAAATATAAGCTCAAATGGAAAAGACAGTATCCAAGCTATAAAGGAATAATTCCTACTGTCACATGAACAGAGAACAACAGTATTCTTCAAATGCCGAAATAGTCACAGCAGACTGAGATATAACGTTTAAAAAGATAAAGACAGGCACACGTGATTAGTGCATCTGGAAAAATGACAGCAAGGCAGCCTTTCATATGAGATGCGATGAAGAGACACACAGCCAACATCACAACCACTCGAGACACAGCTGTATAGCCATGTCGACAAGCTAAGGCGGACTGCTGTGTTCTTCAAGGATATCCAAGAAAAGAAACAGGAGGCAGATTACCATGACCTGCATGCTCTTACAGCAAAAACTGGACTCACTCTCACGAAAACTGTGTATGTTTGTGCCAGTAATAGGTAACTCACGAGTATGAAATGACCAATCCTCAGTCAAGCGGTTCTCAAACTAATGTCCCCACGAAGGGTCAGGTAAGGTCACGTGCAGCAAGTCTATATTATGTTAAAAACTAGAAATGTGTGATGGTTTTTAATTTAACACTATGTGAGAGGTGGATATCTCCCTCTCTTTCTCTCTCTCTCTCTCGATCGACTAAGTATCACTGTTTTCTGGACTCTGTTGCCTGAAACTACTATCTTAGACAAAACAAAATGTATACTCAACTGTACATCATGGGTCAGAGGTTCTCAAACAGTGGAGAATATCCCCCACCCCACACGGCGAGGGGATTTTTTTTTCTTGGAGGAGGAGCGGAGAGAAGAGAAAGAGAATTAGGGCCACATGCTGAGAATCAAACTGTTAGAATATTCATTCATTCATTCATTTGCATGTCCCTTGCGGAACTTTGCCTCCCAAACAGCACTCCTGTAGGCCTCTCGGTTGTGAGCAAGATGGCCTGCTGCTGTTGCATCCATTTCCAGATCGTCAACGATGTCTTGCAGCCATCTTCGTCTTGGTCTTCCTCTTTTTCTTTTTCCCATTATGTATCCTTCCAATAGAATATTATACGTATATTATTTGTAATGTACCTTTTTTGAGTCCGATTATCTTGGACAGAGAGAGAGACAAAGAGAAGGGAGAGAGAGACAGACAAAGAGAAGAGAGAGAGAGAGACAGACAAAGAGAAGGGACAGAGAAAGAAAGGAGAGAAAGAGAGAGCGAGATGCAACATATAATGAAATGGGTGGGAAAAACACTTTTTAAAAAAAAGTTGAAAGCAACTGCTGCAGACTGGGTCTTGTTCTGTGTTTGTTTCAGACTTTTTCTTACACTCTATTTTCTACAAAAACTTCTGCTTTTCCTTTAACCTTCAGATTTTCTTCTTTTTTTTTCCTCCTCCAATTTATTATTTCTCTTATTTCCTTTCTTCCCTGATCTTCTTATGGCCACTACACTTCCTTGTCCACTACAAATATTACCACAGCCATCAGTATATAAGTACAGTTCACTAACTGCCGTCCTTTATTGCTTCACAGATTTTCTTAACAGGAACTTGTCTTAATAATTTTGTTTTAAGTCAAGCACAACTAAATAAAATATTAGTACAGAAACAATGAACAGTCAAACTTCAACAAGACAAAGGAGATGGATAAGTCAATCTCTGTGCAAATTTACCATCCGGTATTGGTTCTTGACACGATATCCGCCGGAGGATAATATGAAGCCGACATGATCATGATAGAAAAACAGGTCGTATGTCAGCGGCATAGTTTTAAGACCGTGGACATTTCTTACTTCTACAAAACTACCATAATCGAAAATGTTTACATGCTGTGATCGAGAACTAGCTAGAAGAAGAAGAGGAGGAGGATGAGCGGAAGAAGAGGAGGAGAAGGTGCTGAAGAGGAGGAGCGGAAGAAGAGGAGGAGGAGCGGAAGAAGAAGAAGAAGAAAAGAAGAAGAAGAAGAGGAGGAGGAAAGAAGAAGAAGAAGACAACATCATGGGAAACTCGTAAACTGCTAGATCTGCGATCTGAGTAACTCTGTATCCACAGCTGCTAACCTTCTGAGAAATGGGTCTTTATTCACATCCCACAGCTGACCATAACTTCGGTAATCAGTCAGTCCAGCTTGTCTTGTAGATGTTGTCTTAGAGTGATTAATCAATTCTGCTCGTCTTGTAGAGACTGTCTTAGAGTGATTAGTTAATTCAGCTTGTCTTGCAGATGATGTAAAACTCCGACACAGTGTAATAACAAGAGAGAAATCAAACTTAGCTAGGGTGTGAAAAACAATGTCTCTCACAGAAATATGTCCGTCCGTTTGTCTGTTTGTCTATCTCTCTGTCTGTCTTTGGCATATCATTCTATCATTTACATCTCCATATGTATGTGCGTGTCTGTCTGAAAATATGACAAGACTCTTGAAATTACAAGAGTTTTGTGAAATACTACTGCTTTACGTTTTAAACCTACATATTAAAATAACAACCACGGTGGCAAAGTTACGTGATGTGATAGGCACTGAAATAGTTCATTTCCGTTGACTTTCAGTACTTTTAAAAAATCTTTTTCATGAGTCGCGGTCACGAAACATGGTTTGTGGTTGCGGTCAAGAAAAGGCTGGGAACCGCTGATCTACTGGCAGAACAAATGCCAGAAAATACTCTGCGGACACGACTGCAGACTCCTCTCATCAAGGAGACAAACCGCTAGTCTGACTAGCATTAGTATCGGATATTCCCAGGCTCAGCGCTGAACGACAGGGTTAAGAAAACTGTCCACCTACATCGTTCGATATCGGGGGAATGACCGAAGGATCAATAAATATGTAGCAAGAAAAATGATATCCCTTGATTAGCACCATCGACCACGGAGATTTGCTGCCCTCTGGGTCAATAACGTAGTTTCAATAAAGGCCTCTCACCAATCTTTGAAAGGAGAAATTGCTAAAGTTATCTGTACATCCAAGCACACTGCATGATTACCTATGTGTTAGGAGATTGTGTCCTAAAAATAGACAAAAGGCAGGTCTGCACATAAGATCAATGGAAGCAGCAGAAATGTGGTTTATTAGAAGAATGTTGCGAATCCCCTGGACAGCAAAAATAACTAATGAAGAATGTATGAGAAGAGCTGGAGAGACAATCTTGTCAAAAAATAAGAGAGAGACAATGTACTTTCATAGGACATGCAATGAGAAGAGGGGGCATTGAAAATATTATTACAGGAAAAAAAACAGAGGGAAGAACATCTAGAGGAAGACCAAGAGAAATGATCCTGGACAGTCTGACAGGATGGTGGAGACCGCCAAATGAGCTGATGGCCTGCATGAAGGATCGTGTACTCTGGTGAAGCATAATACCCGACGCCAGTCGGCACGGCACATCATGATGATGATGATGATCCTAAAAACAGCGCCAATTGACCCACAAAGCTTCCATTAGACTTTTTACGCTTGTTCACAACCAGACTAGTTCACAAACACACTGGCCTCACCTCTGCGTGAGTATGTCTCTTTATTTTTTTCCTTAATCTTCCCAAAAGATGTGTCTGATTGACAATCAGCCGCGTGTGCAGGCAATTCATTAGAACTGCACCACTTCTAAGCTCATCTTAACTTCTTGATTTACTACCCGTCTTCTCCTTCCGCTACAGAAATTATTGACGAATCCACCTCACGCGGGAACCAATGACATCAATCTCCCAGGCCCCTATTTTGTTTGGCCCGCTAACGTCTAATAGTGTAGTTCTCTCTTAGCGTAGAAAGCTATCTCAAATCTTCCTTCTCCCATAATCTTACGTCGCCATCATCATCATGCACCATGACCGACAATCAACCAAATCATCCCTGGAAGTGAACACTATCTTCTTCTACCAGAGACGCTGATTTGTAACGGCGCCATAAACAAGTTTGCGTGGAGTGAGAGTTGGCAGAAATGTTCAGAATGTGAAGGAGTCGAAGCTGGACAGTACAGAATGAATGATCTTTATACTAAAAGGGTTGAAAAATTGGGCCCGCAGGTCCGTCTTACAGTCTGCCTTCTATCAGAAAAAGAGAGAGAGAGAAAGAGAGAGAGAGCAAAAATAGAGAGAGAGAATAAAACTAAGAGACTTCGGCAAAATATTGTATATTTCCGCAGAAAGTCAAACATGAGAAACTATAGAACAGATCTGAACAATATCTGAGGATGACGAGGAGGGCGCTAATCGTCAGCATCTCTTGCGAGGCCACAGTGTAACCTGAAAATGATCGTCAAACAACCTCGCTTCAGAACCATTAAGAAACCGCTGTGCTTTTATTGATCGTGTCTGAAAGTAGCACAACCTTTCAATCAATTATCCCCACTGAAAGTGTCTTCCCATGCCACATTTGATTTTTTTTTCCTTCCAAGTTCAGTATCTAAGGCACAAGACTCCACTCTACCTAAACCAATGATTGGTAAGCACAGAGCAGACTATCCTTTAATAAAGAGACCACTCGTGTGCTGAATACCAAGTTTTAAGTATTCAACATAATACGAATATCAGATTTTCAGGGTGGTCGAATATGAATTAGAATTGTACATTCATAAAGACAAGACTGTTCGCTGAAAAATCATTCATTCATTTGCGTGTCCCTTGCGGAACTTTGCCTTCCAAACAGCACTCCTGTAGGCCTCTCGGTTGTCAGCAAGATGGCCTGCTGCTGATGCATCCATGACTGCTGTTTGGGTTTCTTGGCATATTTCCAGAAGATAGTTTACCATTGCTTTCCTTCCGGGCAGTGAGTGTACTAGTCATTGATCGTAGCCATTGTCCCTACATTGAGATCATCTGCCTACCATCATAGAATGGTGACCATAACCAACATTATCTGTCAGCTGCTCTCCCAATCCATCCACCACCTGCTCCCATGGCTTCACGTCACCCTGATCGAGGGGCTATACGGGTACTCCACCTTGCCCAAGGGTGTCCCGTAGACTGACGGAGGTAAGGAGGCGTCTTACTTCTCCTTTAATAGGGGATACCCCTACCCCGCTAACTCGCTGAAAAATATAAACATAAAAATGATGTGCTATAATTATTTTGTTAGAAACTGGACACTAAAAATTACTCATTTTTTACATTAATCATTTTTTTACAAATTTGCAAAGATGGTAGATAAAAGGTAGAGGTAATCCCCATTTCCATGCCATTAAAACATATTAGGGATTATTAGGCCCGTATTTCCAAGACCAGAAGCACATACAAATATGATGTGGTCAGTATCACGCCTGGCCGCATTTACCTTTCCCAGGTTTCTCTGGTACCCTTTTTTTTTTTAGAAATCTGGGGGCGGGGGCCTTTTTGGTGCCAGAAAATTTTTTAAAAATGTAAATCCCCGATGTTGGGACTTGAACCCGGCACCACTGGATTAGTAGACCGAGCGCCTAAACGCTCAGCCAAATAGAGATGGTAGATGCTGATTGCATATTACTACATTAGTTTTCAGTTTCCGGTTTAATCTATTCTGGCTGAAATAATACTTTGGTGTCAATATGCCAGTGGGAACATGCCTTTTAAGCAGCTTAAAATTTACTGTCTGAATTATGTTCTAATACTAATGTTCGAATATCAACATTATTCGGCCGAATACAGATTCGAACATTAGTAAAATCTTGCCTGTCGTTTTTTTTTTTTTACTTGTACTTTTCCACACTCCTCGTTCACATCAGCAACACACTAGCTTCCTCTACAATTATCGACCGAAAGACGACAAAATAGATACACTATTCCCTTGGTTACCAGGTTCTGACACACAAACTTTCCCTCCTTTTCCTGACGTTTGTGAGGGGTGCGAGAACTGAGCCGCCACCTTATTCCTGCTGCCATCTGCTCCTCCCCTCCAAACAGCTGAGGCTCTGCTTCTCCAACCTTACGCGAACGGGACCAGACGTGCTATAAGGAAAAGCCAGACCAAAAAAAATGACCCACTTATTAACACCCATAAACTGGCAGGAAAGCTCATAAAACTGGTTGTAATACGACAATATACTGGCTCTTGGAAAGAGTGCTTCATTAGACGGTCGGGGGAAACGTACATGCCTCCTACAAGGGAAACCAGTATGGGTCTTTTCTTGTGTGGGTTTGTTCAGAAGGCCGTATAAATCAAAGAGGAAAACTTTGGAGTCCAGCAATTTCTGTCAAACTAAAGCTAATAATCAGCAACAGCGTTCAGCAAATACTTTACAATCTTAAGCGAAAACTTGATCAGCAGCATCTATCAACTGGACTTGAAAATACTTAATTTATACTGAATTTATTTAGCAGTCCTTTACAAACGTAAAAATTAGCGAACAAGGTACAGGCAACAATCCTGGTGAAAATATGGAGAGATTATTCGGCAAATAGGGTTTACATAGCAACTTCCTGCAATCTAAGACGAAAAGAGGAAGGGTTTATACAGCATCGAATTTATTTTGCTAATTCTTACAAACTCTGGTCAATTCAAGTTTAATAGTCTCAAGTAACTATTTAGTGGGTTTATTCAAAGTGTAAGGGGAAAAAGATCCGAAACGTAGCTCTATCATGCCATAATATGATTTTCATTTATGGAAGAAGGGTGTATATGAGAAGTAACAGTTCCCTTTATGGAAGCAGAGTATATGATATGGGAAGTAACAGTTCCCTTTATGGAAGCAGGCTGTATGATATGGGAAGTAACAGTTCCCTTAATGGAAGCAAAATGTATAATATGCGGAATAACAGTCCCGGCTATGGAACTAGAGTGTGTAATATGAGAAGTAACAGTTCCATTTACAGAAACAAGATGTATAATATGGGGAATAGCATTTCCCTTTATGGAGACAGGATGTGTTATCGGAATTAACCTTTATGGAAGTTTTTTTTTAACTTTATGTCAGTAGTGTGTATAATATAAAAATTTTAAGTCCCCTTTATAGGAGTAGGATATATGATATGAGAATTAAGTCCCATTTATAGAAGCAGTGTGTATAACATGGGAAGCAACGGTTCCCGTTATGGAAGCAGAGTACAATATGGGAATTAACAGTCCCCATTACCAAAGCAGGGCAAATAATATGGAAAGTAACAAATCAATGCTGTTTTACCAGCCATTTCGTGATATTCTTCCTCCGAAATCTGTAACACTCTGAACATTTGAACTTACTTAGCTTGCCGAGCAAAACGCTCCAAATTCAGAAGCCAGTGAACGCTAATTTACTGCATTAAAGAAATAAAACTATACCATATGTTTACATGGTAGATAAAGGCTGCCCAACCGGGGGAAGGGTGGAGGAGATAAACATATACCTGAAATATCACTTTATACGAAGTAACCCCCCCCCCCTTCCGGGCCCTACCAAGATGTCTATTTGTCCCCTCAACACTGAAAGGTATATGAGGAAGAAGACAAGACGTTTGTAAGATAAACAAGCATAACGCAGCAACAACACTTGTAGCCAAAATCTCATATGGCTTTGACAGTTGACGTGCACTTTCTGAGACCTGAACAACAAATCAATAGTCTCTCTTATCTCTCCTTCATACCAGCACTTTCGCTCTCTGCTTCTGGATAGTCGAAACATATACAGGCTTTACCTTTGTATGTGGGGGGGGGGGGGAGAGAGAGAGAAGACAGCAGCAAATATCGCTCTGTATGCAAGGACAGGACACAAACTGTTTACTCTCTCGCTGGGAAATTTAAAGGCTTGACAAACACTGAACAGCATGACGCGTAAACTAGAGACGCGCGCTTTCCATTTAACATATGCTATCAAACGGTTAAAATATTGTTTTAACTGCGTTAGCTGACGAAGGGGTAAATAAGTACATTAACGCTTTTTTTCTACAAAACACGGTGTGATTATAAAGTCCTTCCCTGGTTAAGATTTTTTAAAAATTGTAATGCCTTAGAGGATATGGTGTTAGTGCTCCCTGACCTGTCAGCACACTAGAGGGTGATATGGTCAGTATCATGCCTGGCCGCCTCTCCTTCCCCAACTCCAGAAGAAGTCGGGTACCCACTTCTACAGCTGGGTGACTGGGGTGCCTCCGGCCGGATTCAAACCCCCGACCTTCGCCATGAGAAGCCAGTGCACTAACCACTTCGCCACTCAGACATCCTTGGTTAAGATCAATCGTATCCTAAAAACTATGCCAGATAGAAATATGGACGTTATGACACCACCACCACTACTACTACTACTACTACCCACCCACCCATCTATCCATCCATCCATCCATCCATCTGTCTGTCTGCACAGGCAGCATCGCAGCCACTAGTATCAAAGTGGCGTCTATGAAGCGAAAAGCGCAACGTGTTTTGTGGTATCACGAAACAAATAAGGCAGTTACTGTTTTCAAAGAAGGTTCAAAAATGAATATGGGCGAGATCAGCGCAGATGCTAAAAGCATCAAAGGCTGATATGCAAAGTTTAAAGGGGCTGGCAGTATTGGTGATCTTAAAAGAACCCACAGACCTAGTATTAACGAAGAGACTGTTGACTCTGCGCGTAATGTTTTTCAATGTAGTCTTGGGAAATCGAGTATAGGTTAGATCAGTGTTGCTGGAAGTGGGCGATAACGCCTCGCTGCTTGGGCGTTGGAATACCAGGGGGCGGTGAAAGAAAAAGGGGCGGGGGCAGTATGGAGGCGCTGATGGAAAACGAAGCAGCAGACAGGGGCAGCAATACTTTCACTCTTAGCACTTTTCATCCTGATATTGAGAAACATGTGTCCCTATATGCAGGAAACTCTCTACCGTAGAGAGCGGAACAACAACACAACTCCTTCAGATCATCGGGGTACTTCCTCTCATTATCTGAAGGAGTTGTGTTGTTGTTGAAACTCAAACATCTACATTAAAAGTTGAGAAAATAATGTAGTAGGCTGAGTTATAAATGTACTCCTTCATACTGTTAAATAAACTGGTTTGCTGTATGACGTTTTTAGCTGTGTAATGCATATCCTAGCTTAACAAGCCAATGTATGAGTAGCACATAAGGGAAGGGGGAGGAGGCGTTGAGGATGTGATCTGGGAGAAAATGGCAGGGAGGAGTGTGGCCCGAACAAGCCCGGTAAACACTTGCTTAGATGTTTTCTAGGCAACAGACAGAGTACATACTGAAGTGTACAAATAGAAAGGAAAAAAAGTGTAAAGCCCTAGCACAGGTTATGTGTAATAAATGTTCGAAATAAGGGAGACGCTATGCTTACCCTGTAAAAGTATTGTTGCCTTTCTTTTACAGTGTTTAAATGCTTCCAACAAAGTGTACCTATATCTCTGAAGGCTCCTAGTGAATGATGGAGCAGACTTCTCATAAAGGCATGCCGACGTAAGAATAGCAGAAGAACACCGAAATATCCCTTTCAAAGACAGTCTTCTGAAACATAAGGTCCGAAAGGCAAGCAGGAGACCCCAAAAAATGTAAGAGAAAAGTACACGTGGACAATCCAAAGGGGATATGGTAATATACTGGACAATCCACTAAGGGTCTTTAATCGAAGTAACTTTAAGAACCCCTGCTAAATAGTATCTGTTGGTCAAGTTAGTAAAGTTGTTTGGATATAAGGAAAAATGAGTGTGATTATTAAAATAAATAAAAGATATTTGTAGCGAAGCGTGACTGACAGCCGGAAACTTTAAGACCAGTAGCTCAAATACATTTTACTTAAAGCAACGCGTCTCTCGTTAAGCATTCGTTACACGTGTCGATGTTATTGCGAGGTTTACTTCTGTTTTTTAACGACAACCTACAACCTCATATTCCCAGTCGTGGGGCTGAGCTTAACAGCCTAGTGACGGGGAAATGAAAGCAGTTTTGACCTAAGGTCCATCATAATTACGTGTCCGTCCCCATGTTCCCCCCCCCCCAACCCGTCGGCAAGCCGGTGATCACACAGATCTTGATTCTTGATGTTTTCAATCAGCTCGACTTGACTTTTTTTTTTACTTTTTATGTTACTGCTTCAGATCAGTGATTATCAACAATCCAGATCCCAATTCTCCCTTCTCAACCCAGGGTGCTTCCCCCCCCCCCCTTTTTCGAATAATCCTCTATATATTAAGTCATCGCCCATAGAGGAGTTTCACCATTATAAACGTTGGTAATTACTGAAACGTGGACGATTTAACAAATTAGAAAAAGAAAACCTTAGACATGAAATTCCACCCCCCGTGGAGTTATCTACCTCCCCGATGAAAACCACTGCTGCCTCTCTTTCCATTTATCTTTTCTATTGTTCTGAAGTTTTAAATACACCCCAAAGAATGCTGACTGCCCTATTTAAGGCCTCATTTCTTTCCGCCAGACTTTCCCTGTTAGCTATCTGTTTTTCTTAATATTCTTATGTTACTAAATACATATATCTACTGCCTCTAGCGATCTTTGCACTGACCTAGATTGAGACTACATAAACATTATCTGATACAGAAGGTAAAATACAAACCAAAGAGAAAAGAGACTGCTGCGGAGGAAAAGGAAAAAAGAAAGAGAAAAGGCGAGAAACTAAAACAAGAGAGCATGCTTAAGAAACAGCTGAAGCAATAATAATAAAATTAGAAACGATACACACACACACACATATATATATATATATATATATATATATATATGTGTGTGTGTGTGTGTCTGAGTGACGAAGTGGTTAGTGCACTGGTCTCTCATGGCGAAAGTCGGGGGTTCGAATCCGGCCGGAGACACCCCAGTCACCCCAGCTGTAGAAATGGGTACCTGACTTCTGGAGTTTGGGAAGGAAAGGCGGCCAGGCGTGATACTTATATATCACCCTCTAGTGTGCTGACAGGTCAAGGAAAATATGGGCACTAACACCATATCCTTATGTGCCTCTAAGACAGGATTACATATATATATATATATATATATATATATATATATATCTGAACCTTAAGTGCCCAGGGCACATGGGGCTTCCGCAAGGGTTTTCCACAAATGCCTGTCCTTCGCCTTTTTTTCTGCTCTTGCCCAGGTGAGCCCTCTATTGCTCAACATCCTTTCTGTTGTTCTTCTCCATGTCTCTTTTGGTCTACCCTTACTTCTGCTCCCCGGTGGTGTCCAATATATATATATATATATACACGCGCATGTTCCTTGTGGAACTTTGGCTCCCAAACAACACTCCTGTAGGCCTCTCGGTTGTGAGCAAGATGGCCTGCTGCTGATGCATCCATTTGCAGATCGTCAACGATGTCTTGCAGCCATCTTCGTTTTGGTCTTCCTCTTTTTCTTTTTCCCATTATGTATCCTTCCAATACGATCTTCTCTAAATTATCATGACGTTTAATGTGTCAAAAATATTTAAGTTTTCTCTCTTTAATCATCTTTACTAGCCAGCCTTAAGTTAAATATTAAGCTCTTGTAGTATAGATATATTTGTTATTTTTGTGTCCACGATATTTAGAGAACTCTTCTGTAGCATTTACATTCAAAGGCATTTATGTGTTTCTCAGCTGTTTTGTTAAGTGTCCAGGTCTCACAGGCATATGTTGCGATGGGAAAGATGTATGCCCTTAAAAATCTTATTTTTGTGGTTCTGTCTGCTCCTCTCCACAGATTCTTTAGTTGTTTTACTTTCTGAAGGGCGATAGATGTCCTCCTTTTAATTTCCCTCATTGTATCTCCATTATTAGTTAGTGGTGATCCAAGATATTCAAAACTCTCCACTTCTTCCAGTTTTTCCTCATTGATACATATTTCAGCTGCCTTGTTTGTTTTGTCAGTTGTCATCAATTTAGTTTTCTTTGCATTAAGATAGAGGTTCTGCTCTTCGCTGTTCTTACGGACTGACATAATTAGTTTTTCCATTCCTTTTTGTGTTGTGGACAGTAACACCATGTCATCAGCATATCTAATCTCTGGTATTTCATAACCTCAAATTGTTATGGCATCGTAATATTCTTTGTCTACATCTACTCTAACATTCCTCATTATATTTTCAGTATACAAGTTAAATAAGTAGGGTGGCAATATGCACTTATATATATATATATATATATATATAATGCGGGGGGGGGGATTACAGCAACTTAAATTTCTCCACCGTTGTCATACACCATCACCTTACCAATGCTATATCTGCAACATAAATGCAATACCTTTCAACGTTGGAATGAAAAAAAAAACCCCAACCTACATTTCTCAAAGTTTTCCCCCAACTTGGCGTACACGCAGATGCCATTATTTTCATTCTTCAATTACCAACATACCGCTTCTAGTGCGCATAGAGTGATAAAACGCTTTTTAAAAAAAACAAACTAATTTAACCGCAACGAAACATCTGTACTGAAGATGAAACCTACCAAGCCATGAAGGAAATTAGTCTAACAGCCATAATCTCAGAGAAGGCGGGATGGCCACGCAGCACTGTAACTTCTGGCCTGCTGTCTCAGGCAGACAGACAGACAGACTGTTTTGTGTACCGTTTGTCTATATTCTGTTGGGGGCGTCTTACTCAAGCTGAATGAGAGCGGCCAGCCACCTATAGCTGTCTACTTGCATCAGAGTTGATGAACTAAAGAAGGCAAAGACCCTATTCTACCTCCCACTGGTATTCTTGGATAGGGACTGGGACTGCAGGAGGAAGACGAACCCAGTCTTAACAATTTGTCGCGCCCAAGTCGAATATGTTGGGTCAATAAGGCGCATAACCACGACACAACCCAACCACCACCCTTTGGGGAAGAACAACGACGACGACGACGACGATGATGATGATGAATAAATATTCTTGCTCTATGAGATAAAGAAAACGGAGAACGCGGTGCACACACAACACAGAACGAAGGGAAAAAAAACCCACGGCCGGAACTCTTGCGACCCGCTGATCAAGCAGGAGAACAAGGAGAACGACTTTACTGGATTTTTGTCTGCTGGCGTTTCAGCTCCCTCGTACTGCTTCTTAAACGATACTTGGTAAAAATGTTCCTTGGGGAAAATCAGGGTAAATAGGACAACTTTCCAACACCGCACTTACATTGCTGTATATCAGAAACGCAAAACAAACACTCCCGATTCATGGCGGGTAACAGTGAACAGTCCCACAGTAGGCGCATCTTATCGCTCCTCGGTGGCCAATTTGCTGAGACAGAAAAATGATAGCCCCACAAGTTCCCGGAGTCCCGACAGCCATGATTTGTCTACAGCGACAAGCTATGACCAGCACAAAAGTTGGGAACAGTTAGCCTTCAGAAATATGAAAGGATTCCTCAATAATTTCAGTTCACACGGGCTGACTCATCTGACGTGGGTGTGGTGGTGGTGGTGGGGGGGGGGAGAGAAGAGAGGGAAAAAAAGAGATGGAGAGAGATATGCTGAAGCGCAAATTGAAGGGCAGAAAGCATGTCCGCATGTCTCTCCAGCTTGACCAAAGTAGGCGATCTTTGGGGCGATCATCATCATCATGTGCCGCCTTCAGAACGAAGGTTCTTACATCCTTCCTGTGCCGTTAAACGTCACATAGGCCTCGCATGGTAGTTTGCAAAGTTTTCCTGTTTTCGGCGAGCTTTTCAACCTCACCGAGGGATTTTAAGCCTACTAAACTGGCCTCTCTTAACAATGTCCTCGTTTAGAGTTTCACGTGGTCGACCTCTTTTTCTCTGGCCTGTTATGTTCCAGTCGATAGCTTGTTTTGTGATTCTGTTTCTTCTCATCACATGACCGATATATGCCCATCTTCTTTTTTATGGTCACCCATGAGACAATTTGTTGTTCACTCATCTGCCTTATCTCTGCGTTGCTCTTGAATTTGTTTCACTTTGTACCGAGTATTTTTCTTAGGGATTTGTTTTCAAAAGAGTTTGGTTTTTTTTTTGTCTATTTCTTTTAGTTGTTTTCTAGCTTTCACGTGCATAAATGATGGTGGATATTACATCTGAATTGAATAATCTTAATTTGGTTTTTGTGCTTATAACTTTTGAATGCCATATGTTCTCAAGATAGAACGAAAGTTGGCGACAGTGAATCTCCAGTTTCTTCGCTTCCTCGCCTTGATGGTACATGCAGCCAGGCTGTGTCCTGTCCATTCTTCTATGTTTATCTTCCCATCTACATCCCTTGTCCACTTCTCGCTTTTTTCCCCTTCCACCTTTCTTTCTAATATGGTCTTCATTATACGAATAATTAGTGTATAAGTATATAACTATACACGAAGTCACTGAAGTAATGCTATGGTAACAAAAACTGTTCCTACTTTTTTCCTCGTTTATTTTACATTTGGTCTTCATTATATTGTTATGTTTTCTGGTAAGGCCAAAGTATTTTCTTTTCTTAGTCCCTATTTCTTTGGGAAGCTCACATTGCACTTGGAGCTATTCTAAGACTTAGGACGCCACCGAACTCTTAAACCAGAATCATTCTCACATTTTTTTTTAAATATGCTTTTCAACCAGGTCTGATAATAGCAATAGAAGCTGGAAATGGACTGGCCATATGCTCCGAAGAGACCCCAGCAACATCGCTACAACGGCCGTGGGATAGACACTCGAGAGGGGGTGGGAGTGGGAGGAAGAGAGGATTACCCCAGGCTACCTGGTGGAGAACTGTTGAAAAGGAAATGAGTAGCATGCAGCACAGCTGAGGCACAACACAAAAGCTGGCTGCAAACCGTAAGAGACGGAGAGAATTTGTTGCTGCCTTGCAAGACGCATCAGGGCGTACTGGGCGGTGACTGCTTTGTCGATCGTCGACGACGGACGGATTATTGGACAGGGTGGATGGACTGAATCAGGGCTGAGCGTGTCAAAACTTCGACCAGCTTTTCTCGATTCTATAAACTGTGCACGTCTACTAACTCTCACTCCACTCTAAAGGTGCTTCCCACTCCGACTGCTCTACAGGTTTTAATGGTGTCTTTCTGCTTCTGACTCTTCCAGCACTGGCAGGACCTCCCTGTATCTGCAAACTTGACTTTTTTTTTTAATTCGGACGAGGAGTGGGTTCCGGCTTTTCTTCTAGAAGTTGCTAATGATGCGGATCTACTGACTTTCCCTTAGTCAAGATGTAGTACGTTTACTGACAAGACTATTTAAAAAGAAACGCAGGAGAACAGTTTTATTAATTAACGAGGACACAGATGTAATGTTTCGGTTTACACTTTAATTATACAAAAAACATACAGGAGAAAGGCATTCCCAGACGCATCAGCCTCTTGCAAGCCATAGCTAAATGCTCCATTTTCTTTATTTCTATCATTTCTTCACTCTGTTGTATATCGCTGATGTGAATATATAAATTTTCTCTTTTTTTTCCTATGTCTTTGTCCTGTATGTTTTTGCATGATTAAGGTGTGGCCAGAAACCTTCGTCTTCATCTTCGTTCGCTTCTACCACCAAGATCGCCCCGTCTTAATACTGAATTTATTCCTGTGATCCTTCATTAGTCCTGTGGTCCCCGAGAGGGCCACAAGAGATACCCTAGAGGACCACATGTGGTCCAGAGTATCGAGGGGCTTGGACCTGTATTCTCGGTGGGTCGCAGAAGCGGGATTGCGTGACACTGTGGTTTTCATTGCATCAGTTTAATCTAGAGTTGGACTTTCTCACCGGAAAATCTCGACGTGTTTTGAATATCAGTATATCCCCGCCGGGTGAGAGGTGGTTGCCCATCTAGTCCAGCGTTGGACTTTTTCACCGGAAAACCTCAGCGTGATTAGGATACGCATATATCCCCGTCGGGTGAGAGGTGGTTGCCTATCTAGACTGCACTAGTCCAGTGTCTTCGACTTCAGCGTTTTGTGGTTGTGGCCGCTACCCTTCCTAGTTGTGACCAGGACGGAGCTTTTGTCCAGGAGGACGAATCCTCGGCACTAGTAGGTTTCACCTCTGGGTTAAGCCGGTTTATGCGTATTATCCCAGTGTGGGCGCTTTTAGGACGATTTCACCCCGGTTTAGGCATATTTCACCAGTATGGGTGTATATCGGACGTGGTCGGCCTCCAGAGCAGAAGTGCCATGGTATGAGTAGCTCTTGTCGTGTTAATACTGAACATACCGATTAATCTTCACTTTATCCTTTCCATCACCTTTTCACAGCGGCACTGCTCGGCAACCCTAATCGCATTTTCTTCACTGGCCGGGAGGAGTTTCACCCCACGCGCGGCAGACGAAGAATCTCGCCAGCAGTGTCTTAGTTTAACCCATGGTTTAAGCCGGTTCAGGCAATCCGCCCGGTATGGGTGCACACAGGACATGGTCGACCTCAAATCAAGCTTGAAAGGCCACCACTTTGGGACTGCTAATGATGTGCAAGATGCCGTGACGAGTGCTTTGAAGGAGATCTCTGTTCAACACTTTCAGGCGAGTTACGAGGCGTGGCAGAACGGTGTATTGATGCTCCATGATGTTATTTCGAGAAATTTTAAGTATATATAGGTATATCTTGAACAAATAGAATTTTATGGAATCAGTCTCATTACCTACTGACACACTTCGTATGTTATGGTTAAAAATTATGCTATTTTTCACTGCATTTACTTTGCCTAAACATTGTTCTGAGCATTGATTCGTATAGGAGTGCAAGATCTACCATTATTGGCAGTGCTGCTTCTGAGTGAAAGAGTTAAGACGTAGCATGGCATGAAGACAGGTTCAAGTTACTGTCACGTTGTTTTGTTTTATTTTTTTGCTGGTCCTTAAATATTTGTAATTTACAATACTAAACAACAGCATCAAGTCCCAAAACACTGTATTCCATGAATAGAAAGTAGAAAGTGTGACAGCAAAATTAAGAAAAATGATACACAAGCGGTGACACTGTCAGTCATGAAAATATACTGCTTTCCTTTGCACTTTTTCTCTTTAATCTTCCACTCGTTCACGCGTGATGATGTCAACAACGTGTCGATCGATGAGCTATTGTGGATGGAACGTGTATAAGATTTTACAGCCAACTGAGTATGTAAAAACTACAGTGACATAACGAGATAAGTTACCACCTAAAGCAGTGAACCGACTCAAGAAACGTATACTTTTAGCAGAAGAAAAAAAAAAAGAAGACAACAATGAAATGAAGAAGAGGAAGACAAGAATGATGAAGAGAAGACGAAAACGATGACACAAAGAAGAAGGATAATAAGAAAGAATGACAAGAAGAAGAAGATGGGGAAACAATGATGATAAGAAGAAGAAGATGGGGAAACAATGATGAAAAGAGATGATGAGAAAGAATGATGACAAGAAGAAGAAGAACGATGACAAGAAGAAGAAGATGGAAAACAATGATGACAAGAAGGATTACTTGAAAAAGTAACAAAATAATAATAAAACAATAAAGACAATAACAATAACACAGCAACAGCAACAATAACAACAGCTACAACAATAACACCACCACCAACACGGACGGCGAGAAACGTGAAGAATACTTACCATCGAATTTCTTCGTCCGAGATGCAAAATTTGTCTTGAGAAGTTTAAATGAATCATCCAACTGCCGCGTGTGCTCTTTCCTACTCAAAGATGTCAATTTCTCCTCCATGCTGTGTGTGCAACATGTCTCCGTCTGTGGGCATATCGACAAATCCGCTCCTGGTATGATCAAATTAAAAACAAAAAAAAAAACATTTTTTCATATGCCATAACCATATTTTCCCCCACATAGATGTAAATAAAAAACGCTACTAGGTTCACATATATAGTAGCCTAGCTGCGAAAATTAGTAACTGCATATTTACAAATACAACGGCGTGATTAAATGTATTCACATTTACTGCAACCTGATTACAGAAATAAAATGATTACTGCACAGTTGTGCTTATAATGAAACCCTGGTTATATATACTAATAACTGTGCTGTACTCACAAATACAGCGGTCTGGTTACACATACTAATAATTGCACTCACAAATACAGCAGTCTGGTTACACAAACTAATTGTTACACACACAAATACAGCAGTCTGGTTTCATAAATTAATGACTACACTCACAAATACAGCAGTCTGGTTACACAAACTAATTACTACACTCACAAAAACAGCAGTCTGGTTACACAAACTAATTGCTACACTCACAAACACAGCAGTCTGGCCACACAAACTAATTACTACACTCACAAAAAACAGCGCTCTGGTCACACAAACTAACTGCTACACTCACAAACACAGCAGCCTGGCCACACAAACTAATTACTACACTCACAAAAACAGCAGTCTGGTTACACAAACTAATTGTTACACTCACAAACACAGCGGTCTGGCCACACAAACTAATTACTACACTCACAAATATAGCGCTCTGGTCACACAAACTAATAACTGTGTTCGTAAACACAGTCGGTGTTGTTACATACATGAACTAAAATCAGTATCCAAGCAAACCTTGCCTGCGTGAATCAATAACTGTACTAAAAAAAAATCTATAGCCTGTTTACTTAAAACAAATAACTGCACTCAGAAATCTCTATATATCGTCGACCGACTATCGAACAACCTAATAGAAAACGGAAAGTTATTTCCTCCTTTTTTCGCCTGCTATCCCCTTGTCTCTAAGGTTGCATTCTTTGTGCCTCCACCCCCACCCCCCTCTCCAATTTTTCTCTCAGTTGACTGTGCTGGCCCCTGGAACTCCCTTTTCCCTCACAGTCCCTTGCTTGGGCTTTTTCTGGCAGCCCACTTTCTGGAAACACTGAAATAAAGCAACCCTGCTGGACAACTATTCCATCTTCCTCACAGTTACTGCAACCTAGACATACAAATATTTTACCAACAAATGAAGCAAACTTGTTCATAAAATAATAATTATACTCAAAGATACAGTAGTTTGGTTAAAATGTTACTTGCAATCATAGAATTTTAGCATTTCGTTCGAGTCATACCATAAACAAAAGCTGAGATGCAAATGTCTTATAATAATATAACCCAGACTCTGATATTAGGCATTACAATGATCCATAACACAGTATGGTCATGAACTACATGAGGCTGATGTTGTTCCGAGTCTCACTGAAAAGGTGAACTTGTCGTGGTGAAGGCCTTGAAAACAGGTATTAAGCTGGATAGGGAGGAATTTACGGAAATGTAACGTTCAGGTATGATAAAATACAGATTTCTTATCACGCTTTTCGGATATTCGATGATCAGTTGGTATAAATATGGGATTTGTAACATTTATGCCTCTGTCAAGGCTAGTGAGTCATAGCCGGTCAAGACCCTATTCTACATCCCGGCGGTGCCCTCGGAAGCAGACAGAAGTCTAGCCCAGTGAACTAAGATCCCAGTGGGAAGGCGAATCTGGTCCTTTGCAAAAATACCCCAACCAGAAGTCGGATGCGTTTAACAGAAAGAGACATAGCTGCGACAACCCAAGCAACGCCCTTTTTAAGGGCACACGTCGAAGTAGTAGTAGTAGTAGTAGTAGTAGTAGATGTTGATGATGAAAGAAAAAGAAGATAATGATGAAAGAAGAAGAATGTGCCACAGTTTCAATCAGCGAACCAGTCCCGGAATAGTTTTTGTGGCCCTTGTCCCGAACGGAGTCTCCACCCCTTTGTTCACACACGTACTCTATCCTCGACGATTGTTTTCCTGCCCTCTCCTAAACCCAAATGTTTTTATGGCTCCCACTAAATCATCATGAAGAAGGATAAGACGCGCGACCGACGCTCCCGACAACAGCATAAAACACAGCTGCTGAAACAGTCTCCGAGGCTTATAAGATATTTCAAACTTAATGGTAGCCCCCTCCCCCAAACCTGCAATCTTTATCTAAGCAATGGTTCTTAATTTGAGCCCACAGACACTCAAGGGGTTCACAAAGGATTTTTGGGTGTCTACGGGCCAGCATTTTATCTGATTAATTTTTTTTTTAATCTTCATATCATCTGGGTTCTATTTAATGATTTATTTTTAAAGAGGGGCCCCCAGTTTTTCAGAAAACGGAAATGGGGCCCACCTCTAATAAAAGGTTGAGAACCACTGCTCGAAAGTATTACAGACAAATGGCGCCTTGATTCTTTCACTTGTTTTCTGGCTTTATATTGTTTGGATAAGACTGGATGCTGGTGAACAGTTCTGAGGTATATTAACTGTGTGTTTGTTTATGAATAAAAATGTCCTTGTCGTTTTTTGGTTGTTGTTTTTCTTTTTTAAGTTTAATACAGGTGTTCTCAACCAGTGAGGAATTATTTTCCCTAACCTTCACCTGGGGAAGATTTTAGGGTTTAGAAAAAGGTGGGTGAGAGAGAGGACTATAGGTTGACAGACTCTAATTACTGGAATACTGATCTTTTTACAACACAGATCATGATTTCAATAATTTTTAAGTCTGTCACTCTGTGGTCCCAATTTCCCCCAAGGGGTGGGGTCGGGGTTCATTCATTCCTTTGCATGTCCCTTGCGGAACTTTGCCTCCCAAACAGCACTCCTGTAGGCCTCTCGGTTGTGAGCAAGATGGCCTGCTGCTGCTGCATCCATTTCCAGATCATCAACGATGTCTTGCAGCCATCTTCGTTTCGGTCTTCCTCTTTTTCTTTTTCCCATTATGTATCCTTCCAATACGGTCTTCTCTAAATTATCATGACGTTTAATGTGGCCAAAATATTTAAGTTTTCTCTCTTTAATCCTCTTTACTAGCCAGCCTTCTTCAATATTAAGCTCTTGTAGTATAGATATATTTGTTCTTTTTTGTGTCGGGGTGGAAGAAGAAATTTCCCACTGGCTGAAAGCCCCTGGTCTAATAGGATGGTGTTTAAAAAAGCTTCTCTTATTTCACAGAAACCACGAGGCCAACTTTATGTAATACTGCCAATATATTAGAATAACTGAATATGTTAGTAAAGTTAAACTTGAGAGAGAGACAGAGACAGACAGACAAGACAGGGAGAGAGGGGGGGGGAGTACAATTTTAATCAACCAAAGAACGATTCCGACACAGAGTTTCACACAAGACTAAACAAAAATGTTCATCAAAGAAAGGTATAGCACTGAACGGAGACACCAAACAGGCAGAAGATATCTCAATGACCCCATTCTAAAGCAAAAAAAAAAAACAGTTTTCGGACTTCCAACAACTGCAAACTACAAACCTATCTACACAAACTGAAGGCTGCCAACCACCCCCCCCCCCCACACACACACACACACTGCAAACCTGCGCACTCTACAGAGATCTAAGAAACAAAACCAGGCCCCCATGAAAAGAAAATGGATGGAAAACTTAAAGGCACACATGAAGAACTGCTGACGGTGGAATTCATGGAGGCAACTCTTCTCTTTGTCGAAGAAGAAGAAGAAGAAGAAGAAAATATAGATAAGGCCTTTTTACTTTATACTCCACCAGTCATACCATACCTCCAATCATTTCACACCATAATATATTTTGAAAGGTACCATTTGCATACAGTATCAAACTTTATTTTATCGTCTACTATAGAGTTCCTCATTCATGAAGATCACGGATAATAAAACCTTCGACCGTGGAAGTTGAGCCAGACCCGGGGAAAAAAATGATCACACCATAAAATCTTACAAACCGTCACGATTTAGTCGAAACACGAGAAGGGGAGAGACGACAGCAATAAAACCACTATAAAATTAGATTGACATTACAGACTCTCGTTATGGCATCCAGCCGTCCTGGCGTTACGGTAAAAACGCTGTTTTCCGCGTCGACGAATTCCGGCGGGCCCTTCTAACAAAGTCATAACAATCTTCAGATCTTACTTAACTTCAACATAAGTTTTTCGGCAATTATGAAAGGTCTTTCGATTCAGCAAAAAAAGGAGCAAAGTATTACAGGACATACTTTACTCAAAGATTCAGTGACAGAATAGCACGAAAGCGCAATGATAAATTGGTAGCCTGGTGCAGTGGTTACCAAAGTCTTTCGCTCAGACATCGACACAAAACACTCTTACAAATGCGACAATCGTCTCAGGTTTTCGGCATCATCATAAAGCATATATGAGCAACCCTTGGCAAGCGGACCATTTTGGCCCGCGGCAACATTTTGTGGCTCGCAGCCGATCTAAGCAGTTTCGAAACCCGTACAGTTTGCTGCAAATGTTAACAACCCTTATTTTATATTCATCTCTGGAAGTATCTAGAAATATGAAGTTATTTTCCAGACTGAAATTAATCAAGGCTAATAAATTTAGCAAACAACTTGAGAGTTGCGACAACGGCTATTCCAGCAAATCTTGACCGTTTAAATAGAAACTTCTCAAGCTCAAGTTTAGAGATTTAACTTCACGTAACACATTTACATCTGTTTTCAAATAAATTTCTCTTATGAGCTTCGTAAATGAGACTTTTATTTTTAAAGGTGTGTAGCCTGTGTTAAGATAGCATTTTTTTTTCTGACTCGCCTGTAGAAGACTGAAGTCTGTAGTATGTGGTGAGAAGCTCAATTGGGCGCTGGGGATTAAGACAGCAAATATATACATCAGCACCATTTGAGTGGGAAAAAATTCTTCAAAACGCTAAAAATGTTCCGATTGGAGATGGAAAATGGGGGGGGGGGGGGGGCTAGTCTTATAACGACTGAGAACAACTGCATATACGTATGTATATGGCAGCAGGACAAGAATATGACTAGCGACGGGTAAGACAATTCACCAAACAATCTTCCACAATACAGATACTGCTCCATTCTGTTCTAAGTGGGAGGCTAATAAATTCACAGCCACGCTCTACTATGAACAAGTCTCGCTGTCTCCAACTATACTACAAATTAAGGGACATTACGATGTGGATTTAGTACTAATGTCCAAGCTTGACGAAAATGGAGACTGGAAAGATAAAGCAACGGCAGACAGTACGACGGCATAAACAGTTCCAGGGATGCACTTAACTTCTTCTTCTTCTTCGTTCGCTTCTACCACCAAGACCGCCCCGTGATCCTACTGAATTTACTCCCGTGATTCCCCTGTGGTCCCCGAGAGGACCACAAGAGGTTCAGAGTATCGCAGGGCTTGAGCCTGTATTCTCGGTGGGTCTCAGAAGCGGGATTGCGTGACACCGTGGTTTTCGTTGCAACAGTTTCATCTAGAGTTGGACTTTCTCACCGGAAAACCTCGACGTGTTTTGAGTGTCAATATATAACCACCGGGTGAGAGGTGGTTGCCCGTCCCGTCCAGCGTTGGACTTTCTCACCGAAAAACCTCAGCGTAATTAGGATACGCATACATCCCCGTCGGGTGAGGGGTGTTTGCCTATCTAGACTGCACCGGTCCAGTGTCTCCGGCTTCAGCAGATGGACTAAACATTAAATTCGTAACTTTTAATCCTCTACCAGATCAGAAAATGCTTCCATATACTACCTCTGATCCTGAATCTTTCAGATCTGCACAATAAATGCAAAATTATACGTTCTTTTTAGTTCATGCCATATAGAAAAACTTGTCCACACCGAACCGGCTAGCCAATATGAATGCATGAAACTCTACTGCAGGGAAAAACCCTGGCCACCAATGTTCCTTCTAAGCTGCGCGGTCGCGCACAGGAAAAAAAATCATGCCGGGCACAAAATTTTTGGAGCCGTGCAAAAAGAAAAATGAAACTGCTACTTTTATTTTCCAACTTCCAGATGTTACTCCGTGCTATAATTGCGATGAAGAAAAATACAATGCTGGTACATGTTTCTCCTTTACTGTTCCTTTCTTGTTGAGACTTTCGGATCGGATGTTTCAGCTGGTCTTTTATCGCGTAGTTTCGGTAGTACCTTAGCAGAATCGTGACGAGGCACGAGGACACACAGAGAATACAGGGTAATTAAAATAAACGGGCAGATGAATATCCACTGCTGAAAAGTACAGCAGATCTACCCTGTTATTAAATGTACAGACCTCTACAATATATATATATATATATATATATATATATATATATATAACATACACACACAAGTTGTTACTACGCACATCTGCACACACACAATATTTGTTTGCACATGAGCTGAACATTTTGCACACAGACTGCAAACCCTTAGGGGGAACACTGGTCAGCACCCTAGAGGCTGATGTGGTTCAGCATCATGCTTGGCTGGCTTTTCTTTCCCAGCTCCAGAAAAACCCAGGAAACCATTTCTACAGCCGAGTAACTTTGGCGCCTCCGGTCGGATTCAAAATTCCCCCCCCCCCCTTTACCTTTGTCATGGGAAGCTATTGCAATAACCTAGTAAGATATTGCTAATCAAGTCTGTGGTACCGAAGGTTTTGATATGGTGGGATCAGAAAACTTACACGAAAGAAAAACAAAAAAAAACCAGTCAAGTATGTGATGGTGAGAGAGTTTAGATGTTTGTGTGAGGCGGTTAGGGCTAGAGATCGTACATGAAGGTAAATTTGGTAAAGTCTGTGGTGGTGAGAGTTCAGATGTGTATGAGGTGGTGGTTTTTAGCATCTTACCATGTTCTATCAATCAAAAATAATGTGATATGATATTGCGAGTGATATGACAGTATCACTTTTATTGGCAACACAGGGATATGTTTTTGACATTATCATCATTTCAGTATTTGTTTTTCGCCTGCTTTTTGTAATACACTCCTCATTCCTTTTTCTTTTAAATCATGTTTTGTACAGTCTAGTGGAGAATGTATGGTGACATGCTGAGGCAACTGACCGGAGACTATAAAAGTTAAGAACCCCCGGCTACGATGGCTTCCATAATCAGATTATATTGCTTTACAAGATGAAAATCCGATAACTACGCTTCATTAACTCAGTCCTTTTTTTTAATGCTCGAAGCTTGATGTCCTTTCTGTCTCTTCATATCTAAAACCACTACAGGAACCCTCGGTAGAACTTTTTTCTGTCGCGGTCAGGGGTGACACCAAAGACCCCGATGCACACTTGCTTTCGCTTCAAAGTAAACAAGAAAATCAGTCATCGTGGAGATTAAAACTCAAAGGGGCTCGGAAGATGACAAACATCGATAGCACTGAAGCTCGCGACATTAAAATCTAACTCAGCTGGCTGCTCGTCTTTGTGGATGAGATTAATAGATAACATCTACCGTGATAATGACGATGCAAATATTAGCGTGTAGCCATCTAACCATGAGGATTTAGAAGAAAGGCTTTGATTCCGTGACCTATCTGAAGATCAAAAGAACTATTATCTAACAGTTCTCAAAACTTCAGGTAGTAATCATTGATGCGGTGTTGGGGAGTCAACAGAAATGTCCTCTTTAAATAAGGCGTCGGTGTTGGACAGAAGTATTAGATGAGCCGGAAGCAAGTTTCGGCAGCGTCGGTGTATCATTTGTAAAAGCGCCGTCATCGGACTATGAAAATAGTGAAGCCAAAGTTGAAGGTTCCTCATAGCTATTCCTGGTATCAGGGCGTATTTTTCTCCGTCCTGCGCGCTAAAAAGACAGGCACTGACATGGAACTTAAAGAGATGGAAAATCGAGGATGTGTGACAGTGCTCAGAGACAAGGGATACACGTGAAAGGAAGCAGAGGATAAACCCAAGAACAGGGACGACTTGAGAGCTTTTATCCGTGGCCTATGCTTCCAAGGGAGTGAAAGGCGATGATGATAATGTGCGCTAACAGGCCGGTGCCATATTATTAATGAAACCAACTTCTTCGATCATTCTCAGGCATCGATATGTACGCTTCCGAAGTAATCGGTGGTCAGGTGCAATTGGTGTACATCCCTATAAAGATTCTCTAGAACTAATATAGGTGGCCACATCTGTTTTCTCCGCACCTCGTATGCTGTGGCACTCCTGAAGAATATGTCTGCCCGTCATCCTACCAGTGCCGCATGGGCACATGTCGGCTGGGCCAATCTTAAACTTGTTGAAAAGTTTGTTCTGACCGATGCGAGCCGGTCTTGCTCTTCTGTGCTGAGCTGGTTGCAAGCATCGTTTTTTTATTAAATCAACGACAATATAAATATATAAATCAAACACGTAGTCGAAATAAATAATACTAGAGCGCTATCTGATACCTAGACGAAAAAAGAACCCTTACACTGTATTCTTTAAAATGTTCCTTTTCTTGGTGAGAATGCTGTCATTAATGTCATCGAAATCACGTTGGCCAAAACCATCTCTCTCCTCTAGATGGTCAGCTAATGACCCTGTACAGCCTGACCAAGAAGGTGGGGACTGGTATATCCTCCGTGCTTGTGGACCCTGACAAGAAATATTGTTACATCAGCCTTGGAAAGCCCCAGAAAACCACTGTAGCCCGTAACCTATCAAACAGAATGATTTTATTAAATGCTCACAAAGGCATCTGCTATCAACGTTCACCACTTTGGGAAGATCCTACATTCGAATACAATGACTCTTAACCAAGGCTCTCCCCTCTTTGGGGTATTTGAACCAAACGATGGGGGTATTGGACTCTTATTCCTATTTTTTTTCCGTATAATTTGTTATATAAGAATTTTCTTTCAGCTGTTGTTCTATTCTGTTCCTAACATGTAAAGAAAAACCAAGATAGTGATATCTTTCAAAGTCATGCTGGTATCTTGTAGAACTAGTAATCATGGTGATTTCCACGGTCTGAGAGACTTTGGTGCACTCCACGTGTGTGTGTTGTGGGGGGGGGGGGTGGCAAATCTTGACATTCTAGAAGGAATCAGGTAACAACACGCAGCACAGTTTGAAAATAGAAAAAAAAATTTTTTTTTAATCTACGCAGTAAGAGTGTGACGCGTTAGTGTCTTCACATTTCTAAAAAAATTTGAGCTAGGGGTGTCAGAACCTGTCCTCACTGCCTTTGTTTTCCTACGAAAACACCAAGTACCCATTTTGTTGTTGTTGTTGTTGTTGTTGTTGTTGTTGTTGTTGTTGTTGTTGTTGTTGTTTTAGGCTAGGCTGACCCTCGTACATTTCGGTCCAAAAAAAAAAATCCGCCTCAGTACGAAAATCGAACCCTGGACCGACAGAGGCGATTGTACTAACCACTACACATCCGCGGCACACAGTTTTAAAATGATGAACTTTTAAAGGGACATGATAGTTTACAAGCTTCGAAAGAAAGGGAAAGCAAACAAAAAAAAAAAACACTGAAAAAACACAGTGGCTGCAAAGTTTCATGCCAGCTCTCAGAAATCCATCAGTACAACCAGCGCTGAGGTAATGCAAATCCCACAGGTTCAATACTTTTTTTAAGAGATCCTGGAATCTTCCAGCCGCAGATCATACTCCCCATCAACAGACAAATGAAAACGTCTATTTTCTCTTCTCTCTCCCCTCCTCCACAACCTCCAATCCTCCCACTCCAACCCCCCCCCCCACACACACACACACACAAAATTCACCCCTGTACATGTGTAACAGTCCGTTTGTCTTTTGCGGCGCGAATGCAGGGAGTCACATTTTCTTGGCTGACTTTCTTCATGAAAAACAAATGAACGATTTCGAAGGTTTCAATCCAAAACAACGATAGGACTGAGGCTAACACATCACTGACAATGTGTGTGTCGTTGCTGTGCTCTCTATCTCTCCCTAATCCCCTCTCTCTCTCTCCCTAATCCCCTCTCTCTCTCTAGCTCTCCTCCCCCCTCATTCTATTTCCCTCTCTCTCTTTCTCGCTCCCTCCCTTTCTCTCGTTCCCTCACCTCTCTTCCCCCGCTCTCTCTCTTCCTTCTCTCTCTCTCACCTACACCCCTACCCCCTTTTTTTCCTCTATCTCTCTCTCTTTATCACTGAATTCAGAGCTGCCTGAAAAAGAGATGGTTTTGCAATGCTCCGAGCAGGTGCAGCAACGAAGCTGTGAGATGACACTGGGAATAAAACACAAAAACCAAGCTTATATAAATTATGTACGGCTTAATTTGCCATTTAATAAAACGCTAAACCATTAAACACATCACGCAACGTTTGAGCAAAGCTCGACGTACAATTTAAAAAACAAAATTGCAGACAAAACATTTTAGACGCGAGATGAAGAAAAATATCCAGAGCATGACTCAGAATATATCCCCAGACTCCATTACGGAAGAACAAAGCGCCTGGGAAGGAGACAACAACGCAATATCAACTCGGGGACATGTATGTTGCACGAGGGCGACAGACATGGGCAAGCCTGAAAACGCTGAATAAAATGAGACCAGAGACGAATGCGAGGACGATCTGAACGTGGATTATAATGCGAAACCAGTTTCAAGAAGGCGTGGAAGGGTCAAAACAAGGAAGAGTGTCAAGAATGTGTGTACATTCATTCGGTTAACCAATCACTGCCTAGTACACCTTGGTGTCTTGCTGTGCAGCAACAAATTCTCTCCTTTTCCCATTCTCCGCGGCTAGCCTTTGTTTTGCCTCCATCCCTGCTTCTATAGTTCTCTCTGCCAGGTAGCCTTCTTCATTCGATTCTACCACCAAGATCGCCCCGTCATCTTACTGAATTTACTCCCGTGGTCCTTGATTAGTCCTGTGGTCCCCGAGAGGGCCACAAGAGATCCCCGAGAGGACCACATGAGGTTCAGAGTATCGCGGGGCTTGGGCCTGTATTCTCGGTGGGTCGCAGAAGCGGGATTGCGTGACACAGTGGTTTTCGTTGCACCAGTTTAATCTAGAGTTGGACTTTCTCACCGGAAAATCTCGACGTAGTTTGGATATCAGTATATCCTATCTCCGCCAGGCGAGAGGTGGTTGTCCATCCAGCCCAAAGTTGGACTTTCTCACCTGAAAATCTCGACGTGTTTTGTATATCCGTATATCCCCCCGCCGGGTGAGAGGTGGCTGCCCATCTAGTCATTTTTCCTTCTCTCAGATGAGCTACCAAAGAAGACTCGTCTACTCGAAACGTCTTGTTTTCAGGTGCCAGATATTCGCCTTCGCCCCGTTTGAACAGTTCCGCCACGAGAAGGCCAGAAACTGGACTTAACTGTCAAAGGCTATTTGAGACGCACGCCTTGGAGACATTTAATTGGAGTGGAGAGCGTATCCTCCACCCCACCTCCGGCTGTGACAGCCCTTAGAATCTTTGCCCGGTAGTCTTTGGTCGGCCACTCTTTCTCTTTCCCTCGGGTGTCCATCGCAAGACTGTTTTACCGATATTTCAAGGGATCCCTTCGGAACACATGATCGATCCATTTCCACTGTTTTTTTTTTAAATTATAACATGCATGTCTTCACATTTGACATGTAAGTCGTCTCTAAAACAGCGGTTCTCAAACTTCTCCTAGTCCGGCACACTTGGCAACACAAATTTCTCTTGTGGCACACCTGGACTCTCATGCAGTTAACAATATATTTTTAGCATTTTCAAAGAAACTTCATTTATTACCTTATTACAAACGTTAGTACAGAGTACAAAACGAATAGAAAAAAAAATCAAGGATTTTATCTAGACCGTAAAATGAATCAGATACTGATTGGAGGGAGGGAGGGAGGGAGGGAGAGAGAGTGTGTGAGAGAGTGTGTGTGTGTGTGTGTGAGCGTGCGTGCGTGCGTGCGTGTTTTTTTTTTCAAATGACGATATTTGTCGCACATTTATAAAATTTTGCGACACACTGGAGTGCCGCGGAATACCGTTTTGAGAATCTCTGTTGTTGAAGAACTCATGATAATTTGCACGCAGCGTGACTGAAATTAAAAACAATTATTCGCGTGTTTCTAAATTACAGCATGATTAAGACCGAGAAGAAGGTAAGTTAAATACCTGCCAGAATACGGAAATTAAATCGTGCCTCCCCATCGTCAGTCAACAGAATGGCACTCATTGACCGACATGTGGCCAATAAATGAAGTGCTGAAACGTTTATTTCCAGTTTGAAACGAAACTCCATTCTCTTCCGGGCCTCCCTGAAGGCTCTGGCGTTCTCTCTTTAACACCAAACAAAAAAAAAAAAACAAAAAAATTGCGTCGGTTGAAATGTGTCCCCCTTTATGCGCCTTAAAAGTCCCGACAAGTCGCCTACTTTATTTCGATTCGTTTTCACTCGTCTGGACTGGTTGTCTGTTTCTATGAGCACTGGGGGGGGGGGGGGGGGGGGGTGTGATGAAATAGGGTCTTGGGTCGGCTGTGGTTCGCAAACCCTGTTGTCAGCTATGGGTCCGCTGAAGGCTATCTCATTATTCAGTATGAGTACTGCGTCTTTGCCCCGTCACTAAAAACGCGCAATGTCGCACTTTGCAGTCCACGGCGAAGTGATGCTGATAAACAGATATCACAGGGGTATCTATTCTCCTGCTGAAGAACTTATCTTGACGCAAGAAAGCGAGCTTCTCGACAGACTAATACCACGAATGAAAGGGGCCCCGTTTAGCCCAACCCCGTTGTGCCAGAATGAAGGATCGCCTGTTACTTTGAGCGCCGCTACAAGCGAGGAAACAGTCTTCACCATTACCCTATTACTGACATATGGGCTACCATTTGGAAAACTATAAAACCCCGAAAGCATTACTCGGGCGCAGCGTCCCAGACAATACTTGACCCGAACTTGCCTACCCTTGCCAAGCCTCTGAGCTTCTTCTGGTCACGGTAAACTCTACTCTAGGATATTTTTCTGTTTTTTTAATCTGAAGGCGACAGCGTCAACAAGAGAGCTCCATATTCGCTCAAGATTAACTGCGATAAGGAATGGAGGCGTTTCTGTCACTTTCAATAGCGCCAACAAACAAAAAAAAGTACAGAAGTCCAAAGTCCTACAGAGCAAAATAACAAAAAAAGGAAGAGTTTTCACTATCAGTATTTGTCACTATTGAATAAAACAGTAAAACAGGATACATGCGTTTGACGCTGTAACTATTCTTTTAAAATACTGAAATCAGAATGAAAACCCTTTGGCGAAAATTACTTACATCAGAATACAAATTCCATGACAAAAACTACTTATATTAAAATACAAACTCTACTGCGAAAACTACTGAAGTCGCAAAACAAACCCGAACGTTTAGATAGTATTTTTTGTTTTTACTTGTGCAGGAGCGATCATTAGTTTTAGATTCCTCTTACATGGGCAATTATGGCTTAAAGTAAATTTCTGCCATGTAAGGTGCCTCTTACATGGGCAATTAATGGCTTAAAGTATGTTTGTGCCATGTAAGGTGCCTCTTGGAAATAATACACCAAATGCCACCATCGGATAGCGTCTTCATCCCATCCCACACAATCTTAATTGATACAGCAATACGGCCGAAACATTAGTTTGTTACTGTTTGTTTCATATTTCCACATGCTAATCTCATAGCCTCTCTTGCCACCCACACCATACGCCTCTGACCATCTCTACTTTATTTTCCTTGGGGCCGTTTCTTCATTTACTCTGGGCAAAATGTGCTCGAATAGCTTCGAACAACTGCAGATTAAGTAAAGCATTTCAGACGCATGAAGAAGCGCAGTAAGAGAATAACCGAATCGAATATCACTCCCACCCGGCGGGGATATACTGATATCCAAAACACGTCGAGGTTTTCCGGTGAGAAAGTCCAACTCTAGACACTAGTGCAACGAAAACCATGGTACCACGCAATCCCGCTTCTGCGACCCACCAAGAATTCAGGCCCAAACCCCGCGATACTCTGAACCTCTTATGATCCTCTCGGGGATCTCTTGTGGGCCTCTCGGGGACCACAGGGTGACCACGGAACACATCGAGAACCACAGGAGTATATTCAGCAGAATCACGGTGCGATCTTGGTGGTAGAAACTAAAGAAGAAGAAGAAGATCACTCCAATAGGAATATACTGGTAATCGAGCTGAAAAGGAGTTGGTGGAATAGATTAATGTCGCTGGGTATAGAGCTCGCAATCCAGTACAGTGAGGGTTCTTAAATATAAGTTACATGGAGGAAAGAGTAAAATTTAGTACAGAGGGAATATGAATATCAAATTACATCCCTCCCTCTTCTTTCCACTTCCCTACCTGCTCACTACTACCAACGTATCACAACTCAGGTCTTCATTTAAACATTCATAATACTTCACCATGCCACTCTCAGACGCAGCTTCTTGCAAGTCACAGCTATGTGCTCCTTTTTTTAAAAGTTTTTTTTCCCCCATTCTTATTCCATTTACGTGAATACATATTTTTTTCCATTTTTCTTTGTCCTGTATGGTTTTTTATTATTAATGTATAAACTGAAACGTTACAATTGTGTGCTCGTTAACTAACAAAGCTGTTCCTACCTTTGTTTTAAAAAAAAAAGTTTTAACGTTTTCTTAAAATTACTTCTTTATGCTGTTTTCTAGTGTGCGTATGGAGAGAGAGAGAGAAAGAGAGAGATACTTCAAGAGCAACTGCGACTCCATTATAATGTATATAATCGACTAAATAAAGAAGGCTGATTTCGGTCAAAGGAAGTTCGTATCCTTAAAGAAACTGTTCAGCACCGACACATATGTGAGCCGCAACAAGCTTTCTTTGTTCACGGTCCTGTGCGCTCCTTGTTGCTGCAGGTGTTGAGTTTATCATTTTACAGGTGAGATAAATGCAAATGTTTACTGTTATAAGCCTTTTCCCATCCCCGTGTTAAACTTGTGTAACAATTTTTGCTACCTTTTTGCTACTTAAAACATTTAGTTTCATTATTTCGTTGTTGTTGTTGTTGTTGTTGTTGTTATTAAAATAATCGATCCAACAGAACAGTTTTTCACATCGCGAGCTGTCGATGTCAACGATAATTCTCCCCCCCCCCCCCCACCCTCTCAACCCCTCGTATACTGATACTGCCTCGCAACTTCATCTAAATTAAGTAACGACCCTCATATACCGCCTCGAAACTTCATCTAAATTAAGTCGCGGCCCTCGCAACTTCATATAAATTAAACATTTCTAGTATACGGACTTGCTCCGAGCAACTCCACTTGACCTTAGCGAAACCCAGCTTTGGAACCACTGCAACAGAAGAAAACAATTAGCCCTATTAAAACATGTGCATACATTTTTCATGTCAGCATTTTGGTATGCGTGTTGGATACAGCTTCAACCTTCAACCACCACTGGTTCTCAAGCGACAATATCATCTTTCATTACTCCTCAATATCAGGCATATTAACTGCAAGCAAATCCATCTTGGCTCCTCTCCCAGTCTGTCACTTGAGACAAGCTACAAATAACGACAATAACCGTGCTCCGCCCGGGAAAGTAAATGTAGTTGGTTACGAAGCGTCCCTGTTTTCTGAGCAGGGCAGTGGCGTACCGGTGATTGTGGGCGCTCGGGGCGTGCTAGACAAATTACACACGAGCCACAAAGTACATGTTCTATTACATAAGGGCCACAAAGGGCCCTATCTTCCTTAGAGTGTCAGGAGTTTAATAGAGCCGAAACACTTCCCCTGATGATCTGAAGGAGCTGTGTTGTTGTTCCGCTCTCTGTAGTAGTTGAGTTTCCTGCATGTTTATGTGTTTATTTCCATCATTTAATATAACATTTATTTATCTAGACTAGCTAGATCGTCATCGTCCCCAATGGTGGCGGAGTCTGCTAACGAAGTATTGCACACCCCCTGCTTTTTAGTTCCACCCACGTACTGAAAAGAAAATAGCCGTAACCAGCTCCCAATCCGACATGATGCAGTGGCTCAACACGTTCACAGCATCGGCTACACAGAGAACACCAGATCGCAGTTTCAGGGAGACAGAAGACAGGACAAGACAATAATGCAAAGTTAACCTGATAGTTAAAAAAAAACACAAACTTATCACCACTGCACAGTCCAAGTACCACTGGAAAAGGACATAAGGGCCACGAAAGTGAAGATGTCTTGTCTTGTATCATTTGATTAAACATTCTGTTTTTGTCCCCTAGGGGTTTCTTAAAACGGGGGAAGCCCTCCAGATCCATGAGTGACAGATACATTGACAGAATCCTCTCTTACTGGGCCTGATTACTGCTGTAAACTATCCTCTGAGAAATAAAGAGCATGGAGAATGCAAAGCAATAACAAAGAAAGGAAGAAAAACACTCGAAGAACAGAACACATACGAGAAATCTGTTCCCCTTGGGTGTTTAAGCACAGCATCATGTTGAATGAATGGGGAGTGGGTTACGACGGCTTTGAGTAGGTTACAACGACTTATTTTTTATTTTCCTCAAAAAAAATTTTTAAAAGGAACAGAACTGATGGAAAAACGATGACGCTGTCAGATTTGGCAGACATGGCTGTCAGGTTTGGTGAACCACAGCCAATCAATACCTTGTCTCACCTCTCCGTTGGTAACCTAGCTAACGGAGTACGGATCGTCATCGATCCCACGATCGTGAAGTGTGCTAAAGAAGTATTGCACACCCCCTGCTTCTTTAGTTCCACTCAAGGACTGAACAAACAAACAAACAAACAAATAGCCGCCGTAAACCAACTCCCAATCCGACACGATGATGTTCCTCAACACCTGCAAAGAACACTCGCTCGCAGTTACAAGAAAAAGAAACCGTCAATGGGATTATAGCGACTCCTGCCCCCGTTAGTCAGGCTAGGTCTGTTACTTGGGTGAACTAATGGACAGATGGGGACATGATCTTGGTCGGCTATGGTTCGCCAACCCTGACCTGACGCAAGCAGGTCAGCTACAGGTCACTGACCACAACATGAGACAACGTATTCCTTCCACCTCTCTCTCTCTCTCTCTCTCTCTCTCTCTCACACCACACCACCCCCACCCCCTAATACAAACACAGGAGAAACACATAGAGATGCCCAGTGAATAACTCCACGTGAGGAATCACCGTGCGCACAAAACAAATATATCGCTCCACAACATCACTAAAGTAGCACATAATTCTGTATTACTGTCTGCATACCTCAGTGGTATGGCTGCCGAGGCAGCGCGGTGCTTTCTTACACGATGACAATTCCCAGCTGGAAGAAATGGGTACCCAGTACACTTGTATCAGGAAACTTACCCGTCGACTGGAAGAACCTATCCCAGAGAGACAGCGAGACTTACTTGAGAACACCCTACACGCATGCCAGTCAAGTGCATTAAGGGTTTAACCGATGTTCACGTAATAAACCAGTCTCGTGTATATTCTGGTAACCTAATGATAAATGCCTTAAAAATAACGGTAATAATCATGCTAGTTTCTCAATCAAGCGCAAAGATAAGTCTTTTCCTCTGTGTCTTTTCATTCTATTCAAGAACAGCTTTCTAAAGAACAAATAAAGCTTCCTAAAGATTCTCTACAAATTTCTCATTCACAGATCATCAAAAACATTAACACTCCCCTGGAAAATGTTATCACCCGCTAAATGGCAAATTTATGGTAGATCAATAACAGCCTGTTACATATTTAACACTTTCACAGTTGGGGGCGGCGAGATCTTTTGTGATTTTTATTATCTTCAGGTAATACATGAATTATTTACCGTATTAGCCTTAGTAAATGAGCCAGACAAAATGATCTCTTTTTGCCTCGTATGAAAAGGTGCAGGAATTAAAACGTTTATAACGGTTGTTAGAAGGCTGTCATATGAACCACTAATGCTGTGAAAACTGCATAAAGGATCCAACAAATTGCTCGAGTCCATGAATGTAGAATTTAAAAAAAAAACATAAAATAGCACCAAACCTGCCTTCAGATTTGCTCCTAACAAACTGTCACGGATTATTTCTGGACCATTAACAGGCCACTGCGTTCAGGAAACCCACGTTGAAAAGAGGAAACTATTAGGTTGTATAAGAAGTTTAGATTTTAATATCTCAGTCATAAAATTTACAAAAAACTGCCAAGCTTTCTGAGATTCTGATGGGACCTACGTGGATCAACAAAATAAATCATGAAGGCTTTCAGCTGATTCTCTCTCAGTTGTTCTTCTTCTTCATGCTATGTAGTCACAATCTCCACTCTGCTGCCTAGTGACAAGGAACAATTGAAACAACTGAGGACAAAAGCAACATCCTGCATTGTCATAGCTTTCTTCATTTCTCTGGACTCACACACACACTCTCTCTCTCCCTGTCTCAAACATATACAAACAAACAAATTATTTTTTTGATAACGCCTTCCTTGTTGATGGCAATGTCAGACTTCCAAACAAGCCCAAAAGCCATGCTAATGAAAGAAAAAAATATTTAACAAGTCCCATTAAGTTCATAATGTTAAAACTTCCCTTCCCATTATCATGACTTTGGTGATACTATTTCCTGGAAACACTTCAAGAAAATGTGGTGGATCTTGGCCAGTTAATAAATGGTACTATGTCCTATAAATAAAAATATATGCTTCTATATCTAAGACCACATAATATTAATACTGCACAAAACTAAAAATGAAATCTTGTTACATTTCTTATGTATTGCGCACATGTAACGAGATTTTAAAAGCATGGCCTTGCAACTGTTACTAAAAATAATGATCATTTTACTGCACAAATAAAGCATTAATAATTAATATACTGGGACAGCTCTTTACACAATATCAGCACTTGATGACAGAGCAGAACATTAACTAATGCCTGCATACAGATCACATTTGGGATAATTACAGAATAATAAAAGAAAGAAAACGGTGACAGTTCATGCTAAAAAGAAATTGTAGGAAATAGAGGAAACGGCGCCCATGAAAGAAGGGAAGGGAGGAAATCACAGAAACCTTAAGATATCCCATTATATGAAGCAAACTGACAAGCCCCCATCAAGACATCTATTTGTCTTGTCAACACTGAAAAGGTAAAGAAGGAGAAGAGACATGACATGGTGACAGCTGTCCATTTCCCGTGGAATTTGCCAATACCAACTTGAGATTTTTCAAATGGCATATGAAATGAAACAAAACAACTGACTCAAAACAATGTTATTTTGCAGTCTGATGATGTCAGTGCCACCTTGTGTGATACAGAGAGGCTTCAGCTCACTGGCTCTCACCTCCTGAAGAACTATATGAGCATTTACCAGGTAACAATACGAATGTTATAATGTTTTAACTTCTCATCTTTTTGTCAAACAACAAATATATACTTTATACACTTAAAGTTTTTTATAGCAACCATGTATAATTTGTATTCATATTTGTAATCACAAATATGCTATTCCACTATTCTGTACTTTTAGGGTTATTCTAGTATTTGATTACCTCCCTGCACAAGCAAAAAGAATGCTCCCTGCAGCCAATGCAATCAAGGTAATGGAACACAAACAAGTACAGCTGGATGTGGAGTGGATTACAGTGGCTAGTGTGCACATCTACAACTGAGCTACACAACAACAACAAAAATTGCAGGAAAAGATGCAAAAGCTTTTCAAATGACTCCACCACCACTGAAACCACAATGCCACCATTTGCCAAGCTGCTGTGCTGTCATTCTAGCACAGGTTGCACAGAGGGTGCTTGCAGTTCAAGGAAGATACAACAAGAATAAGATGAACTCATCTTTAGTAACTACTACAGTAGATCACAAAACTTTCTACTATATTTAAATACAATTTTCTCAAATGTTTCCATATGTATACTTATGGTCTTTAGGCCAATGGTTCTCAGCCTGCAATCACTGAAGTTCATATGGTCTGTAGATGTGTTACCAATGTGGTATTAAGTGCCAGCTACTGAATAAAAACCACCAACTTTTCACTCTTGATTTATTTTCCATGCTCTGCTAATATATATTGTGATAATAAATTTTGGTAGAAAGAATCCAGACAGAAGTTACTCTGTATTTTAAAACTATGGACTGGGTTAGAAATGTGCTACTTTTCATTTTATTTAGCCTTTGTTTAATCAGTACCATAAATGTTGATTTGTAGTTTTACGTCATGGTTCGTGAAAGTAAAAGTAAAGGTCTCAGCCTGAATAAAAAGAAGACTGAAGTGATGGTCACCTCAAAGAAATGAATACCACCAAAATGTTGCATTACCATCAATGGCACAAAACTGAAACAAGTTGATTGATTCAAATACTTAGGAACAATTATAACAGCTGATAGGAAATGTCACAACGAAATAAAAAGCAGATGTGCTCAGGCCAACTCAGCATTCCAGAAAATGAGAAACATCTTGTGCAACAGATCCATATCAATGGAAACAAGATTCTGAGTATTTAAATGTTATATTGAGCCCATTACATTATTTTGTTTTATGGATATGAAGCATGGTCCATGAATAAGAGAGTACAGCGAGAAAAGGGGGCCATGGAAATGTGCTTCATAAAAGGATGTTGAAGGTACCATGGACAGCTAAGAAAACCAATGAAGAAGTCTTAAAAGAGGCTGGAGTGAAAAGGCAAATTATAGTGAAGATCAGAGGCAGACAAGTGAGAATTGTAGGACATTTTCTGAGAAAAGAAAAATTGGAACACATTGTGGCAACTGGAAAAATTGAGGGAAGAAGAGACACGGGAAGACAGAGAGAGAAGTTACTGGATGGGCTGTCAGTGTGGCTAGGAAGAAAGTCACTGGCGGATCTCATAATCAAGTCTAAAGAGGGAACTGTGGAGAGAAATGATCACCTACACCACGTGGCACTTGATTGATTGAAATGTTGATTTACATAGGATTGCCACAATCTAACTACAATGCCGGTGTTGTTTTGGACCAAAAGAGTTAAGGGTTGAGGACACTATGGTATTATAAAATGGCAGCCCATAATTTATATGTAGTTGGAAAAGTGGTCCTTAGATATTAAAATATTGGGAACCACTGCCTTAGGCCATTTTACATCTACACTGATATTTATGTTATTTCATCTGAATATAGGTGCTCTTTCAACTGTTACCACATGTACATATCTTATTATATATATATTCTTTAAATGTTGTTTTGCAACTGCCCATATAAATTCTTTGTTAAAAAATATTTGAAACAAAATGTATATATATATACTTTTACCCAAAAACTATTTGTGTGCATATAAATTCTTTATGCTGTGTAACACGTCATCAGATATCTATCATGCATTTCTATCTTTGCACTTTGGGTTGTTGTGTACTCAGCATGTTTGTGTAATGAACAAATAATGTACACGAGTAATGATCCCTGAAAATATTATATATACGAACTTTTTTTAATGTATGTCAACTTGAACATATTTCTTTAAGTTGACTTATTCCTCTGTGTCGGTTGCTAAAGTTCCAATCAATGCGCAAATGTACAATCTTCAATATATGCAGCCGTGTGCTTTACTTGCGTTATTCTTGCCGCTGGTTTGGTCTGTAGCATAACTTGCAGGAATTCGTGCATTTTTTACAAACTACAATGTGCTCTATGTGAAATGTTCTAGTGGTTTCTTGCATCTCCAAAATAAATGTTCTGTTTTCATGTTAATTTCTTGCATACTCACACAAACAAAAACTGCGTTAGCTTGTATATTAAGAAAGGCAATTCTGAAAAATGAGAACAAAGCGTTGATGGTCATAACGATTAGGCCTTGTGGTAGATGAACCAGTACTGCCTGTCTTCATAAGATTTCAAAATAGGACCAAAAAAACAAAAAATGCCGAATATGAAACAGATTATGAAAATAAATGAACCATTGTTAGATAATTTTTTTTCGGGGAGTGAATCTTCCAAACTGTAGCAGACGTGACGTGATACCTACCCGATACTGCGGTGATGGGAACTTCGTTTTCATCAAATCCTTTTTCTGTATAAGCCTTCTTCACTTCTATACACGCCGTGTTAAGGTTCAGACACTGGCCGTAAGTGATCACAAGAAACAGAACACATGCTTTGAAGCATTTCGCCACAGATAGCCTTACTACGTCGGCCATTTTTTTGTGCCTTTGCACTGAGCAAAAAAAAAACCTTGCAAATCTCCTTACGTCCGTGCGTAATCCTCCGCTGAAATTATATCACAGAATACATCAAAATCACCACTCGATGTTGCCACACGCATAATCACAACATAGCAAACAAGGAATCTGCGCTATCTCCACAGCATTTTTGCTTCTCGAGCGCCGACACTGGGCTTTGCCACAACCGCTCTATCCCAACACAATGAAGCTTCTGCGAGATTTCCACCGCCGCTGGTGTAAGTAGGTCATTTACTCCTTTTACCTCCCCGTAACTTAGCTGTTCTTTTTACCTCCTTTGAGGTTTATCTACATGAATTTATATAAACATAACTCGCTTGTTTTAATTCCTACGCATTTATTATCTTAAAATATAAAACAACTTCATCAAATATACGCTGCAGTTATAATTGAAAAGATATCCAGGCAATTACGCTAGTATTTGTACGGCTTTATAATCGGTTTCTAAGGAGGAGCTTTTGAGAAATCCCCAGTGATAACTGGTGGATATTTTAAGACTCCTAAAACACTGTAGCAGACAGCCTGGACTGCATTAATAGATGATGCGCTTGTGTTTCCTCAGTAGTTCAATTTTCTCTGCAATTTTGTTTTAAGGCTGATGCTTCTACTTTTAAACAATTCACATGTAACCCATCAAAATGACTGTAGAAAGAATTAAATGTATTTATTTATTTTATATTTAATTTCATAGGCGCTGGTACGACATCGAATATTGAAACCAGGGACATTCCCTTACCATCACTGCTAGATGGTGGAAATGACTGGGATGTGATAGCGGACCTACCAGGAAGAAGAGAATACCCGACTGCCATCAAGAACACAGGAATGCGACCGGGCATTGTAGTGTACTCCATGGAAAAACAGGAACTAATAATGATCGAGCTTACGGTTCCGTCATTCATTCATTTGCATGTCCCTTGCGGAACTTTGCCTCCCAAACAGCACTCCTGTAGGCCTCTCGGTTGTAAGCAAGATGGCCTGCTGTTGCTGCATCCATTTGCAGATCATCAATGATGTCTTGCAGCCATCTTCGTTTTGATCTTCCTCTCTTTCTTTTTTCCATTATTATTCCTTCCAATACGGTCTTCTCTAAATTATCATGACGTTTAATGTGTCCAGAATATTTAAGCTTTCTCTCTTTAATTCTCTTTACTAGCCAGCCTTTTTAAATATTAAGCTCTTGCAGTATAGATATATTTGTTCTTTTTTGTGTCCACGATATTTGGAGAACTCTTCTGTAGCATTTACATTCAAAGGCATTTATGTGTTTCTCGGCTGTTTTGTTAAGTGTCCAGGTCTCACAGGCATATGTTGCGATGGGAAAGATGTATGTCTTTAAAAATCTTATTTTTGTAGTTCTGTCTGTTTATCTCCACAGATTCTTTAGTTGTTTTACTTTCTGAAGAGCGATAAATGTAATTTTAATTTCCCTCATTGTATCTCCATTTTAGTTAGCAGTGATCCAAGATATTTAAAACTCTTCACTTCTTCCAGTTTTTCCTCAGCTGCCTTGTTTGTTTTGTCAGTTGTCATCAATTTAGTTTTCTTCGCATTAAGATAGAGGTTTTGCTCTTCACTATTCTTACGGACTGACATAATTATTTTTTCTACTCCTTTTTGTGTTGTGGACAGTAATACTGTGTCATCAGCATATCTAATCTCTAGTATTTCATAACCTCCAATTGTTATGGCATCGTACTATTTTTTGTCCACATCTTCTCTAACCTTCCTCATTATATTTTCAGTATACAAGTTAAATAAGTAAGGCGACAATATGCACCCCTGACGGACCCCTTGTTTTATGTCAAACCAAGTTGTTGTTTCACCATTTATTCTTACTGCTGCTTGTTGGTCTAGATACAGCAGTGATGTTAATTGTATCAAATGTGTTGGAAATCCAATTGTTTTCCCATTATTCCCAAAGTTTCTGGTGCTATACACAATCAAATGCCTTTGAGTAGTCTATAAAGGCTAAATATAGATTCATATTAAACTCTCTGCATTTCTCTGTTATTAATCTTGTATTGAATATATGATCTCTTGATCCTCTTCCTTGCCTGAAACCAGCTTGGACCATATTCACTTCTTCTTCTATTTTCTTACGAAGTCTACCCATTATGATTTTTAACAGAATTTTACTGGTATGACTAATCAGGGCAACAGTTCTGTAGTTTGTGCATAATTTCATGTTACCATTTTTTTGGCAGTGGTATGAATACAGTTCTTTTCCATTCTTTTGGCCAAATACCTCAATGCTCTGATGTTGTTTAAAAAGTGTGTTAGCAATCATTAGCTCATTTTCCATGCAAAAAGCCATTAGATTGTCACTTGCCTCATTTCTATGTCCTATGCTAAATTTCCCTACAATATGTCCTTCATCTTCTGCTCTTTCTGTATCAATCTTTACATTAAAACCCCCCATTATTAATACAACATCATTGTTCCGTACCTGGTCTATCGTCATTTGCAGTATGTTATAAAAGTCTTCTACTTCCTCTTCTTCTGCTGCTGATGTAGGTGCATATATCTGGATGATTGTTACATTTCTAGAGGTGCCCTTAAATCTGATTGTGAAGATTCTATCACTTACTGGATTGTAACCTATTAATGCTTTTGATGTTGATTTGTCCAAGTAAAAAGCCACTCCATTCTTTCCTCCTAATTCTCCACCAGAGTATATAAATATATTATCATTCTCGCTCTTGAAGTGTCCTGATCTTTTCCATCGATGTTCGCAGATTCCCAAAATGTGTATCCCCGTTCTTTTCATCTCGTCGCTTATTATTTGATAATTTCCCTCGTACATACTTCTTACACTCCATGTTCCTACTTTTATTTTTATTTTTAGTTTGATGCAGGGGTTTTCCTTAGTAACACCGTCAGGGTTTTGTCCGTCATCACAATTACTAGTACTGATCTCTGTCCCACACTCTTCCCCAGTGTTAAAATTAGATCTATCTGGCCAGGGGGGCCTCACCACCAGATCTTTTTTCCTATTTGACTTTCCATGTCGCTGTTTGGGTTTCTTTGTATATTTTCGGAAGATAGTTTACCATTGCTTTCCTTCCGGGCAGCGACTGTACTAGTCAGTGATCGTAGCCATTGTCCCAACGTTGAGATCATCTGCCTACTATCATAGAGTGATGACCATAACCAACATTATTTGTCGGCTGCTCTCCCATTCAATCCACCACCTGCTCCCATGGCTTCACGTCACCCTGATCGGGGGGCTATACGGGTACTCCACTTGCCCAACGGCGTCCCGTAGACTTACGGAGGTAAGGAGGCGTCTTACTTCTCCTTTGATATGGGATACCCCTACCCCGTACGAAACAAGAAGAGCAACATCTATTCAAATGTGAGAAGTACAATGACCTGGTCAAGCAACTGAGGCGGGGGGGGGGGGGGGGGGGGCTGGCAGGAGTCAGTGCAAAAGTTATAGCTGTAGAAGTGGGAACAAGAGGATTCCTAGCAACATGAGCATACGACCTATGCAAGCAACTGGGCATAAAGGAACAAGCAAGAGCAAGGGCGGTGAAAAACCTTGCAGAAAAGGCTTCATGCTGGCCGTGGAGCATGCGAAACAAGCATTGAGAATACAAATAATTTCGTTTGTCACAACCAGTGCCAGTCCTCCGTAGCTAAATCGCTAAAGACGCATTTCAAAGTGCAGTGCCAACTGGAAAAAGCAACAACTCACAAAACCTCTGGGAGTCATGACATTGACACCCACCCCACCCCCCTCTTTAGAGTGTTAGGAGTTTAATAGGGCCTAAACACTTGTCTGGGGGGGGGGGGTACTTCCTCTGATGATCTGAAGGAGTTTTGTTGTTGTTCCGCTCTCTATAGTAGAGAGTTTCCTGCATACAATAACTTAAACCATGCACTCATTATTGCCACTGTCTGTGATTGAAAACGTAAAAAAAAAAAAAAAGTGAAGAATGTCTGAAAGTTATCTTTGACTCAGTCCTGAGATTTAAAAGTTTACTCTGAATATTCCGACTTTAAACAGAAACATGTGCAAATAATAATAATAACAATAATAATAATGTAGTTTTTTCAGTTTGGAAGTAAAGAAGTGATGATTTGATATACTTTACAAGCAATTGCTCATAGATGTTTGAAAATTGTTCCAGACCAGATCCAAATAAATTAGAATCTCCAAGAATCTTGATAATTACCTAATATCTTAGGACATGATTACAGGTGAAAATATTCTAGGGGTTGAAATATCCATAGTGAATGAGAAAATTCACAAAGACTTGGTGATGACGATGATTTCTAAAATCACTAGTCGTGGCAAACATTGACGAGAAATGAAGCTTTCCGATATCTTTCCAACTGCGAGTGTGGTTCATGCTATCGGAAAATTGGAGAAAAAATTGTTTTATCCCAAACTATCAGTCGAAAGTTCAAACTGTCGGGGCCATTTTCTTTATTTTTATTTTTTTTTTTTGAAAGCGGACTAAAAGGAATGGGTTGTTTTATTTTTGTTGTTGTTTTTGATACAACGTAACCTATTGTATAACGTATTACAACAATATTTCCCAACTAACGCACGAGTAGCAGCACATATGCGTCCAATACAAGTTATTAGTAATTACAGATTTCAAAAATTAGTGTTCTCAGCTTACGCCGTGAGATTCTTTACTCCATAATAAATAAATAAATAGAAATGGTAATGTGCTCCCATCTATGATACCCCACCCGCCCAGCGCTAAATGTGATAACGAGCATTAGGAAGATTGAAACACCACCAGGACGGACTATGAGCTAATCCCAAATTCTAGAAGCCACCACAATCATGTTTTATTGTGCTTGTGGTGATCCGCCATCGCCTACCTTCCAACCCTAGCATTATAATCCTCAAACCAGCCTTAAGTTATGGGGGCAACCTCGCGAAACCCATGGATTTCCAAATTAACCAGGCTCTAGTTGACTCTGCGAGGACTTTAACTTATCATGAGTCTTAGCATGATTACAAGTTACGGGCCAGTAGCCAACCGGGTATCCCTTAAAAGGTCGGACATATAACCTGTATACTGACTTTTGCTTATATATATATATATATATATATACTGTGCTTGTGGTGGTATTACAGTGAAGATACCTAAATATTTCAGATGCTAAAACATGTTCAGAATCATAACATTTATTTCAAAGTTAGTGGCCCGTAACGATGTCTCTTATACAAACGAATTAGCAATAATCGTAAATATATGCAAATTATTTTACAAAGTTTGAAAAAATACTTATCAACACTATTCAACTGGTGTAATACTATAGCAAAATAAATAGCGGTTACTCTTGCAATTTTATGAGCTCTGTTCAGTTTTATGTTCATGAGAATACGTCAGATTTCTTTGCTGTTTGCATCTGTGTCTTCGTTACTTTAGATTGATGTAACAGTTTTTTGTTTTTTTTTTTACTATTGCATATTTCTGTCAGTATAATAAATGAAAACGTTTGAACGGGAAAAAATGCAAATTATTAAGAAAAGATACATTTCACGCTGTCAGTATGATGCTCAGATGTTCTCGTTAATTATACGTTTTCAATACCAACAGCAAAACTGAACACACTGTATCAGTTGTAAATTCTGTTCTCAGTTCTTTGCTTCAAAATACTGCCATAATCAACACATGAACTTCTTCTTCTTCTTCGTTTCCTTCAGCCACCAAGACCACCCCATGATCCTACTGAATTTACTCCCGTGGTCCTCAATAGGTCCCGTGGTCCCCGTGTGGTCCCCGAAAAACACACGAGATCCCCGAGAGGGTCACAAGAGGTTCAGAGTATCGCAGGGCTTGAGCATGTATTCTTGGTGGGTCTCAGAATCGGGACTGCTTGACACCGTGGTTTTCGTTGCAACAGTTTAATCTAAAGTTGGATTTTCTCACCGGAAAATCTCGACGTGTTTTGGATATGAGTATATCCCCACTGAGTGAGAGGTGGTTGCCTATATAGCCCAGAGGTGGACTTTCTCACCGGAAAACCTCAACATGTTTTGGGATACCCGTGTGTAAGGAATGGGAAAAAAGCAAGCAGTGACCCGGTTTTGATTGGAAATCCAGCGACCGTGTCATTGCTCGGACGTGGACGAGAGTAGTCATTCGATAGATGGAGGCTGACATGTGTATTTTAGTTGTGTGCATTTTGCAACCAGGGCCGAACTCATATTATTCAAGGAAATGTTTTTTTATGATTCGATAATGCATGTGGAAATATGTAAATTATGGACTTCATACGCATATGATTCGTTTGATTCGTATTACCTTGTGGATCAGAATTTTGTAAATACAAGGATCTTGATTTTTATAAAAAGGATTTGTGTTTCGTGTTACTGTTATTTATATGTAAGGTGTGAACGTATGGTGTAGTCATCCTTTCGCCACTCAGTACGAGAGCGGCAAGACAGAGTAAAAGATTAAACAATAATTCACGTCAGTCCACAAAATAAACTAAATACTACACATGGTGCCGTGACCAGGATGAATCTTTGTTGCATATATGATGTTTAACATGTCAGCCTCTATCTATCGAATGACTACTCTCGTCCACGTCCGAACAATGACACGGTCGCTGGACTCCAACGTGCTCAGCTTATGGAATCCCTTTAAACTTCTCTCTTCTTGTCGTATATATCTGATCCGCGACGGACTCGAAGGACTGGGCATTTCCATTAAAAAAACTCGTCTCTGGCCAGTGGGATTTCCAATCAAAACCGGGTCACTGCTTGCTTTTTTTCCCACTCCTTACACGTGTATCTCCGCCAGGTGAGAGATGGTTGCCCATCCAGTCCAACGTTGGAATTTATCACCGGAAAACTTCAGCGTGATTAGGATACGCATACATCCCCGCTAGGTGAGAGGTGGTTGACTATCTAGACTACACTGTTCCAGTGTCTCCGACTTCATCATTTTGTGGTCGTGGCCGCTACCTATCCTAGTTGTGACCAGGACGGAGCTTTTGTCCAGGAGGATGAATTCTCGCCACTAGTGAGTTTCACCCCTGGGTTGAGCCAGTTTAGGCCAGTATGGGCGTGTTTAGGACGTGACCGACCTCTAGAGTGGAGGTACCGTGACTTGAGTAGCCATCAAGTTTCGCCCCTGGTTTAAGGCGGTTTAGGCATATTTCACCAGTATGGGTGTAGAACAGACGTGGCTGGCTTTTAGAGCTGAGGAGCATTGGTATGATTAGCTCTCGCCATGAGTCTACTGGGCATACCGATTAAGCTTCACTTTATCTTCTCCATCACCTTTTCACATCGGCGCCGCATGGCAACCTGATTGCTTTTGCCCATTTTCTTCATTGGCCGGGAGGAGTTTCACTCTACGACTGGCATCCGAAGATTCTTGCCAGCAGCGCAACACATGAACATAATAGAAACTTTACGAAATACGGAAAAAAAATATGCATTGGGTCTTTTAACCTCTGGTTTTGGTACTTCATGTCACAAATGTTCCAATAGTAGCAAGTTATCCACATAATCTTTATGAAAAGAATATCAGCGATAATAAAATATAGTACCTGGAAGCAACCACTTTAAGTTCTGCCTTAAAAGAGAAATGACATTATACACAGAAAGAGATATATTTATATTTTCTCTCAGTAGATTTATAATCCAGTTAGTCAGTTATTTGCATGTCCCTTATGGAACTTTGTTCCCCCCCCCCCCCCAACAGCTCTCTTGTAGGCGTCTCGATTATAAGCAAGATGGCCTGCTGCTGATGCGTCCATTCGCAGATCATCAACGATGTCTTGCAGCCATCTTCTCCTTGGTCTTCCTCTATTTCTTTTCCCCATTATGTACCTTTCCAAGACTGTCTTCTCTAAATTAAATTGTATAATCCAGTGACTTTTATCCATCATAGCTCTTATGTTGACGTGAAAGATCTCTCACTGTGTTTATTTTTTTTTAACTTGTATTTCACTTGTAACCTGTACTCTCTCGCTCTTACCACCGTAAGACAGTTGGGAAAACAAATCTATACTTCAAAGTCCGAATATATGGAGAACAATTATAAAAAAAAACAACTGCAGAACGAAATATAATTTCAACGAATCGCAGTCTTCTTTCAAATATGTTCCCCCAATGTTTACAACGTCTAAGCAATTTTACACGCAATCTTTATCACGATAATAATGATGATGATGATGACGACAGTGATGATGATCAAAGGTGGCACCAGACTTTGTGTCCCAATTTTTAATTTCATTTTTCATATTACTCTTTCGTAGTCTATCATCGACTGCGACTTCGAACGCAGGTGTACCACAGTCAATAAGGAACTGTCTTCATACTCAGTTCAATTGATTTCAGATCCTTTATTAACATAGTCACCTTAGCTGTAAAATAGATACCCCGTTCTCTTGTGACAGGGTCACTGGAGCGTCTCATCTCAGAGGACAGTTCTCGGTCAGATAGATCAGGGGTTCTCAAACCTTTCTCCAGCTGATGTCCCCTTGACTCATAGGCAACGTTCCCAGCGTCACAAATCAATGTTTTTACTTATATGGTTTTGATGTCCTCTTGAGTTCTTACCTCCCCCCCCCCTTTCACCATCTATATGACCTTTCCAACATCTGTTAATGTTTGTTTTACACTTCTACGTCATCAACCCAGTGTCTCTTTAGCCATTCCTACTTACGTTGTCTCTTTCTATCTTCCTTGTAAAACTACACCATACACTTTTCACTATCTCATCTCAGCAGAATGGAAGAACGTTTACCTGCAGGATTAGACACACCAGATCACTCTACATCACCCAGCTGTTCAAGTATGAATGGAGAAGTAGATATCACGGAACCGAAAAAGAAATAATGCAGAGATTAAAAATTACAAGAGGAAGACACTTACAATTCCTTGGAGGCAGCATGAAAAGATAGAGAATTCTGCTAAAAACTGGGCATGTCACGAGAAGAAACAGTTAATAACTAGACATCTCATGTGAAGGCAGAGGTTGCAGAACGTGGTAAACGCTGGAAAACTCAGGCGAAAAAGAAGTCGAGGAAGACGGAGAAAGGAAAAAAAAAAGAACAATTTCTCAAAGAACTGACCCGAAAGCACGAGAAAAGGGAGCATTTCTCTGCAAACACCAAGGACCACAGAAGTGTAAGAACATTATCACCGAAGCATGATATAAAATGACAAATTAAGAAAGCAAAATGTGTTTAATATTATAAAGATGTAGTGTAAGAGGCACTAACGAATTCCCATTCTAGTTTCACATCAAAGCTAAAAATATGAAAAATCCGCAGAGTGAAACCATGAACAGAAAGACAAAACGAAGACTTAAACATCCAGAAATACTTCTAAAAGTGCTCTAATCAAGAATAGAATATGCCAAGCCAAAACGACTTTCAAACAAATGAGAAACATCTTTGGCAACGCGTCTCTGTCACCAAAAATCCGAAGGAGAGTTCTAAAATGCTACATTGAGCCTACCCTACTCTATGGAAGTGAGCCCTGGACAAATCAACAGATCGACGGAAAGATCATGTGGTTTCTTAGACGAATGTTAAAAGTACCATGACAGCTACCTCAAGAGGACACACAGGAATGTAATGACAAAAACAAATGTAGAAAGAAACCTATTTAAGTCAACAAGAAAACGAAAGTCATCATTCATTGGACATACATTGAGAAAAGGGGGGGGGGGGGGGCGCTTGCAAACATAATAACAGGAAAGATAAATGGGAAATGTGAAAAGGAAGACCAACAAAACAAAAAAGATAATCGACAGTGATGGCAGAAAAAATAAAAATCACCACTTGTGCTGATGGAAAGTATGAAGGTTCGAGATTTGTGGACAAGTATGGACTCCGGTAGGACTAGCAGCCGTCTAGCCACGAGATGGCAGCGTACTACACTATCCAGTACCCCCAGTGTAGTTCGTTAGTACGCTGTTCTCTCGTGGCAAGACGGCTGCTCGTCCTATTGGAGTCAATGATTCGAATCCCAGGTAATTCTATTGTGATTTTTCTTTCTCTCCCATCTAAAAGTGCTTTATCTACGATTTTTTTGAGGTTTAACCTTACAAAACTGTGTTGTTACTTCACTGTACGAAAGCCTCGTTGTTTCCTATTTATAAAAAAAAAATGTTCCTGTGAAAAAGCATCTTGCTTACAACCGAGAGGCCTACAGGAGAGGTGTTAGGGCGGCAAATTTCCTCAAGGGACACGCAAATGACTGACTTACTGAAAAAGCATGGGCCTATCGGTACGGCAGCTGATGATACTGGTGAATGCAAGGGAAGTAATGACATTTATTTATGTAGATAGAACACTTCGACTAGAGTTGTTCCGGAAATTGTTAGTTCAGTCACGTGATCAGCTTTTGGCGCGATTGTGTTGTCTAATGATACATTTGGGATTAGGAGAAAAAAATCATACTGTTTCAACTGGAAAATGGCACCAAAAGATTATGTAGCAGAGAAAGGTGAGTAGGAAATTAGTAACGGCAGTACAGCATGCCCCTTACAATATTTGTGTGCTATTCCGCAAACTATAATGCTTTATATTACATCTCCACAAATGCAAAGTCCGTTTCTCCCCATGTATTTGTAGCCATTGTTCCTGCCTTGTTTCTAACAGTTAATTGGTTTATTTGTTCTAAGTATTTTATTTAGGGATCTACACCAGAATGGTGCCATTTTCATATTTAACTTTTAAAATGTGCTCCAACTTTATGGGACCTTTTGCATTTTCTCTCACTCTCTGTGTTGGTCACGTCAGTCAGGCGTTGGTCGTCATTAATTTCCCTCGATCTTTCTTTAAGTGTTTTGGGCCGTGCTCTGTGCCATTGTTTTAGTCCGTGAAGTATCTTGTTTCTTTGTCTTCCTCTGTCCATTTTCCCCTTCAGTTTTCCTGTTGTTACTGGGTGTTTCAGTTTGCCTCATCCTAAAACGTCCTACAAATCAGAACAGATAAAAGGGAAGGCAACTGCAGTAAAACTGGTTTAAATAATAAAGGTAGATAGAGGTGTATGGTGTAGTTTTACAAAGTGGCAGAGGGAGTGAGTAACGTGAGAAAAAAACAAATAAAAAGTATGAGAATGTATAAATGGAAAATATACAACATTCGATAATTCGGCGTGAGCCTTTTTTTTCGAGGATTACATGCACAAACGTGGTGGAGGCCAAATGAAGATAAGTTCTTCATTAGTTATTTGTTTTTGTCTCGTTTGTGCATGTAATCCTCCAAAGAGGCTCACGCTGAAATATCGAATGTTGTATGTTTTTTCATTTATACATTCTCATACTTTCTATTCGTTTTTTTCTCACTTTACTCACTCCCTTTGCCACTTTGTAAAACTACACCATACACCTCTATCTACATTTACAAATCTGGACTGTCGTGTTCTGAATTTTGCCATAATTTCTCACTTTTGCCCAGACTCCGCTAGAACCTCTTCATTTGTTTTCTTGGCTGTCCATGATATTTTCATCATTTTTCTTAGGAACCACATTTCAGCTGTATCCAGTAGATTTTGATTCCTCTTCGTTATCGACCACATTTCGCATACATTTAATAATATGGGCCCAATGTAACATTGAATAATTCTCTTTCTGATGTTCATCGACAGGGCTTTATTGAACAGTATGTTTTTCATTTTCATAAATGCGGACTTGGCCTGGGCCAATCAGTTATTTTGTTTTATTATTCTTATTTAAAAAAAAATTATTCTGTAGTGTTTATTATTAAGGTAATCTATCTTCATTTCAGTTTTTCTTCTTCTAGCTTGTGTTATTATTGTTCTTGTGTGCGCATGTCTCTAATAATGGATAACATTTGATGCTGAAACGTTTTCATTTCAGGGAAGATAACCACTTTTCTGAAAGAGTACTACAAAGACACAGATGATGGAGGGAAAGATTTCATTTACGCTGAACAGTTGGTAAGGCCTGACAAAAAAAGTTGCGCCTTCTGTCTAGTTATATGTAATTTACTACGAACTGGTACTTTGATTTGACCATCTGTGGTTTCTCATATAATGCCGCAGGAAAATACTTGTTATAAAGTGGAGCGAATTCAAGAACAGTGCAGAGATAAGACGGATGAGCAAACAAGAACCTGTCTCGTGGGCGATCAGAAAAGAAGATGGATGTATGTCAGTCATGTGATGAGAAGAATAAAATCTGAGAATCCCCAAATAATCTATCAAGGGGAACACAACAGGCCGAAGAAAAAGAGGTCAACCACGTGGAACTCTAAAGAGGACATTGTTAAGAGAGGCCAAATTAATAGGCATAAAATCCCTTGATGAGGTTGAAAAACTCGTTGAAGACAGGAAATCTTAGCGAACTACAATGCGGGCCCTATGTGACGTTTAGTGGCATTGGAAGGATCCAGAGAGCTTTCTCATATGACAACACAACAACAGCAGGTGTTGAGCTGCCATCTCCATGTGGCATTTGTAGAACCCGTATTTTAAGTCTTGTTGAATTGGTAGCACTGTGATACTGTGTGTCTAAATGAGACAGAAGATTAATATTCTGATATGTTTATTTCCTGGGCGTTTGAGTGGCAAAGTGATTAGTGCATAGTGCACTAGTCTCATGGCGGGGGTGGTTCAGATTAGGCCAGAGGTGCCCCAGTCACACAACTGTAGTAATGGGTGCCCTGCTTCTTCTAGAGTTGGGAAAGGATGAGTAGCCAGATGTGATGCTGACCGTATCACCCTGTGTGCTGACAGGTCAAGGAAAATATGGGCACTAACACCATATCCCTATGTGCCTCTAAGGCATGACAGGGTTATCTTTACCTTTGTTTATTTTCTATTGGTAGACCAAAAGAGACATGGAGAAGAACAACAGAAAGGATGTTGAGCAATAGAGGGCTCACCTGGGCGAGAGCAGAAAAAAAGGCAAAGGACAGGCATTTGTGGAAAACCCTTGCGAAAGCCCCATGTGCCCTGGGCACTTAAGGTTCAGAGAGAGAGAGAGAGAGATAGTAACCGACGCCTTTCAAATTGTTTAATTTTTCTTTTTTAGTCGGTAATTTATCAGTAATTGCCAGTTAATGCGATCAGTGCTGGGACCAATAAAAAAATTCAAAGTTATGTGATATTGCAGCCAAAAAAAAAAAAAAAAGATATGTTGTAAATGCAGCTGAAAACCAGCTGTTCTTGTTGCATTAACGTCTGGAAAAGTAAAGTGTTATCTCTTTTGGTTGGTTGCAGACCAAGCTGGCACACAGAGAGCAGGTTGCTCTCACAATAAATGTGGATGATGTAGCAGATTTTGACCCTGACCTTGGGGAATCAATCACGGAGAACACCCGTCGATATGTGCAGATTTTTGGCGATGCTGTGCATGAGCTGTTACCAGATTATAAGCAGAAAGAGGTAGGTCAGAATTCTACTTTTGCATAAGTTGTGCGTCACCTGTGAGAGACTGAATCTTCTCCTTCTTCTTCTTCAGCTTTCCGAGCCATTAAGGCTCATTGCTGCAGGTAAAGTTCGCCTCCATTCCTCTCTATTCCTAATCTTTTCTCTCCGGTTGGTAACACCAATTTCTTTTATATCCTCTTCTATATTGTCTTTCCATCTGCCTTGGTATCATCATCATCATCATCGCCTTTCACTCCCTTCACTCTCTTCAGTCATCCCTGTTCTTGGAATTATTCTTTGCTTCCTTCCATGTGTATCCCTTGTCTCTGAGCACTGTCATAATTTCTCTTCTCCAAGTAAGTCTAGGTCTTCCTTGTTTTCCATTTCCCTGATGATTCCATGTCAGTGCCTGTCTTGCTATGCTGGCTTCAGGCTTCCCCAGAGTGTGGCCATCCCACCTTCACCTCCATCCCCCAGACATGACCTGTCTTGGTATACCCCTTGGTATTGTTTCCCCTCATCTCTTGTGCATACATCATTTTTGTTTGTCTGTTCTCTTCCATTCTTTCTTCATGCCCCAGCCAGCGTAGTCTGTTCAGTTTCAAGACATTTATAATTTGTTGGGATTTAAATAAGCTGTTCATTTCATTGTTCTTTTCTAGAGAGACTGAATCTAAAGAATGAAATTTCTGCGTCATGTTTCCTTTCCTGGTGTCATGATTTTCAGCTGGACAGGTATTGATGGTGTCACTATCAAACACAGACTTACTAGAGCAAACCAGGCTTTTGCAGTGCTGCAGACTATATGGAAATCTAAAAAAACTAAGTCATCATCATCATCATGTGCCGTGCCGACTGGCGTTGGCTATTATGCTTCTCCAGAGTATCCGATCCTTCATGCAGGCCATCAGCTCAGTTGGTGATCTCCTCTCACACCATCCCGTCAGACTGTCCAGTATCATTTCTCTTGGTCTTCCTCTTGATCTTCTTCCTTCTATTTTTCCTGTTGTTATAATATTTTCAGTGCCCCCTCTTCTCATTGCATGTCCTATGAAAGTACACTGTCTCTCTCTTATCTTTTTGACAAAAACTAAGTACAAAGATGAAAATCAGGATATTTAAGAGTAATGTTGTAAGTGTACTCACTCTATGGAAGTGAATGCTGGAAAATCACCAAAACTGTAGAAAACAAGCTGAATTCTTTCTAGACTAAATGTTGTGAAGAATTAGAATATTTTGACCAAAAACCATAAGAAATAACATCTTGTTGGCAGAAATGCAGATGAAGCCACTAACAGCAATTATTGAGGAAAGATGCTGGCGATGGTTGGGACATGTGCTCAGAATGACTGAAGACTCACTACCAAAAATAGCGCTTAGATGGACACAACAGAGGAACAGAAGTAAGGGTAGACCAAAGGAGACATGGAGAAGAACAACAGAGAGGATGTTGAGCAGTAGAGGGCTCACTTGAACAAGAGCGGGAAAAAAGGGCAAAGGACAGGCGTTTGCGGAAAACCCTTGCAGAAGCCCCATATGCCTTGGGCGCTTAAGGTTCAGAGAGAGAGATTATCAAACACCTTTTTTTGTGGATTTTGGGGGGGGGGGGCGCGAGGTTGTTTGTGTGTGTTAGATAACGAAGTTCATTAATATGCTATTCTCTTGTGGCCAGATGGCTGCTTGTCCTACCGGAGTCTGTGGTTCAAGTCCCATGTAATTCTCTTGTGATTTTTCTTTCTCTCACATCTAAAAGTGCTTTGTCTAGACAGTTCTTTCAAGGTCTAATCATGCAATACTGTTCTGTAAGATATAACTAGTAGAGGTACCAGGCATTCCCCAGTAACATAGGTTGCTGGATAAAATTACCGCTATTTTGCTGACAGTGGCAGAACCTGATTGCCTGTTTGCTTGTTTATGTATCTTTCAATCATTTGATTGTAGGTCAGTTACATTCTCTTCAGTGACAATTATGAACTGGTGAAAAAGTTGACACATCACCACAAAACAAGGCGACTGTGATAATGGATGGCACCATTGATAGAAAATAGATCTGTGGTTCTTCTGTACCAGTGTGGGACCGCTCTGTGGTTCAGAACCGTTGGCTACGTCTCTTTCGAATGAAGAAATATTGGTTGTGGAAAATTTTGTGAAGGGTTTCTAATGGGGCAGTGAAGTAATTAATAGATTCACAAGATCTTGTAGCCTCACCTGCCCATGCCTACCTCACTTACCAGTTGATGAACCCTGTTATATCTAGCTGTCTGCCCATGCCTACCTCACCTACCAGTTGGTGAACCCTGTAATATCTAGCAGTCTGCTCATGCCTACCTCACCTAGCAAATGGTGAACCCTGTTACACCCAGCGGTCTGTCCAAGTTGGGCCACAGACCCAGCTGGCAACCAGTAAGGATAACAAATGAGATGAAGCTAAAATTAACACACTCTGCCAATTCAGAGATTGTGCCCCTTGGAGCATAGTGTGGGAAATATCAGCAAATGGACATACATGCAAACACTGGATGAATCATGCCTCTGCCTCCTTTGTGGAGATTAAACCACATTTTAATTTTTTGCGGAGAACAGAGTTAGTCAGTTGGAGATTTGTAAGATTTATAAGATTTCAAGGTTTAAGTTGATCAGTCTCACTAGCTGCCTATGCAAAACGATGGAACGCATCATTGACCTGAGGCTAAAATGGTACCTAGGAAGTGAAAACCTTCTCGTTCCACAACAAGCAGGATTTAGGCAGTACTACAGTACGGAAGATCAAGTGACCTATCTCTCTCAAGAGATTGAGGATGCATTCCAAGAGAAAAACCTTGTACTAGCAGCGTGGATAGACCTGACGAAAGCCTTTGATAAAGTATGGAAAAAAGGTCTGCTGTGGAAATTAAGAAACTGCAATGTGAATGGAAGACTGTACAACTGGATAAAGTCCTATTTACACAATAGAAGAGCTAGAGTAGTAATGGATGGACACAAAAGCCAGAAAGTACTTCTGCGACACGGTGTACCACAAGGAGGAGTCCTTTCGCCTACACTATTCCTTGTATTCATTAATGACCTGGTCAAGGAACTTCCCTATGGAATCAAAGCGGCACTGTATGCAGATGATCTGGTCATGTGGTGTACAGATGAATATGCGACAGTTGCTACACAGAGACTCCAAAGAGCAGCAGACATCTTGACATCATGGACAAACAAATGGTGTGTAAGTATCAACACAGAGAAATCAAGTACCACTCTGTTCACCCTCTCATCTAAACAGAAAGCAGGTAAGATCTTTGTAAATGAAATACCTTAAAGATGGACAACCAACCCACTTACTTAGGAGTGACTCTTGACTCAAAACTGATGTGGAAGCAACACATCAACAGTGCAGAAGCAAAAGCCAGAAGAAAACTAGCCATATTAAGAAAATTGAGTGGAACCACATGGGGAGCTAGTGAAAGAATCCTCAAGAATGTATATCAGCAAAGTATTCTACCACATTTAGAATATGGCTCAACATCTTGGTGCACAGCATCAAACACTACACTGCATAATCTAGACAAGGTTCAAAATCAGTCACTACGGATTATCACAGGTGCCATGAGGTCCACACCAATAGTAGAAATGCAGAAAATAGTTGGTGTTCAAGCGCTAAAGGAACGTAGAGACACAAAGGTCATGACCGTGGGAGAAAAATTCCTTAGCTCTGTAAGCCATCCCCTGAAGGAGAGATTCAATAACTTGGCATTAGGACGGCTTAAAAGAAGCAGCTTCATTCATCAGGCCAAGCGTATGCGTAAGCTGATACCTGACCTTCCAACTGTAGTCGCTCCATTATCATCTGTACCAGAGCATACACCATGGAAAGAAGCAGATTATACACAGATAACTATTCAGACTGAAGTGAAAGGTGTGCAGAATGGTGAGATGCAGAGCAGTCTTGTAAGATCAACAGCCACACTTAGTGTTCTAGATGACAAATATCCATGTGACACCTGGATACGTGTGTATACAGATGGATCTGCACATAATGCCATAAAGAATGGAGGGGCAGGAGCATATATTGAATATCCAAACAACACCATTGACAAGATTTCCATACCCACTGGTAAATACTGCAACAACTTTGATGCAGAAGTTAGGGCAATTATTGCTGCAGTTGAAAAACTATCAGACTCCAGAATTGATACATGTCCTGTAGTAATTCTCACAGATGCAAGATCAGTACTGGAGGCTCTTCAGTGCAACAAACTACCAGACCTTAAGGATGCCTTGTCAAAAATTGGCTTACAACATGGAGTCACTTTGCAATGGATTCCCTCCCACTGTGGGATACCAGGCAATGAGAAATCTGACCAACTGGCCAAAGAGGGCACTGAAATGGAGCAACCAGACATACCAGTCACTTATAATCAGAAGAAAAGCATGATAAAAACCTACAGGAAGCCACAAACACTACCACATGATGACTATCACATGCTAAACAGAAAGGAACAAGTCACCATCTTCCGTCTCCGAACAGGACACAGCCGACTCCGAAGTCATATGTATACAAAGTTTAAGGTTGGTACTACTACTAATCTATGTACATGTGCCCAGGTGCCCCAAACTGTGGAACATATCCTCCAGAATTGCATCAACTACGAGACACTGAGAAATATTTACTGGCCCAGTGAAACCACTAAAGAAGATAAGCTCTATGGTTCCATACATGAATTACAAAAAACAGTGAAATTTATCCAAGAGACAGGACTGCAGATATAGACAGACAGTGCGAACGAAGAAGAAGAAGGTTTAAGTTGGACTGGGTTTGTTTTTCCCAAAGTGGATTACGAGCATGTCATTATAATAGGAACTGTTTGTGATTCAAATTTAATTTGTACTCATTCTTTTACATCTTCTGCAGGTCCTGAATCGTGATGCCTTGGATGTTTATATTGAGCATAGACTTCTGATGGAGCAGAGAAATCATCCAAATGATCAGGAAATCACCAGAGACCCACGAAACAGATATCCCTCTGATTTGATTCGTAGATTGTGAGTGACTGTCACAGTGCATTTGACTGTTATAAATGTTTTAAAAAATATTCAGAGATTTATTTTCCCTTTTGTTAACATTCTCCTCCATCAAGTCAGTGTTGATCTTCAGGTAAGATTGGATAGTTTTATTTTCCCGTCATTTAAAAGTTTGCATTAACCCTTTGCAAACTTGAGAAAAGAACAGATGGATTACATTTAATTCTTTTTGTTCGGTATACTTCATTTGTAAGCAGCACTATGTGGCGTAAAGTTATTTACGAGTATAATGAGTTATTTTATTGTTTTTGCTGGTAGTATTATTTTGATACCTTTTAAAATATATTCGTTACATACTACAGTGGCTTATATAGTGACCATTACTTTTTTAAAATGGCAAAGTGAAGATGACTTTTAGAGTCGAGATTATATCTCACTGCTTCGTTGATGCTCTCAGTGGCAGGTCTGGGCTGACCAGTGGGGCAGGGATTGGCTATGGTCCGTGTGGCAGTGAAGCCTGTGAAGAAACATTGCCTGGATCTGCAAGCTAGTCATTGTAATCTACTCCTTATAGGAAACAGTGCTTGTTCTTCTACAGTTTCGCTGTGGCAGGTGCAAAGAGCATTGTCACAGTTTCAGAGAGATAGAACATGAACTTTTTACAAGTAAATTGAAATGTTCCATGTTGGCTGCTTTCTTTTCAGTGAAATATACTTCAAAGCTCCATCAGATCAGAAGTTTGCAGCCATAAGAGAAATCAAGGCCCAGAACATTGGGAAGCTGGTGTCTGTGAAGGGTATTGTTACAAGAGCTACAGAAGTGAAGCCTATGATGACTGTGGCCACTTACACATGTGACACCTGTGGCAATGAGACCTATCAGCCAGTATGTACATGAGATAGAGACTCTTAACTTCTGATTTGTGAGACCTTATTGAAAGTATGGGTGTGCTATGGGACAGATTAGTTATCAGCATTACAGAATCAGACCTGACCAAATCCTTAATCCTCCACCATGTGGTCCTAGAAAAGGATATTTTAGTCCTTCGTTCTACACCACAGGGGAAAAGAAGTAAGGGTAGACCAAAAGAGACATACAGAAGAACCAGCAGGGAGGATATTGAGCAATAGAGGGGCTCACTTGGGCAAGAGTGGGGGAAAAGGCAAAGGACAGGCATTTGTGGAAAACCCCTGTGGAAGCCTCATGTGCCCTGGGCATTTAAGATTGAGAGAGAGAGAGGGAGAGTCCTTCGATCTGGCAGCAGGATAAAAATCAAAATGCTCATAGTACAGTCTTGTCAGCGTAGAGCTCCTCTAGGAGCTTAGGCAAAGCGATATATTCCACTCTGTATCAGCGTCTTACATAAATAATGTTGGTATAAACATATAAGTGGGACTAGTATGTTGTCGGACCAGTAAACGTGCTTAACTGTTCTGCTGGTTGGAGCGGGATCAGTGTGCTGTCGGACCAGTAAACGTGCTTAACTGTTCTGCTGGTTGGAGCGGGATCAGTGTGCTGTCGGACCAGTAAACGTGCTTAACTGTTCTGCTGGTTGGAGCGGGATCAGTGTGCTGTCGGACCAGTAAACGTGCTTAACTGTTCTGCTGGTTGGAGCGGGATCAGTGTGCTGTCGGACCAGTAAACGTGCTTAACAGTTTCGCCTCAGCACACAGAATGGCCGCCAGATAGATTTCAAGTTCTATTCCAGGGTGGTTCATCCGTTGGGGCCCCACCCTAAAGACAGATAAGACCATCACAGACCACCTGTCGACAGATGACGTGGATGAATACGAAAGACTCGGACTTCAGTTGTACGCTTCAGCAGCTTTGTTTTCCTGTCTGGCACTTTCCAGGTTTCGCTCACTTTCCGTTGGCATTGTTACCGTAATACAACTCACACCTGGCCTGACCCGTCATAACTGGAAAATAGCAATTTTGTGGTTAGCATTTTTCCTTCATTGTTCATGTTGTCTTATTACTATATCTCTCCCTCTCTCTCCATGCATCCATATAGGATATGTCAGTTTATAATCATTGACCTAAGGTATTGATCTAACTGTTAGTATTTTGCTGCTTTCTTGTCTCCTGGTCTCTGTTCTCTCTCACATGTGTTCCTGGGTAGGATAATCTCTAAGATCTGTACTAAATTGTCTGTTTATAGAAACTCTTAACTTTACTTGTCTGCTTTCTCGTCTGCCCTGTTCTTATTCTCTGCAGTTATATTTATCTCACATACATTCTACTATTACTTAAGTCTATTTGGAAACTCGGCCCATTCACTTCTTGAATATAGGACCCATTGTCCTTCATCCATTGAGTGTAGGACTCTTTCTTCTTCCAGCCATTGGGTGTAGGACTCTTTCTTCTTCCAGCCATTGAGTGTAGGACTCTTTGTTCTTCCAACCATTGAGTATATGACTCTTTCTCTTTCCAGTCATTGAGTGTAGGACTCTTTGTTCTTCCAACCATTGAGTATATGACTCTTTCTTCTTCCAGCCATTGAGTGTAGGACTCTTTGTTCTTCCAACCATTGAGTATATGACTTCTCTTTCCAGTCATTGAGTGTAGGACTCTTTGTTCTTCCAGCCGTTAAGTATATGACTCTTTCTCCTTCCAGTCATTAAGTGTAGGACTCTTTGTTCTTCCAGCCGTTAAGTGTAGGACGCTTTCTCTTTCCAGTCATTAAGTGTAGGACTCTTTGTTCTTCCAGCTGTTAAGTATATGACTCTTTCTCCTTCCAGTCATTAAGTGTAGGACTCTTTGTTCTTCCAGCCGTTAAGTATATGACTCTTTCTCCTTCCAGTCATTAAGTGTAGGACTCTATCTTTCCAGCCATGCTTTCCTTTTTTTTTTTTTTTCTCTTTGCTCCCATGACCAAACCCTGACCTCGACCATTTATGTCCAACTCCAGATTTGTGCGACTATACATTATAAAACTAATTGTATAAATACACACGAAGCCACTGCAGTAAATCTGTGATAACATAATCTGGAACTGCTTACAGCAAAAGTAAGAACAGCTTTGTGATGGTGTTCTACATCTTAATCATACAAAAGCAAACAGGACAAAAAAAAGGGGGAAAGGAAATATAAAATTCATATTAATGACATATGACATATAAGAGTGGGGAAATAAAAACCCAGAGAAAAAAGGAGAATGTAGCTGTACCTAGTAAGAAGCTGTATCCAAGAGTGCATGTGGTGGAGAATCATGAATGTTTAAATGAAGACGTGGTAGGCTGGTAGTAAAGAGGGGGTGATGAAAGCAGAAAGGTGAGAGGTATATAATAATAATTCCCCCCAATATGAAGGACAGCATACAAATGGATTATAATGATCATAAATGCCTGTGAATGTTGTAGTTAATGCATGAATTCTGTACTGGTTTTTTTTTTTTCACCTGCAAGATTTTGTTCTGATAAAGTACGTACTCCTGTGTTTTCAGATTAGCAGTACAGCTTTTATGCCGCTGCTGATGTGTCCGAGCCAAGCATGCACCACAAACCGATCAGGGGGTCGCTTGTACTTGCAGACTAGAGGGTCCAAATTTGTTAAATTCCAGGAACTCAAAATTCAGGAGCATGTAAGCATCATAAAATTTTAAAATTTGTCGAACTTATTAGAGCTACTCTAGGAGTTTAAGCAAGGCACTTTATTCCAATCTGTATCAAGGTCTTACATAAATAATTTGGGCATAAGCATATGTATTTTTTGGATGACTGGAGAAGTAGTTAGAGGTTATTTCAGACATTATTTTAGTGAGGGTGCCACATATCATCACAAGACGAGATCGACAAGTAGATCTAGACATCTCAGATAGTAAGTAGGGTACATCTAGACCTAGCCGATGGTAAGTAGGACACAATTATTGTCTAAAAACATTACATTACTTCTTTTTTTCCTAACAAACTCTGCATTTATGAAATCTTCACACATTTAGTTATTTTGAAACATAATAAGTACATTTTTAACATGAAAATACTTTGTTTCATTCACTTTTACTAATATGCATCTTTACATATAAAGACCTACGCTTTTACTCAGGCCACAATGGAGCATCTGTGTTTCTTCCTGCGGCACGGGAAGAGTTAGTTCACGAATTGAAATCTTTGTGTTCCTTGTCACAGAGATCACTAGAGTGGCCTGTTGGGCAAAATTGGCCAGGGGTGGGAGAGAGAAAGAGAGGGAAACAGATGAAAATTTATAAAGCAGAGGATCAGAAAATCAAAGTAAAGTCAGACATCTCTCTCTCCCCCTCTCCCTCCCTCCCTCCCTCTCACACACACACGCACTCACACACACACAGAGTTGTTGATGTGTCTTGATCAGCAAAATTGAAACATGGCCACCTGACATTGATGCCACAGTTCTTGATGTGTCTTGTTCAGCAAAATTGAAACATGGCCACCTGACATTGATGCCACAGTTCTTGATGTGTCTTGTTCAGCAAAATTGAAACATGGCCACCTGACATTGATGCCACAGTTCTTGATGTGTCTTGTTCAGCAAAATTGAAACATGGCCACCTGACATTGATGCCACAGTTCTGATGTGTCTTGATCAGCAAAATTGAAACATGGCCACCTGACATTGATGCCACAGTTCTTGATGTGTCTTGTTCAGCAAAATTGAAACATGGCCACCTGACATTGATGCCACAGTTCTTGATGTGTCTTGATCAGCAAAATTGAAACATGGCCACCTGACATTGATGCCACAGTTCTTGATGTGTCTTGTTCAGCAAAATTGAAACATGGCCACCTGACATTGATGCCACAGTTCTTGATGTGTCTTGATCAGCAAAATTGAAACATGGCCACCTGACATTGATGCCACAGTTCTTGATGTGTCTTGATCAGCAAAATTGAAACATGGCCACCTGACATTGATGCCACAGTTCTTGATGTGTCTTGATCAGCAAAATTGAAACATGGCCACCTGACATTGATGCCACAGTTCTTGATGTGTCTTGTTCAGCAAAATTGAAACATGGCCACCTGACATTGATGCCACAGTTCTTGATGTGTCTTGATCAGCAAAATTGAAACATGGCCACCTGACATTGATGCCACAGTTCTTGATGTGTCTTGTTCTGCAAAATTGAAACATGGCCACCTGACATTGATGCCACAGTTCTTGATGTGTCTTGATCAGCCAAATTGAAACATGGCCACCTGACATTGATGCCACAGTTCTTGATGTGTCTTGATCAGCAAAATTGAAACATGGCCACCTGACATTGATGCCACAGTTCTTGATGTGTCTTGATCAGCCAAAATTGAAACATGGCCACCTGACATTGATGCCACAGTTCTTGATGTGTCTTGATCAGCCAAAATTGAAACATGGCCACCTGACATTGATGCCACAGTTCTTGATGTGTCTTGATCAGCCAAAATTGAAACATGGCCACCTGACATTGATGCCACAGTTCTTGATGTGTCTTGATCAGCAAAATTGAAACATGGCCACCTGACATTGATGCCACAGTTCTTGATGTGTCTTGATCAGCCAAAATTGAAACATGGCCACCTGACATTGATGCCACAGTTCTTGATGTGTCTTGATCAGCAAAATTGAAACATGGCCACCTGACATTGATGCCACAGTTCTTGATGTGTCTTGATCAGCAAAATTGAAACATGGCCACCTGACATTGATGCCACAGTTCTTGATGTGTCTTGATCAGCCAAAATTGAAACATGGCCACCTGACATTGATGCCACAGTTCTTGATGTGTCTTGATCAGCCAAAATTGAAACATGGCCACCTGACATTGATGCCACAGTTCTTGATGTGTCTTGATCAGCCAAAATTGAAACATGGCCACCTGACATTGATGCCACAGTTCTTGATGTGTCTTGATCAGCCAAAATTGAAACATGGCCACCTGACATTGATGCCACAGTTCTTGATGTGTCTTGATCAGCCAAAATTGAAACATGGCCACCTGACATTGATGCCACAGTTCTTGATGTGTCTTGATCAGCCAAAATTGAAACATGGCCACCTGACATTGATGCCACAGTTCTTGATGTGTCTTGATCAGCCAAAATTGAAACATGGCCACCTGACATTGATGCCACAGTTCTTGATGTGTCTTGATCAGCCAAAATTGAAACATGGCCACCTGACATTGATGCCACAGTTCTTGATGTGTCTTGATCAGCCAAAATTGAAACATGGCCACCTGACATTGATGCCACAGTTCTTGATGTGTCTTGATCAGCCAAAATTGAAACATGGCCACCTGACATTGATGCCACAGTTCTTGATGTGTCTTGATCAGCCAAAATTGAAACATGGCCACCTGACATTGATGCCACAGTTCTTGATGTGTCTTGATCAGCCAAAATTGAAACATGGCCACCTGACATTGATGCCACAGTTCTTGATGTGTCTTGATCAGCCAAAATTGAAACATGGCCACCTGACATTGATGCCACAGTTCTTGATGTGTCTTGATCAGCAAAATTGAAACATGGCCACCTGACATTGATGCTGGGGAAAATAGAAGAAGCAAAAGAAAATCTAACCAGGGGTGGTTTTTGTAGTAGTCTGCAGCCTGCAGTGTGTGTGATCCTTGATTTCCTTTCAGACGAGAGAGAGAGAGACACGCGCACGCACCCCGTGATTTCTTTCTGTTCCCACAATTGAAGATGCAGCCAAAAAAAGGCATCAGTCTGATGCTACCGAGGAAAGCTAGATGGAGTCGCAGGTGATCCTTGACAGCCTCATAAAAATGAACTGCTGAGGAGCATTCCGGCAACTTGAGGTCATGCTGAAACCGGTTTATCCATGCGCAAGGGAACTACTTTGAGGGTGATGGTGGCCATTAGGGTCTACAATAAGTTTATGCTGGTTTATGGGACCAATCTGGAAAATTTCCGCTCACATGTTGTATGTCTATTCTTTCCATTCGAACGGATAGTGATGTGTTCTCAATGAAATCTAGAACATGTTGTGTTTCAGTGGACATCTATATATCTCGTCTGACAGTGCCCATCATTTTCATAGCCATAGTCTTTGTCTGTCAGTATGTGGGTGTGTGTGTGTGTGGTTTTTAAAAATTTTTTTTTATTTAACTTTGACCTGTAGGACCCATAATGTTCCTCACTGCTGCAGTGAATAAAAAAAATCATTACATATATGTGGCTGCTGACAGCTGCTGTTCAGCAGAAGTATTTTCACTCATGTGCGCCCACACACACACACACACACACACACAGTGTTTACAGCTACAAATTAATAATTGCTTTTAATCTAGACTTTTGATTTTGTGGAGTTTTGGTGCAGGATAGTTGTGTGCATCATAAGATAAGTTTGACAGTCTGATTGCCTGTTTTGGAAAACTTAAGAGAAACACAAGAGGCCAAGAAAAAAGAAATCTATATAAATGTGATGACAAGGGGCCATGGAAAGACAAAGTTACGAATCTGGAACAGCAAAGAGTGTGCAAAATGGAGAAGCATGATCCAAAGTGCCTGCCAGTGCTGAACATCTTGTAGGAATGAATCCTAATCTCAATATAGTTCTCATTATGTTGCTTATAATCCTCTATTTCAGAGTGACTGAGTTCATATTAGGAATAAATGAATCCTAATCTCAATATAGTTTTCATTATGTTGCTTATAATCCTCTATTTCAGAGTGACTGAGTTCATATTAGGAATAAATGAATCCTGATCTCAATATAGTTTTCATTATGTTGCTTATAATCCTCTGTTTTGGAGTGACCGAGTTCATATTAGGAATAAATGAATCCTGATCTCAATACAAAAGCAAGGAATCAAGTGGAACACAACAGGTCGAAGAAAAAGAGGTCGACCACATGAAACTCTAAAGAGGACATTGTTAAGAAGAGGCCATTTCAATGGGCATAACATCCCTTGATGAGATTGAAACACTCGCAGAATACAGGAAATCTTGGCAAACCACCATGCGGGCCCTATGTGACGTTTAGCGGCATGGGAATGATGTAAGATATCAATACATTTTTCATTATGTTGCTTACAATCCTCTACTTTTATGTTACAGAGTGACCAAGTTCCTGTCGGGAACATCCCTCGTTCCATGACTGTCTACTGTAGAGGAGAGACAACTCGCAAAGCCCAGCCTGGCGATCATGTCAGCGTCACTGGTGTATCCTTGACATTGGCATAATAAATATAATCTGTTCTTATTCTCAAATTAGGAGGCAGGGAAGCAGTACTTGGGCTGGACAAGATAGCTGACAGTGATCCATCAGGGACTGGTGAATAGGGATCACCATGGGAAGATAAACTCGGTCCCGAAAATGTGTCTCACAATGAGAAGATAAACTCGATGTGAAAAATGCGCCAAGCCGAAGTTGGGTGTGTTGAGTTGAAAGGCACATAACTGCGACTGTAACCAATAACCATTATGTATAGAGAAATATCTTTAAGGAGGGAGAGGAGAGACTGAAGTGAGACATCAAACTAAGAGGAGAATGTGATGATGATACTGAAATGTTGCCGAAAGATTTGGCTGAAACATCAGAAAAAATTGCAATTATGGAAGAAGATAGACAATTTGAGTTGGTGTGGCTCAGGACTCAACAGTCGATCCACATGTGGTCTGTGTCCCACGTCTGGCCTGCCTTTGATGTCCAGGTTCATTTTTCCAGTGTGAGGGCCAAAGATGTAGTACTGAAGTCAAATGAGATAATGATCTGTAAAGCGTAGCTGACCGTTTGCTTCAGGTTTATTGAACCAAAGCTGGCCAAGACCCTGTTCCGCCTTCGTTTTGTGTTTCAGTAAGGTGTATGGCCTCTTCTGGCCTGTATCAGAGAACGACATCTCCTTGACATGGATCCGATTAGCCGTTGGATCTCTTGTTGTGGGATTGCTGCCCACTCTTCCTGCATTGCAAGAGTCAACTGTCAGAGATTGGCTGGCGCCATGTCTCACTGGCGGACTTGTCTGCTGAGTTCATCCCATAAGTGTTCTGTTGGGTTCATGTCTGATGGCATAGATGGCCACGGAATGGTTTGGATGTTGTTGTCAGTGAGGAACTGGGTGGTGAGTTATGCCACATGAGGTCGAGCGCCATCCTGCTGAAAAATTGACCCTGGTGCAACCAGAAGTGGAAGGGCTTGAGGACGAAGAATTTCAGTGACGTATATTTGGGCTGGAAAGGTAAAAACTGTATAGAGAAATGCAGAGACTTTAATGTGAATATATTTATCTTTTATAGACTATTCAAAGGCATTTGATTGTGTACAACACCAGAAACTTTGACAAATAATGGAAAAAATGGGATTTCCAACACATTTGATACAATTAACATCACTGCTGTATCTAGACTAACAGGCAGCAGTAAGAATAAATGGTGAAACAACTTGGTTTGACATAAAACAGTGAGTCTGCCAGGGGTGCATATTGTCGCCTTACTTATTTAACTTGCATACTGAAAATTTAGTATTAAATTGTCTGGCCACTACACTTTGTAACTGTCCAGTCTGTAAACGTCCAATGATGACGAATTGTTGTTCTGTAGTGAGATGAGCCATACTCATTTGATTTTCAAATGAACTGATTTGAGGAGCGTCATTCTTTTATAGGCATTCAATAACATGGTCAGTAAGTTTCACGGGATTCTCATGAACCTGTCATGAGTTGTTGTTACAAATGCTGTTTTGACTAGTGTCACTTTTCTGTGCTCATGAATCATCTGCTGAGTACAATTCAAGTCAACACCTAAAGTTGATGTCCAAGTGAACGTTAAGGCAGTTTGCCCTTGTCTGAGCAGCAAACTTCAGTTTAAATCGCAACATCATATTTGTTGTGTTTCTTTTTTGAACAGTATATAAATGAAGTCGAAGTTGGATGTGTCTGACCAGAAAGTGCAGATATTGCAGCCTAGCTGTAAACTGTATTGACACAGTACCCTTTTAAGGGAGAATGCATAAAAGAAGTATTCCAGTGTACACTGTACCAACCAGATATTTTGTGCCTTTCATTATGTTTACAGTTAACAGCATTTGGGTCATGTGCTCTTTGTTTCTTGCATTACAATAAATGAATTAGAAATGTTGACTGATACTGTTTGATTAAGCTTTCACCATTTGGTTATGCTGTTGTTGGTGAACCAGTTTTTTTGTTTCCTTAAGTAATGATAGATATTCCTCCCTCTGATGCGCCAGGGTTTTCAACAGATTGTCCAGGGCCTGTTGTCTGAAACATTCCTAGAGGCCCATGTAAGTATTTTCGTTGCCCATGCTGATTACAGATTCAGCCACGTAATCTCAGCCATGTTCTGTGTGTAACTTATTTCTTGGACACATTAGTGTATAAGTATATACATCTAAGTATATAACTACACGAAGCTACTGCTGTAAAGCAGTGATAAAGAAATGTATAAACTAGGGAAAAAGTAGGAACAGCTTTATTAATTAATGGGTACACAGTTACGACATTTCGGTGTGAACCTTAATCATACAAAAATACACAGGACTAAGAAATAGAGAAAATAAAATATAAATTCACTTGAATGCTGTAAAAATAGGAGTGGAAAAAAATTAGAATAAAATGAATGAACCGCTTAGCTGTGGCTTGTATAAGAAGCTGTGGCTTGTGTTAGAGGCTGTGTTCAGAAGTGCATATGGTGGGGTGTAGAGAATGTTTAAAAGGGGACCTGTGATGTGTGATAAGTGGGTTGTAAAGTGGGGGATAAGTGTGGGAGTGATAAAATGGTAATCTATCCGGGAGAGGGTGGAATAGCTGATGTTATAGTTGGGGTAGAGGGGCTGTAATCTGATGTCGTGAGAAGGTTCTGAACTATGCGTTATAAGTGAGAAAGGAGTGGAGCTTAGTGCAGAAGTATTATGATTGCAGAAGAGGGGAATATTAGATACAGCTGAATAGTGAGTTCAAACCATGTGGTTCCAGCATTCCATATTCCTGAATGCAGTGGTTCTGAAGCGCTATTCAGTTGCTCCTAACAAAAACAGTGAAATTTGTCCAAGAGACAGGACTGCAGATATAGACAGACAGTGCGAACGAAGAAGAAGAAGAAGTTGCTCCTAACATTCCCCTCTTCCACAGTCATAATCCCTCTGCACAAACCTTCTGAAGCAGAGAATACCGTTGTTCCCTGGTTGTTGAAGAGCTAGGACAGCATTTATATGTTAATCAAGGTTAGCCTGTATTTGATTATGCTAACGTATATTTCCTGGTTTGCTGTCTTCACAGAGGATTACCCAGATGAATAAAACTGAAGATGACCTAACAGATTCCAGGGAGCTGACACAGGAAGAGCTCAGACTTGTGGCAGGTGAGCTTTCATGTGATGTAAGATGGAATCCTTATGAAACCATTCATCCTTCATTAATGCAGTCTGCAGAGAGGTGAGAGTGATAGTTGTATTGGATAGAGATGTAACATGCATGGTCTGACATGTTTTTGACTTTTCTCCGATTCCCAGGTTTACATGTTTTAACCTCTCTCTCTCTCCCTCTCTCTCCTCCAAATGTGAGAGATTGTGGAATATAAAAAGTCTTTTTTGGTAAGTCTACATTTCTGTACAGAATGTTGGTGACTGAGGAGTTTATCAGGTTCTTGCAAAGTCCTTTCAGTGCACTGCAGTCCAGCAGGTGATGCTTAACAGTTTCTTAGTCTTGTCTGGTGCAGTGCATGGAGTGTGGTGTGTGATCACTCTGTCCAGTGCTTATTGAGGGTGGTGTGTCCTCTTGCAAGCTGAAGATTTGTGCATTGATTATCTGCAACATAAGCTGGTTGATGTGGTCTCCGGTGTTGGGCTTTGGCAGATATGCATATAGGGAACTCTCAGTTGGGATTGCTGACCCAGCTATCCCTCCACTTCTGTTTGCAGTTAATGCTATCATGTTGGCGGGGATATGAAGCTATGACACCTTGGCTTCATTCTTTACTAGTCTGTTAAGCATGTTCACGTCCTCTGATATCCATGTGCCATGGAAAAAATGAGAACAAAAATCACCATAGGATGGCTTTGATGTCTTAGAAAAAATCACCATAGGATGGCTTTGATGTCTTAGAAAAAATCACTGTAGGATGGTTTTGATGTAAGTAAGTTATTGCACTGAGAATGTCAGTTGTTATAGCATCAGTTGGTGGTATTCAGTTTCAAGGGGGGGTTGACAGGTATAAAATCTCTTTAATACATTCAGAATTTCCCAGAGTTCTGTGTCATCCTGATGGTTCTAAACTTAGGTTGTCATATCAAACTTCTGGAAGAGTCATGGTGTTTGGTTTATGGAAAATGCAGGAACCTCGTGTGACTCTCATCAGCCGAGACCTTACTCCACTTTCCTCACCTGGTGCCTTTATCCACTCTCTTCACTAAGTACCTTGCACCATTCTCATCACTCAGAAACTAGATACACTCTTCTCTGTCAGGACCTTGTTCCTCTCTTCTCTGTCAGGACCGTGATCTATTCTTATCACCCAAGATCTTTTATCCACTCTTTTCTCCCAGGACCTTGATCCTCTTTTCTCTGTCAGGACCTTGATCTACTTACTCTCCTTGTCCAAGATCTTTTATCCACTCTTCTCTGTCAGACCTTGATCCTCTCTTCTCTGTTAGGACCTTGATCTCCTCTTCTCACCCTAGGTCTTTTATCCACTCTTTTCTCCCAGGACCTTGATCTACTTACTCTCCTTGTCCAAGATATTTTATCCACTCTTCTCTGTCAGACCATAATCCTCTCTTCTCTGTCAGGACCTTGACCTACTCTTCTCACCCAAGGTCTTTTATCCACTCTTTTCTCCCAGGACTTTGTTTGACAATATTTACTCATTACTGCAGTCTCATTGTTGAGGATCTTGCTTGATTCACTTCACCACGATTTTTTTCCTTTTCTTATTTTCAGAGGATGATTTCTATGACAAACTGTCCAGCAGCATAGCTCCAGAGATCTACGGCCATGCAGATGTAAAGAAAGCTTTGCTGTTGCTGTTGGTTGGCGGCGTTGACAAGTCTCCCAAAGGAATGAAGATTAGAGGTTAGACACAAAAATAGACTGCAGATATAGACAGACAATGTGTACAAAGAAGGACCCCCCCCCCCAAAAGAATACATTCTTTTATCAAAGATGACACTGTTATCCAGTTTGACATGGATCTGCTGCCGAGGTCATGTGGGGGTCAAAAGCAATGAGAGCAGACAAACTGGAGGGTATAGCATCAATTCAGGACGCCCTAAAAATGGAAGAGGAAGAGATTGCAAGAGCCTCTTTGAGTAGACTGCATATGGAGGACGATATTAGATTGAATGACAATAATCAGATCAGGAGCATGATCAGATTAGGGGGAGGTGGATATTTTTCTGAATGAAGTGGTTTAGCCCGCATTACCCACAACTGGTGTATTACTGAGCATTTATGTGGTCACCAGGGGGTAAAAGAAAGCGGGGTAGACCCAAAGACACACTAAGAAGAGTTATCACTAAAGAGTGTTCAACAATGCTCATCAGAAACACCGAAGATCTAAAGCAAGTAGCAAGGAATCACCAGACATAGAGAGCTTTGTCCTCCGCCCTATGCGCCAGCTTTGGCCCAAGAGGATCAACTAAGTGTGTTACTAGCTTCATCTGCAGGCGCACACTTTAGTGGGTGTTGGAACAAAAGGCGGAGTACATATGGGAATGCCCATAGTGTGGGGATGCCAGTGTCTGATTAAGATTATAGATGACACTACCTTAAATCATGACTTTTAACTGGCAGGGGCTTCTAGTTTACAGTTACATGTGGGTATTCATCGTCGTCAGGTGCCGTGCCGACTGGCGTTGGCATTATGCTTCTCCAGATTACACGATCCTTCATGCAGGCCATTAGATCAGTTGGTGATCTCATCTCACACCGTCTCGTCAGACTTATGTGGGTTTTACAAAGGGTATTCCCATTTGTAGCAACCTCTTTGATATATCTTATAGAGATTTTCTCACAAAATGCGATGTATGGGGCAGGGTGTGTGAATGATTTTTTTTTCTCATTGTGTGTGATGCTTATGATACGGTGTTATAAAATACATATATTTTGCAAAAACTGAGGAATTATTTAACTGTTTCTTTTAATTTTCATATGTTGCTACTGTCTGCCTACCCAAGAAGATGCCAGCCGACATAGCAGTCGACTCGTAGCTGATATGATAGTGTCATGGTTGGTAGACCATAACCAACCGAGACTATATATCCCACCTCTTTGTTGGTGCTCTCAGTAACAGACCTGGCTAATAGGGCAGGGATCACGTTGGTCCCCATGGTGGTGGAGTCTGCTAAAGAAGCATTGCACATGCCCAGCTCTTTAGCTCCACTCACAGACTGAAAAAATATCTGCCATAAACCAATCCAGTGTGTTGGTATGTCTCAACATACTGCATTGGTTGCAAAGAACACCAGCTCAGAGGTTTTTTTGTGGGGAGGGGATAGAGGATGATCAACCTGTGATCTTGGAATTTATTGTGAGACTGTTACACAGATTTTAAGTGCTATATTTTTAAATTGTTCTGTATAACTATTTCTATCTTGTCCCTTCATTGCTGCTTGTAGCCAATCCATTGCCACCTCCTTTCAGTCACTGTCAGCAGTGGTGTCACGTCAGTCTCTCGTAATAAGTCTTTAACTTAATGGTATTCAGCCAGAATAGTTCATTGATTTATTTAGACACTTAGTTTGGAAGGTGTCAAGTGTCTGTGCAGTTGTCCAAGTCATTTTCAGGCATTTGCTCTCATGTAGTAAGAGAATTAAAACATTGTTTTTGAATATTCTACACAGAAAGCAGGTAAGATCTTTGTAAATGAAATACCCTTAAGGATGGACAACCAACCCACTTACTTAGGAGTGACTCTTGACTCAAAACTGACTTGGAAGCAACACATCAACAGTGCAGAAGCAAAAGCCAGAAGAAAACTAGCCATATTAAGAAAATTGAGTGGGACCACATGGGGAGCTAGTGAAAGAATCCTCAAGAACGTATATCAGCAAAGTATTCTACCACATTTAGAATATGGCTCAACATCTTGGTGCACAGCATCAAACACTACGCTGCATAATCTAGACAAGGTTCAAAATCAGTCACTACGGATTATCACAGGTGCCATGAGGTCCACACCAATAGTAGAAATGCAGAAAATAGTTGGTGTTCAACCGCTAAAGGAACGTAGAGACACAAAGGTCATGACCATAGGAGAAAAATTCCTTAGCTCTGTAAGCCATCCCCTGAAGGAGAGATTCAATAACTTGGCATTAGGACGGCTTAAAAGAAGCAGCTTCATTCATCAGGCCAAGCGTATGCGTAAGCTGATACCTGACCTTCCAACTGTAGTCACTCCATTATCATCTGTACCAGAGCATACACCATGGAAAGAAGCAGATTATACACAAATAACTATTCAGACTGAAGTGAAAGGTGTGCAGAATGGTGAGATGCAGAGCAGTCTTGTAAGATCAACAGCCACACTTAGTGTTCTAGATGACAAATATCCATGTGACACCTGGATACGTGTGTATACAGATGGATCTGCACATAATGCCATAAAGAATGGTGGGGCAGGAGCATATATTGAATATCCAAACAACACCATTGACAAGATTTCCATACCCACTGGTAAATACTGCAACAACTTTGATGCAGAAGTTAGGGCAATTATTGCTGCAGTTGAAAAACTATCAGACTCCAGAATTGATACATGTCCTGTAGTAATTCTCACAGATGCAAGATCAGTACTGGAGGCTCTTCAGTGCAACAAACTACCAGACCTTAAGGATGCCTTGTCAAAAATTGGCTTACAACATGGAGTCACTTTGCAATGGATTCCCTCCCACTGTGGGATACCAGGCAATGAGAAAGCTGACCATCTGGCCAAAGAGGGCACTGAAATGGAGCAACCAGACATACCAGTCACCTATAATCAGAAGAAAAGCATGATAAAAACCTACAGGAAGCCACAAACACCACCACATGATGACTATCACATGCTAAACAGAAAGGAACAAGTCACCATCTTCCGTCTCCGAACAGGACACAGCCGACTCCGAAGTCATATGTATACAAAGTTTAAGGTTGGTACTACTAATCTATGTACATGTGCCCAGGTGCCCCAAACCGTGGAACATATCCTCCAGAACTGCATCAACTACGAGACACAGAAATAATTACTGGCCCAGTGAAACCACTAAAGAAGATAAGCTCTATGGTTCCATACATGAGTTACAAAAAACAGTGAAATTTATCCAAGAGACAGGACTGCAGATATAGACAGACAGTGCGAACGAAGAAGAAGAAGAAGAAGAAGAATATTCTACATTTGGCTTTCTATTCCAAGTGCCGTGCCGAACGGTGTAGGCGATCATCTCTATCCACAATTCCCTGTCTTTTGCGTTGATTGTGAGATCCACCAATGACTTTCTTCCTAGCCACACTGACAGCCCATCCAGTAACTTCTTTCTCTATCCTTCTCTGTCTCTTCTTCCCTCAATTTTTCCAGTTGCCACAGCGTGTTCCAGTTTTCCTATTCTCAGGAAATGTCCTATAAATCTCACTTGTCTGCCTCTGATCTTTGCTATAATTTGGTTTTTAAGTCCAGCCTCTCTAAAGACTTCTTCATTGGTTTTCTTGCATCCTTCTTATAAATCACATTTCCGTGGCCTCCATTTCTCGCTGTATTCTCTTATTCATAGACCATGCTTCACACCCATAAAACGGAATCTGTTGCACAAGATGTGTCTCATTTTCTGGAATGCTGACTTGGCCTGAGCACGTCTGCTTTTTATTTCTTTGTGACATTTTCCATCAGTTGTTATAATCATTCCTAAGTACTTGAATCTATCAACTTGTTTCAGCTCTGTGCCATCGATGATAATGCTACATTTTGGTGGTATTCTTTTCTTTGAGATGACCATCACTTCAGTCTTCTTTTTTGTTCAGGCTGATATCTTTATTTTTACTTTCACTAACCACGACGTCCAGAAGGGCATTTGGTTTTCTGGCTTATTTTTTTTTGCCTCCAGATATTGGTTTATTTCAGTCCAAGCTTGTCGGGATTTTACTAGTGTTTATTTCAGTTGTCTCCATCTGCTGTTACTGTACCGCCATGGGTGGTGTAAATATACTTAAGTCTAACTTATAGCTTGTTCCACACATGAATCTTATAACACTGATGTTGGTTCTTTTATAGGAAACATTAACATTTGTTTAATGGGGGATCCAGGTGTGGCAAAGTCCCAGCTTCTTTCCTACATAGACCGACTGGCACATCGCAGTAAGTTTCCAGAATTCTGTTGTCATGGAACTTTCAAATTCCTACCTGAAGGATAGATAGTTTTGTCAGAAATAAAGCTAGTTTTTATTTTAGTACATTCCTTTTCAGATCAGAATGACAGGATAGAAGAAAAGGAGGAGTACTAGCGCTTGTTAAGAATTAATTACATCACCACTTGTTAAGTGCGGGTGTAAATGGAAGGAGTTGAATACCAGATGATCCATCTAAAAACCAGCAGTACAGACTTCCACCTCCTTAATTATTACTGTCCCAATGACTGCCCACTTGATGTGGAAACAATCCCACATAAAGAGAGACTGGTTGTGTGTGGAGATTTTAACAGCCATTTCCAGAGCTGGGGCTATGACCACATTGACAAGAGAGGCGAGGAAGTTGAGAGCTGGCAGGATGATAATGGACTTCTGCTGATCAACCAGTCAATGAATCCCACAACTCAAGGGCTTGGCATACAACCTCAACACCAGATCTAGCATTCCATTCTCCAGACTTGAAGTGTAACATTCCATGCAAGTTTGGAAAACAGCTTGAAAGTTTCAGAATTTACTTACTCATAACTATGTGCCTTCTTAGAATATCTAATAGCCTGTCATCTCATGACTCATCAACCCACCAAGTTCTGTTCTAAAGGAAAAATAGTTCTAAACATACCTTGTTAGATGTTGTTAGAAATTATCTTAATGAATGTGAAAGAATGTAATGTTAGAAGAATTGCTTTTAAAATGTGTGCGAGTGAGTGAGTGTGTGCATTAAGTTGTTAAATTGCAAGGGGCATTCAGAAAGTAATGCACCACATCATTTTTCCCAGGACCTGTTTATTCAAAAAGCATGAAATTAATACTCAGTATACATGGATATGTCATGTAAACATCAGTATTATTCAGCATAATCCCATTCAACTTGTACAGCTTTATGCCAGCATGAAACAAGTGCATATATTCCTAGCTCGTACCAGATTTTCTCTTGATTATGTAGCCATTTCTTCGCTGCATGAATCATTCCTTCGTCATCTTCACATCTTACCCCTCGGACTGCATCTTTAAGTGGACCAAACAGATGGAAATCAGAGGGTACCAAATTGGGACTATAGGGTGGATGGGGTAGTACAGTCCAGCTCAATTTGGTGATTGCTTCCCGTGTTGCCAGACTTGTGAGGACGCGCGTTGTCGTGAAGGAGAAGCGGGTCTGCTGGATTCTTGTACGGCCGAACTGTATGAAAGCGTTGAGTTTTTTCAGTTCTTAATGTAAGCTTGCGAATTGATTGTCTGTCCTCTTGGCATAACATCCACAAGAATCACACCTTCAGTGTCCCAAAAGAGTGATCATAACCTTTCCAGCTGAAGGAGTTGTCTTGAATTTCTTTCTTCGTGGTGATTGCGGATGCCACTCCATTGACTGTCTTTTTTTTTTTTTTGTCTCAGGTTCAAAATGATATGGCCAGGTTTCGTCACCTGTTACAATCTTAGCCAAAAAGTTCTCTCCCTCAGCATTGAAACGCTCCAACATTTCAGAAGAAATTGCTTTCCTTTGCAATCGATGTTCATTTGTGAGACTTCGAGGAACCCATCTTGCGCAAACCGTAGAAAATCCGAGACCTTTTATAACTGCATTTGCACTACCATTGCCGAGTGACAGCTTTAAGGCCAACTGTTGAGTAGTGGTACGTCTAGCAGTAAGAGTAATGCCCTCAGCACATTTCAACACTTCTGCCTTGGTGGCTGTGGCAGGACGTCCACGGCACGGCCGATCATGCAACTCCTTATCTCCTCTTATTGATTCTTTGATTCTCTGAACCCAGCGACTGACTGTACTCCTGTTGACTGTAAAACTTGCATACACATCACATAGATGCTTGTGAATGTTCACAACAGTTTACTTCTCTGCAATGAGAAATTATATCACATTTTGCTGCTTATACCGCAAATTGCTAACACACTCCATTTCAGTGGTTAGGGCAGCCATATTCTTTGGCTGGTTGCGGTGCAGTTTGGTTCACACAATCGGCACATGCCATATTTAAAGTGTGCAAAATTTCATGCTTCTATCTTCATTATGTGCTGAAAAAATAAACAAAAAAACGATGTGGTGTATTACTTTCTGAACACCCTGCATAGTTGCCTCTCATGTAGTTCATTATCTTATATTTGTTAATGTAATAGTCTTGTTTTGCATTCTTAGAGATATGGTTTTTTAAAAAAAATACAATTTGTATACTTAAATTGAATGTGTGGTAAGAATGAAAGATGGAGTGATGAGGGGTAGAATGTCAGATGAGTCTGCATGCCAAATTCTTCACCCTTTGAAAATAAAGATCATTCATTCATTCTCATGTTTGGAGAAAGAAAATAAATTGCTGCATCTTCCGGTGTAGGTCAGTACACAACCGGCCGTGGCTCGTCTGGTGTGGGTCTGACAGCATCAGTGATGAAGGACCCTATCACTGGGGAGATGATGTTGGAGGGTGGCGCTCTTGTGCTTGCCGATGAGGGGGTCTGTTGCATCGACGAGTTTGATAAAATGATGGATGGCGACAGAACCGCAATTCATGAAGTCATGGAGCAGCAAACTATTTCAATTGCCAAGGTCAGAATCTTCGCAGAGTTCCCAAGTCTGTTGAAATGAATTTGAGAGCTTGTTTCATTTTGTCCTTGGTAAATACAGTGTCTGAGTTGTTTGTGAGATAGACATAGGTTTTGGCCTGATATATAAATTTCAGTGTTGTTCCTGGGAAAATGATGTCCACAAATACTTCTCTTTCATTTGGCCGACAGAGAGTCCGAGTTGTTTGTAAAGCCTGCTGTCTTGTGGGATAAGTTCTGATTCAATGCAGGGGCAGATCAGACTTTTTTTTTTTTATTTTAGCATTTTAAAAGGGTGATATGTCAGTCTCCAGTGTCCTGTTCTTAATGTTAGACTGTTTGAAACAGTAGTAGAAACTGCTGTATTAATTTGTGAGATGCATAGTTGTAGTATTTCAGTTAATCATGCAAAAACATAGGCCAAAGAAAAAGTATGAATTACTGTTTCTACTTTCGTTTTAAATAGTTTAACATTTTATCACAGATTTACTGCAGTAGCTTTGTATGTATTTATGTGTTTAATTTTATATATATATATACTTATTTAAAAAAAAACTGCTTGTGTGTTCTGTTCTTCATCTAAATAATGTTACAGCGAGGGAGATGAATGTGATTCTCCCAACAGATAGTTTAACGTAGATGTAATACATTCGTAGTGAACAGACTTCAGCAATGGTACAAGGTTGGGGTCTTGCTTACTAGCTTGTTCCAATCAAATTCAGTAATTAAAAATTGGCACCTAACACTTTTTTAATGGAAATGAGGGATTCTGCCTGCAAAGCAGGGAACACTGGAGTCAGTCATTTGTATGTCCCTTGCAGAACTTTGCCTCCCTAACAGCTCTCCTAATGGGCCTCTGGGTTGTAACCTAGATGCCGTGCTGCTGATGCATCCATTTGCAGATTATCAGTGATGTCTTGCAGCCATCTTCGCATTTGGTCTTCCTCTCTTTTTCCTGTTATGTATCCTTCCAAGATGATCTTTTGTAAATTCTCATGATGTTTAATGGAGCACACTGTTGTAATGAACGTCGGGGCATAAAGAGACAAACTGTTATGTTTATGTCAAAATCAGCTCCATATGCTTAATGTTTGCTGAGGTTGGAAGCGGGAGAAAGTGAGAAGAAATGAAAATCACAGAGTGAACAGGTTTGATACATATTTTTTTTTATTTTAGATGGGGCTTGATGATTAATAAAACTTAGTAAATGAAACGCCCTAAAAGAGTGGTTTAAAGAAGTCATGATGTATTTTGTGGTTCTATTAATTCCTGCCAGGTTATTGTATGACCTGTATGCTGGTGCTTAGGCTGTTATATGGCTCATTTACTACCTGTCAGGATGGTAGTAGCTCATTTACTACCTGTCAGGATGGCAGTAGCTCATTTACTACCTGTCAGGATGGTAGTAGCTCATTTACTACCTGTCAGGATGGCAGTAGCTCATTTACTACCTGTCAGGATGGTAGTAGCTCATTTACTACCTGTCAGGATGGTAGTAGCTCATTTACTACCTGTCAGGATGGCAGTAGCTCATTTACTACCTGTCAGGATGGCAGTAGCTCATTTACTACCTGTCAGGATGGTAGTAGCTCATTTACTACCTGTCAGGATGGCAGTAGCTCATTTACTACCTGTCAGGATGGTAGTAGCTCATTTACTACCTGTCAGGATGGCAGTAGCTCATTTACTACCTGTCAGGATGGTAGTAGCTCATTTACTACCTGTCAGGATGGCAGTAGCTCATTTACTACCTGCCAGGATGGTAGTAGCTCATTTACTACCTGTCAGGATGGTAGTAGCTCATTTACTACCTGTCAGGATGGTAGTAGCTCATTTACTACCTGTCAGGATGGCAGTAGCTCATTTACTACCTGCCAGGATGGTAGTAGCTCATTTGCTACCTGTCATGATGGTAGTAGCGCCTTTGCTACCTGTCAGGATGGTAGTAGCTCCTTTGCTACCTGTCATGATGGTAGTAGCTCCTTTGCTACCTGTCATGATGGTAGTAGCTCATTTGCTGCCTGTCACAGTGTTAAGGTCAGATTCATTTTGTGTCAGTAGTTTATTTTTATCAGAGAAAATATATTTTGTTTTTTCCAATAATTAATGAAACTACTTCATTTCATTCATGCATATATGCACTTAATATCTCCCATAATGCCTGGAATATGCACTTAATGTTTCCCATAATGCCTGGATTAGGCTGGGATCATGACGAGTTTGAATGCCAGAGTTTCTATCCTGGCTGCAGCCAATCCTGCTTATGGTCGTTACAACCCTCGTAAATCAGTGGAACAGAACATTCAACTTCCTGCAGCTCTGCTGTCCAGGTTTGACCTGTTGTGGTTGATTCAGGACAAGGCAGACAGGGATAATGACTTGAGGTATGTCATGTGTGATAAATCTGTCTGTAGCAGGATGGTGTCTCATGGTATATCATGTGATGAATCTGTGGAAGGATGGTGTCTTGTGGTGTGTTACATGCGATAAACCTGTGTAAGAATGATGACGTGTGGTAAGTCGCATGTGGTAAACCTGTGTGAGAATGATGATGTGTGTCAAGTCACATGTGATAAACTTGTCATGGTGTCATATGGTATGTTACATGCAATAAACCTGTATAAGCATGGTGTCTTTTATGTCACATGTGATAAATCAGTGGAGGAAGGGTGTCATGTGGTATGTTACTTTCAATAAATCTGTGGAGGGACAGCATCTTGTGGAATGTCGCAATAAATCTACGGAGGGGCAGTGTCATGTGATATATCAAATTTTTGAAAAGTTATGCAGGAAATAATAATTGTTTTTATATAAGTTCACTTAGGATGGAATGTTTAAAAAATTTTTAAAAAAGCGTAAATGTATATCTCAACAGAATGTGTATTGGTTTTATCTGGATATCGTGCACTTTTGGCTTAAAGTATCCCATAAGGCCCTCCTGCTGTGTTAGAAATCCAAGATAAAACACTTAATATTTCTGTTTAGTTTTACAGTTGCACTAAAATTTTAAAAGTACCACAGTCTTCTTTGTAAGTCCAGTAATAAATAATTTCCACTTAAATATTTAAATTTCCTAAGGCCCGGTGTACTTTATAAAGAACTGTGAGGTAAAATATAGGTCAGACACATGTTAATGGATTATCGTTGTTATATGGCTTTGGTTTGTCTGGCTGAATGGGTGGTTTATTGAGGTTTGTAACCAGCTTTACATGGCAGTGTTGGTATTTCTTGATGTTTAAGACCATCAAGTTTCTCCGCAGATTGGCCCAGCACATCACTTACGTCCACCAACACAATATCCACCCACCTCTGACATTTCAGCCACTAGAAATGAAGTTAATGAGGTAAGTTGGAGTTTCACCATTTGCCAGATAGTTATTGGTAATATCATACCCTCTTAACCATTGCTAATATCATACTCTCTTAATCATATGCGGAGACCTGGGAGCCTAGGTATGGCCCAGAGATAAGGATCATGAAGGAGAAGATCAGGGGTTCCTATGAAGACCTCCTACTGACAGTAGGATTCATAGAGGCAACCTGACTCCCTGTGTAGAAAGCTGAGCATAGGAAACTGTATACAGAAGAAGAATAATATTCTTTTAGTCAACAAACTAAACACCGACTGGAAAACAAAAATGAAAATAGAATCAACACAAGACCCCATTCATCAGTTAACAGAGATACCAGCAAACCCCACAATCTTTTGGCTAAGAATGGGACACCGCAGACTTCTGAGCCACCACTATCACCTCAAAATATCTCACACAAATGAGTGTCCATGTGGCTGTGGAATCCAGGACACCAGAACACATCCTGCAAGACATGGCTGCAGATTCAGCATGACCAAACTTCCTCGAACGCTGAAGAATTCTTTTAGTCCTTAATAGGATGTAAATCATCAGCTTAGCCTTGAGGCAGTGAACTAAAATTATTCTTTGTATTTACTTGTCTTTTCTGTGCCCTTTCTTAGGAGAGCAGTTTTAGTAATACAAAGGGTTAATAAAAGTGGAAAAGTATTCCAGGGAAATTGAGGTTTTAGTCCATTTAAGTTTATTTGAAATAGTATTTTCATGTCTTATCTTGGTTTTGGCACTGAAATGATGAAAAGATTAAAGATCTAGATACTCTGACAGAAGCCCTGTCATCTGCAAGCAGTATTCAGCGAAGCAGTCATGCAGTGGATAAACACACAGCAACACCCAAGGAAATGAAGAGGTAGACTAACTGGCAAAACAGAGAAGAGGAATGCAACAGATCGATAGAAGCACAGTGTACAAAGAAACTAAGAACAGACTAAAAGCCATATATATAAAGTATATATTACAAAGTACAGTAAGTGGAGTTGACGCAAGTAGGAGTCCATTAAAAAGGATTTAACTGGCCCAGTGTATGTGTGCTTGTGTGTCTGTCAGTTCCACATTTTCTACATTAAACACATAACAATCAGCCAAAGCTGTCATCATCAGACACAGTGTGTACTAATCACAAAATATATTAATCACAAAATACAGTAAGTCTTAGTCTTACAATATAGTAACATTATACTTAAGCAGCATCTGACTTGTCAGCAGTAATATTAAAAAATGCGTGATTTTGCATTGTGTAGTGATAACTGGTCTATTAATAAAAGTCATTTAAACACAGTAGAGCTCTAAAAATTTCCTTCGTCATGTCAGACATACTGTAAATGAACAAGCGCGCAGTCTCGAATGTGTTTACAGACTAAGCGTAAGAAACAGTTTTGGTGGGTGTCTGGTCCGTGGACTCACTGACGTCGTCAGCGCTATCCTCGGCATCACTGCTTACCTTTCTTTTACTATAACTAGCAACGATCTCTTCGTCTGAATAAATTTCCAATAACAAGCCATCATCAGCCGAAACGAACTATCAAACATGACACTTCTTTCAGAAATTGCTGTCTACTTTTCATCTCTGATCAAGTCCAGGGGAACATCACAGATATCGTCGTCATGACCTTGTGCAATAAAGTAAACTGCGATTTACGAAAGCAGTTCACAATCATTGACTGACTGACGCTATTCCATGCCATATGGATAAAATTAATCGTTATCTTGATGTTGACATCAGCGACACACTTTTGTTCCACAGCATACAGCACATGACGTACTATTCGCTTTCTGTACTATTGCTTGAAGGCATAAATGATACCTTGGTCGCAAGGCTGCAGTATGCCAGTTGTGTTAGGTGGCAGGAAAACAAGCTATTTAGCCATCAGATTGGTAATGTCAGTGTGTGCCAGGCAGTTGTCAACGGACACCAAAACTTTTCTGTTCATTTGGTTCATTTTGTTGTTGAAAGAAATGACCCAGTCATCAAACAGTTCGCTTGTCATCCAAGCACGCTGGTTGGCCTTGTAAGTGACAGGCAGGCTATTTTCGTTCTTGAAGCACCACGGATTTCATGACTTTCCGATAACAAGAAGCAGAGTTTTCTCAGTGCAGACATTTACAGCACACGACAGCTGTTAAGCTGTCTTTAGAATGTTTCTCACTGTGACACTTCTTATCACGAAAGCACAGAGTCCTTTTCAGTAGCAGTTTATAAAACATGCCTGTTTCATCCATGTTAAAAATGTCATCTGGGCTGTGCACATTTTGGCAAGCGAGAAATCCAGTCAACAACATCGGTGTTAACTTGGGCTGCTGAAGCGACCTTAATGTTATGTTGTTGCATTTCTTAAAGCGCTCAAGAAAGCTGTTTGAACACTTCCAATCAGGCATATCCATTTCTTTCACAAAACGTTCTGCTATTTCTGCCAGCATAGGACCACACACAGGCAGCTGTGCAGAATGTTTCTGTTTGAACCATTTCAGCGGAGCACACTCAGTATCTTTGTAGGAACTCACACGCTTTTGCTTACAGTTTGACCTAACTAAAGTCTCATTAAATTTTGTCTCGGTTTTTAACAAGTTTTGATACAGTTGAATACTCTACATTCTTCGGATGCTGCGTGTGGGGTGAAATTCCTCCCGGCCAATGAAGAAAAATGCGATTATAGTGCGCGCGGCGCCACTGTGGAAAAGGTGATGGAAAGGATTAAGTGAAGTTTAGTCGGTATGGCCAGTAGACTTGCGGTGAGGAGGACGGCCGCATCCTATATACACCCACACTGGGGCAATATGCCTAAACTGGCTTAAACCAGGGGTGAAACTAGTGGTGAGGATTCGTCCTCCCTGACAAAAGCTCTGTCCTGGTCACCACCAGGAAGGGTAACGGCCACGACCACAGAATGTTGAAGTCAGAAACACTGGACCAGTGCAGTCTAGATAGGCAACACCTCTCACTCAACAGGGATATATTATATGCAAATCACGTTGAGGTTTTCCGATGAGAAAGTCCAACTCTGGACTTGATGGGCAACCACCTCTCTCCCGGCGGGGTTATACTGATATCCAAAACACTTTGAAGTTTTCAGGTGAGAAATTCCAATTCTAGACTAAACTGGTGCAACGAAAACCAGTGTCACGCAATGCCGCTTCTGTGACCCACCGAGAATATAGGCCAAAGCCCCATGATACTCTGAGCCTCAATCCTAAATGAGACTATTGCAAGAACCACAGGAGTAAATTCAGTAGGATCACAGGGCGATCTTGGTGGTAGAAGTGAACAAAGAAGAAGGTACAGTTGAAACGTCAATTTCAAATTTATCTGCTATGTCCTTTCTTGTAACTTTTTCATCAACTTGCTTCAGAATATCCATTTCACTGTTTAAATCCAAATCAACATGTTTACGTTTAGTAGCCATTATCTATCACAACGAGAACCAGAGAGAAGTTCCCGGCTCTATGATTCACAGTATACTATTCGAGTCTGACTGTCACCTCATGTTGCTAATTTAACACCGCCCACATCTTGATAAAGAAGCCAGTGACCAAAAAAGCCAGATTTTAATCACAAAAGGGTGGTCGTGGTAAGCCTTTCATTCACACCATGTGAGTTTCGATGCTCACATGTTCAAAAGGTTGATGCGGCAATTACTCGGTGATCAAACAGCAGGCCCCTTCTTTGATGAATTACGAAGCTGATAACGCTTTGTGAGATGTTTATTAGCTTGTACTTGCCCATTATCTGATACAAAGCTGGGTCTTTAGCTCCTCCGGGTGCAAAAATACTGTGACATTAACTGATTTGTGGCAATATGCAGGGCGATATTAACAGGAGTAAAGCCCGTTAATTACTTATGGGAGTTGGCCGGGGATACAAATTTATGTGACACTATCCAGGTGGTGACATAAAGTGATATTATATTAAATGAGTTCGACTATATACAAAGTATAAAGACAAATGGATAAAACAGCATTCCAAAGCGAGAGAAAAAAAAAACAGATGATGAATAGTATAAAATCTCAAGAAGTGACCAGATGATAACCTGCGGACAGAGTACAGGACATTGCAGGCTGAGACATCATCCATATCAAAATTTGAAAATTGGTGCAACAGACCTTAATGCCTGTGGGACAGTTATGACACATGGGGCCCACCCAGCCTCTAGAAATGGATACCAGAGAAATCTGGGGAGATACATGTGGCCAGGCATGATACTGACCACATCACACTTTTATGTGCTGAATATCTTGGAAATAAGGGCCTAAGACCATAAACTCAGTACTCCTTAGTGGCATAGAGATGGGGTTTTTATCGTTGCCATATCACATCCTCCAGAGTTGTCCGAAGGACCTGGCTGGACCCCAACTTCCAAACGGAGAAGCTCTGTGGTGATGCCTGAACCCAGATTGATTGGTGTCCATGTCTGAGTGAATGAAAAAGAAGGGGAAGTTTTGTAATTTTATGTTTCTCTTTCTCAGTTATTTCTCAGTTTCACAGGATTGTTATTTTATTTATTGCAATTTTTCACAACCTAGGCGCTACATCAGCCTTTGCAAGTCCAGAAACCCCGTAGTTCCTGAGTCACTTTCAGACTACATAACGGGAGCATATGTCGAGATGAGAAAAGAAGCTCGGAATAACAAAGATATGACCTTTACCTCTGCACGTACACTGCTGGCCATATTACGATTAGCTACAGCTCTTGCACGATTGCGATTGGCTGATACAGTGGAAAAGGAAGATGTGAACGAGGCCATGCGATTGATGGAGATGTCTCGCGATTCTCTGAACTCGATGCACGATGCTCAGACCAGGTGAGTGTTACAAGTTCTTGTGATCATACAGAAGTTAAATGGTTGTGTGTGTGTGTGTGTATATATATATATATATATATAGACATAGGGGTGGGATAGTAGTTTGCCAAGTTTTCCTGTTTTTGGTGAACTTTTCAACTTCATTAAGGGATTTTATGCCTGCTAAATTGGCCTCTCTTAACAGTCCCCTTCTTAAAGTTTCACGTGGTCAACCTCTTTTTCTTCAGCCTGTTGTGTTCCACTTGATAGCTTGTTTTGGGATTCTATGACTGTTTTTTCTCATCATTATAACTGTTTCTTCTCATCATGTGACTATGTCCTTCTCCTTGTTCTGATGACCCATGACACATGTTGTTCGCTCATCTGTCTTACCTCTGCATTCTCCTTTGGAACTGGTCTCGGAGTTAATATATGACTGTGGGAAGCTGCCACTCATGTCCTTAGATATCAAATAAGGACCTGAGACTTCAAGTTGTACCTAAATATAAATATTTGATTAGCAAAGGGACATTAGATTCAGTATGACAGGCTCCGCCTATAAAGGTCCAATATAAGGCAGGCAGTTATCTCATAGAACAGTGATTACAAGAATTCTCATATTGTATTGACTGCAAGTCTCCTGTTGATAAGCTCATAACAGGAATACCCAGTTCAAACAAGCCACGGTAGAACTACATTTAGTGGAAAAGACACATCATTGGTGGCTTAATAATAAGTTTAATGACAGAATGCAACGATGATGATGATGATGAAACATGGATGATAGTTATAATTCAAAATGCAGGCAAAAGTGTAGCTGAAGTCAACACACTGGCAGTGAACACAGGTGACCAGTAGGTCAGCACAAAATGTACAAAAATAGCAGATACCTTTTTCTCTTTCTGACTCTTTTTGAGTCATCATTATGCAGAGGCTTCCTCGAGAGTTAGATCTCACTCTCTCCTGTCGAGAATGCAGGCACAGAATAATTCAAACCACATACTAAAAATAATAACCCCATACTTTCCCGTAACAAAATTTGGTTTTCGGTGAAAACATTCCCTGCAAGAGGAAATGGTGCCTCAAGAAGCTTTCAGTGCAGTGTTTCCAGAAGTTGGTGATTTTCTCCTCTCCCTCCCATGGGCATTAGAAAGGAAAGGAGGAGGGAGAATATTTGTGTATGTGGTAGAGAAAGAAAAAGGGTCAGTAGGATAGCGTTGAAGGAAAACTAGGCAGCAAACAGGGGCAGTAATGCCTTCCTTCTCAGCACACTTTTCACCTTGGTATTGAGAAACTTGTGTCCCTAAATGAAACTCTTCCATCACATTAAGAAGTTGAGAAAATAATGCAGTAGGTGATTTATAAATGTACTGCTTTATATTGTTAGGGTATCTGAGTAGCAAATTCGTTAGTGTACTGGTCTCTCATGCCAAAGGTCGGGGGTTCGAATCCGACCAGATGCACCCCAGTCACCCAGCTGTAGAAATGGGTACCCGACTTCTTCTGGAGTTGGGGAAGGAAAGTCGACCAGGCGTGATACTGACCATATCACTCTAGTGTGCCGACAGGTCAAGGAAAATATGGGCACTAACACCATGTCCCTGTGTGCCTCTAAGGCATGACAGGATTACCATAACCTTATATTGTTAAATAAATTGGTTTGCTAGCAGAACTTTTAGCTGTGTGATGCATATCCTGGTCATTGTACGAGTAGTACATGAGTAGGGATGTTGAGGAGTGGTGTGGGAGGAAAGGGGGCAGGAGCCTGAACAAGTCTGGGACACACTGTTCTAATCACTTTGTTTAGTCTGGGGAAGTCTGTCAGTCACTTTTCCTGTGATGGCATCAAGGGAGTTAATTCATAATTTTAGCAGCGGGGGGGAATAATCTCAGTCTACCCAGTGGCGAAGCCTGTCTCTGTGCAGAGCCATCAAATAGGCAGACGCCCAAGTTACAGCCGACTCTGGATTATAAGAAAAGTCATGACAAACCATCATTACTGGTGGTAGGTGCATCTGTTCAGTCAACAATGGTTAACAAAGACTGGATAAAGGAAAATTTGTTGACTCTTAGCACAGGCTAGAAACAGAATATCATGTTCCCAGAAAGGTCCACAGGTTGAAAACCAATGTGTTGATAAGAAACCATGAACTAATCCACAATGAAATGTCTTGTTTTGTGCAGGAGCCTGAATCCCACGGATCAGATCTACCAGATAATCCGAGAGATGGTGCCAGCCACGGGAGTTAAGTCCCTTAAGCTGTCGGATATACTGGAGCTCTGCACATCAAAGGGTTTCAAGCCAGACCAAATACATGTGTGCATCGAAGAATACGAGGATCTCAATGTGTGGCAGGTCAATACGGCAAGGACCAGATTAACTTTCATATAAGCTCCCAGACCATTACTAAAGTGCGTTTTGCGCTGGTAGTGTAGATATTGATTTTTAGTGATGCGTGAAATGTTAATAATGCTTTGCTCCATCTGTTTGCAGATTTTAATGTATAGCTTATCTGCACGTGTGCTACATGTGAATTTATTTGAACATTTTAAGAATTTGTTCCCAACAGGCGGTCATAAATGACTTTGTAAAAAAAAAAATGCACATAAAATAAGTTTTTATATGGTTTTGCTTCAGATTTTATTTTAAATTACATCATACATCCTTTCCATGCTGTTAAACATCGCATGGGGCTCACAGTGTAGTTTGCCAAGTTTATCAGACATAACTTCTTACATCTTACATCCTTCCCATGCTATTAAACATCACATGGGGCTCACAGTGTAGTTTGCCAAGTTTATCAGACATAGCTTCTTACATATTGCATCCTTCCCATGCTGTTAAACATCACACGGGACTCACAGTGTAGTTTGCCAGGTTTATCAGACATAGCTTCTTACATCTTGCATCCTTCCCATGCTGTTAAACATCACACGGGACTCACAGTGTAGTTTGCCAAGTTTATCAGACATAGCTTCTTACATCTTGCATCCTTCTCATGCTGTTAAACATCACACGGGACTCACAGTGTAGTTTGCCAAGTTTATCAGACATAGCTTCTTACATCTTTCCCATGCTTTTAAACATCACACGGGGGTCGCAGTGTAGTTTGCCAAGTTTATCAGACATGGCTTCTTACATCCTTTCCATGCTGTTAAACATCACATAGGGCTCACAGTGTAGTTTGCCAAGTTTATCAGACATAGCTTCTTACATCCTTCTCATGCTTTTAAACATCACACGGGACTCACAGTGTAGTTTGCCAAGTTTATCAGTCATGGCTTCTTACATCCTTTCCATGCTGTTAAACATCCCATAGGGCTCACAGTGTAGTTTGCCAAGTTTATCAGACATGGCTTCTTACATCTTACATCCTTTCCATGCTGTTAAACATCGCATGTGGATCACAGTGTGGTTTGCCGTGGTTTTCTTTCTTTTTTTTTTTGTGTGAATTTTTCAACCTTGTCAAGGGATCTTTTGCCCTCTAATTTAGCCTCTCTTAACAGTGTTCTCTTTAGAGTTTCACATGTTCAACCCCTTTTTCTTTGTCTTGTTGTGTCCCATGTGACTTGTTTGGGATTTTCTATTTGTTTCTTCTCATCATGTGACTAAAATGTGTACATATTTTTTTTTTAATGACCAATGAGACAGACTGTTATGTGCTTATCTTCCATATCTCTGCATTAGTCTTCCGTTTGTTCCATCATATACAGAGTACTTTTCTTAGACCTTTGTTTTCAAATGCATCTGATTTGTTTTGTATTTCGTTATTAGTTTTTCCAGCTTTTCCAAGCATAAATAAGGATGGATATCACATTTGAGTTGATAATCCACAGTTATTTACCCTGAAAAAACCCCAGTTCCCAGCAGTTTTTCAGAAAAATGAAGTCTTTTGAGTGGACTTAGAAAAACATGCATATCTCTACACACCATTTAGGGAATGTAATCCAACTTGATAGACAGAATCCCAAGACCCTCTAGTACTTCTTGAGTGTGTGTGATATCTTGTGAAACAATTATCTGGATGCAGTGGGACTTGACAACTTTTACAAATCTTGTTTCACTTCTTTTCCCATTGACCAAGCACACTCTGCACTTCCTAGATGGTGCTGTTTTAGTGCTTTGACCCTCAGGCTTCACCAGGACATGATCCTTTACTATTCCAGATAATCTTCCTGGAGGATCCTTGCTTGGAGCCCTTTTGAGCTGTTTGGTGGGGGGTTCATTCTCATCACCTGCTTCCAAGTTTTCTTGAACAGTAGAATTTGTTTCAGAGAGCCAGAATCTTGCCACTTCAACCAAATACTGCTTATAGGTCTTCTTGTTTTTATTTAAGGCTCTGTAGATTATGTATGAGTTAAATAATGCACAATTGATGAGATAGAATCCTACTTTTTTGTTCCATTGTCTTCCTCAAGATGTTGTAGTATGAAAGATACTGATCAGCCCTGTCTACTCCCTTCATCTGCTTGTTGTAATCAACAGTGCAAACTGGTTTCAGTTTTGGATGTCCATTTTTTCTATTGGGCTTTCCCAGTAGCAACTATTCTTGAATTGTGCATTGTTGATATCATGCGGATAACTCTTTTGTCTTTCCAGACCTGAAGCAGTGTTCGGTCTTTCCGACAAAATGTGCTTTCACTTTTCTTTATTCCTTTGGAAGCAGCTTTCAAACTTTTTGCCAGTCCTCTGTTTTCTCTAATTGTTCCACAGACTCTGGTTTTGTTTTGCAGTAGAACTTCAGCCACTGACACACTGTTGTAATAGTTGTCTTGATATACATGGTGCCATATTCCAAGATAGGAGCTCAGAACTGACAGGATTGTTTCTTCTAGCTTCTTTCCTTCTCCTGTGTATATCTCCATGTTTAGTATGTAGCCTGTGTCACTCTCACACACCAGTCTCACAAAGGTCCCATACTTTGTTAACTGAAGGATTATATGTCCTAAATTTCAGTCTTCCTCTCCAAGGAAAGCTGCTGTTCGGTTTATACAACTCCTGAAACTTAGGCAAAAAATAGTCCAGCAGAGGTTTTATTTTGCTAATTTTGGAAGTGTCTGAGAGTTGTCAGAGAACTGGAGAAATGTCAGAAGATGCTCAAATTTAGCTCCGCTCATTGTTTGTGACAAAATTGATGTTTCCAGAAGAGGGTCTGTTGTCCACTACTCTTTCCAGTGTGGCCCATCAAAATGATTAATCCAAAGAATTTTTTTTTCATGTCTGCAGGTGTTATATTTTCAAACAAAAAGGCAGTAGGTATGTGCATATGTTGGGTCTGTGTACGATATTAATTTTCATGATGAGCTGACTAAAAAAAATCATTGCCAAACATTGTACTGAAAATTTCCTCTATGCTGTCTGGTTTGTTTACATTCACTGAAACACCAGGATTTCCTAGAAATTTTTCAAGAACTGGTGTAGAATCAGTGTTACTCCACACACTTGTATCACTGCCAGCTATATCACATGACAAATGTAAAATACCTACTGCTGAAGCATTATATCCTGACATTGAATCACAATCACTGTCACTAGAACTTTCACAATCTGATGCAGCGACCCACTGCCTAGTTATCGTAGATCTCATCCAATCGCCGTCACAGGAATCACTTTGAAACACATCATTTTCATTACAGGAACCATTAAACAGTGATTTTTCATCTTCACTAGGGCAGTCTGACAACAGTTACGAAGATTGAAAACAGTATTTTATTATATTAACTTTGCAGTAAAATTACAGACAAACAAAAGTTACTTCAAATAACAAGCTAGAAACAGTTTGGTTAAGACAGCCATCAAAAATGGCAAATCGGCCTTTCAGCCAACAACGCATAGAAACCAGGAAGTGTCTTTGGCCCAAGAAGTGTTAACTTTGTTTTCATGCTTATAACTTCAGTTTGCTATATTTTCTGGTGTCCATAAAAAAGTGGAATGAATTTAAGAACAACACAGAGATAAGACAGATGAGTAAACAGCAGCCTGTCTCATGGGTGATCAGAAAAAGAAGATGGACATATGTAGGCCATGTGATGAAAAGAAACGATCGGAGAATACCAAAACAAGCTATCAAATGGACCACAACACGCTGAAAAAAAAAAAAAGGAGGTCAACCACGTGAAACTCTAAAGAGGATATTGTTAAGAGAAGCCAATTTAGTGGGAATAAAATCCCTTGATGAAGCTGAAAAACTCACCAAAAACAGGAAAACTTTGCAAACAACTATGGGAACCCTATGTGATGTTTAACAGGACAGGAAGAATGTAGGAAGGTGAAATATAAGCAGTGTCATATCTTCCTGGTAAGATTATTGTGTTATTAGGATTTTTTTTTTTCCTGGCAATTTATGGGAATTTATAGTATACAGAAATGATAAATGGAGACAGACCAAGAGGCAGACTGAGACAACAGTGGCATGACAATCTGGAAGAAGACTAGTGAGCCATAGGAGTAGTGGACAAGTGGCAGGAGAAAACAAAGAACAGAGAGGAACAGAGACAAGTCTTGTTAGCAGCAATGGCTCAGAAAGCCGAATGAATGAACGAGTGTTTAGTACGGAGTAAGATTAGCTGTGATTGGAAATCTCGTTGACTCTGATTTGACATGCTCTTGAAACTTCTTTGTTTAGAAATTCTAGTGTAAGATTTGTTCATTTGCGTCTGCAAATATTTGTTTTTAATATTATTGCTATTATTTTTTGTTTGTTTGTGTGACAAGCTGTCTTTTAATATGAATGAATTTCTTAGAAAAGTCATAGTTTAATGAGAAGTAATTGAAACCAAAAGGCATACACAACTTTCTTGGATGAGTCGAGTCTTGAGAAGCTGGAAGTTACAGAACATGATGGCTGCTGGGGAAAAATTCAGTGCAGGAAAAAAAAAGAGGTGGGGGGGGGGGGGGCTGAAAGAGAGAGAGGGGCCTGCTAAATTGACAAAGGAAAAGTAGGGCAAGTGAACTTGTTAGTGGAAACATGAAGTATATAGCAGCAATTAAAGTCTATAATCAGTTAACACAATACATAATAAGTTCATGAATGCTTGTTTTGATGCCATATTCCAATAAAAACATCTTCATCGAGAATGAATCTGTCTTTTGTTTTAGTTGTGGGGATGTTGTGAATACATTTGTGTTTTGTTTCAAATATATGAAATGTTTTGTCAGTATTTTTTTTTGTGTGTGTGTAAAAAAAACCAGTTTGCCAGATTTGCTCAGTTTTGTTCTAAAACCCAGAAATGTTTGTCAAACTTGTTCAGTTTTAATCTTAGTACTGGAAATGTTTGCAACACTTGTTCATTTTTCTTCTGGATACCAGAAATTATTGCTAGATTTGTTCAGTTTTCTTCTGGAGACATGAAAATATTTGCCATAAATGTTTACTGTGTTCCTTGATAAAATACATCTCTCTCACCTCCTGAACTCTGAACCCTTTAAGTGCGCAAGACACACAGGGCTTCCTTGAGGGTTTTCCCCACAGATGCCTGTCATTTGCATTTTTTTCTGCTCTTGGCCAGGTGAGCCCTCTCTTACTTATCATCCTCTCTGTTGTACCCCTGATGCATCCATTTCAGTGCTGTTTTTGATAATCAGCCAATTTAAGCACGTGTCCCGGCCATCATTGTTTTTCCTCAATAATTGAAGTCGGTGACTTCATCTACATTTCTACATTGCTGGCGAGACTCTTCGAATGCCGCGCGTGGAGTGAAGCTCCTCCCGGTCAAGGAAGAAAATGCAGAAAAGAACTAAAGGTTGCTGTGCGGCGCTGATGTGAAAAGGTGAAGGAAAGGATAAAGTGAAGTTTAATCGGTATGTCCAGTAGTATCGCTACGAGATTTACACATAACACGGCGCCTCTGCTCTAGAGGCCGGCCTCATCCGAAATACACATACACTGGTGAAATATGCCTAAACTGGCTCATACCAGGGGTGAAACTTGAAGGCTACGCATGTCATGGTACCTCTGCTCTAGAGGTCGGTCACGTCCCAAACACGCCCATACTGGGATAATATGCCTAAACTGGCTCAACCCAAGGGTGGAAGTCACTAGTGGTGAGGATTCATCCTCATGGACAAAAACTCCATCCTGGTCACAACTAGGAAGGGTAGCGGCCACGACCACAAAATGCTGAAGTCGAAGACACTGGACCAGGGCAGTCTAGATATGCAACCACCTCTCACCCGGCGGGGATGTATGCATATCCTAATCACGCTGAGGTTTTCCTGTGAGAAAGTCCAACACTGGACTGGTTGGGCAACCACCTCTCACCCAGTGGTTATACAAAGGTATCTCAAAACACGTCGAGGTTTTCCGGTGAGAAAGTCCAACTCTGGCCTGGGTGGGCTACCACCTCTCACCCAGCGGGGATATACTGATATCCAAAACACGTCGAGGTCTTCCGGTGAGAAAGTCCAACTCTAGAATAAACTGGTGCAACGAAAACCATGGTGTCACGCAATCCGCTTCAGAGACCCACCAAGAATACAGGCTAAAGCCCTGAGATACTCTGAACCTCTTCTGGTCCTCTCGGGGATCTTGTGTGGTACTTTTGGGGACCACACAGAGGACCACGGAACTTAACGAGGACTGCAGGCATAAATTCAGTAAGATCACAGGGCGGTCTTGGTGGTAGAAGCGAACGAAGAAGAAGAAGATCTACATTTCTGCCAACACTGTTATTTCTTATTCTTTTGGCCAAAATATTTGTCTAATCCTGTGTAAACATTTATTTATGCAAAATACATGTCTCTGAACTATCTCATCATTACAGATCCTTGTGCCACACAGACACCTACTGTGGATAGAAAAGATAAACTCATCACCTGGTCTGATCTCTCTGAATTCTTACCTTCATTTGAAAGATTTTGGAGGAGAGATGACCATACTAGACTTCTGGCAAGTTTCATGAGAGAGATTTTGGAGCAAAGATGCCATTTCCAGACTACTGGCAACTTCAGTGAAAAAGATTTTGGAGCAAAGATGACAGTTCTAGACTTCTGCCAAGTTTCATCTGAAAGATTCTGGGAGCAAAGACAGCTGCACTAGATTTACGTCGTTGTCAACACAGCTGGCCAGGATCTTGTCCCAAAACTCCATTGGTGTTCCTGTTAACAGGACCAACCTGGCTAATGCGGCAAGGCTCATGGTAGCCCTAATGGTAGTGCAGAACTTTTTTTTTGTCCCTTTTGTTTTTTTTAGATCCGCTCTGGATCTTCCAATCTGCACCAGTAACTCTCTGACAGCATGATGCAATGCTTGTACAGGGTGTCCATAAATTATTCACCCAATAACTGTTGTCTATAAAAAAAAAAAAAAATTGCAATCAAGTGTAATGGAGTCGCTTCGCAGTAATAAAAATTTTTCTTCCTATGGTGATGGTAACACTGTGTACCAGCATGGATTGTGACTGTGACAAAAGATAAAAAATGGTGACAGTGCAAGAAAAAACGTGCGTCTTGTGGTTATGGGAAGCAAAAGTTCCTGTAAGTGTTAAACGTTTTTATAGGAAAGAATTCAAGAAGGATCCGCCTACCGATCAATCGCAGAGGCATTTGTTAAAACAATTTCAAGAAACTGGCAGCGTACTACACTGTAAGGGAGCATGTAAGGCCAAGCTTTTCAACTGGTGATGGACACCCTGGATTTGAAAATCTGGACAGTTTCTTCCTGAAGGACATCCTTCTTGCAGTTTCAGAGAGATGCAGAACATTCAAAAAAGATTTCTCTGGGTCAACCCTGTGTCCTATTTTAAGCATGAGTATCACTGCAGTCATAATCTTTTTTGTTTATTTTCTGAAGGTGTATCCAACCCTTTTTAATGCAAAGTACACTGGGAAACTGCTGAGAGCATTCCATAATTCAAATATTGTCAGTGTAACTCTTCTTTGCATATGTTAAATAATGTCCTGTGGGATTATGCGCCTCCAGTGCACTGGTTTGCCTGAGGCCCACAATGCTGTAAAGACAGCCCTGGGTGTGCCTGTAAACTCATTAATTTCCAGAGCTAATCATCAAAATTAGAAAGGTTTTTTTTTTATTTCTGAGGCATTGTTTCGTTCCTTTGGGACTGCATATAAGAAGCACAACGTGCATTCTGGGTAAGCCAAATTTTCATTTTCAAAGTTTTCATTAGAGGCATTTCTGACCAGTACTAAATCGAGAAACAAGTTTGCTTATCCCATGCTTATCTCCCCTCCTTACAATAATATAACCCTTACATCAGGCCATTATATAAGATCAAGGGGGCCAAAAAAGACTTTCTTCATACTCATGTGTGCCACAGACTTTAAAAACTGTTAAATGTATGTAAAATGCATGTATTTAAATTTAGTGCAATTGAATATATATATATATTGGGGAGGAAGAGAATGATATATTATTGAGTTATCATTGTAATTTAACAATATAAAACTAAATATTTTAAAATATTTTCAGCAATCTATAAGATTTTAAAATAAACTAGGTAGAGTGGCTGCGGGCCAAAGGTTGCCCAGATGTGTTGTACATCACCATCATACGCTGATATTTTAAAATGTGTGACAAGAAGAGAAAGGAAAAAAAAAAAAAAACTAATTTTTATACTCTTCCCAAATCTTCACATTAAAAAAAAAAAATTCTGGTATAATAATCTTCACAGAGGGTACAGGATTTTCTTTAAAAACTTTTGACTGAATGGCAGCAGATTTCCAAGAAACAAGTATTTTCCAGTCTCGTTAAGATTCTTTTCCTTTTCCAGTTTACTAATCATGGGAATCTATTTCTCTACAAAACACAGAGGGACATTCTGATGTCAAAGGCTGGACATGTCCAAGCATGCCCTGAGTGTAATGAGACTGTTCCCAAAGATCAGCAACAGAGCTAGCCCCCCCCCCCACTTTTTTTTTTTTACAGTTGTAGATTTTCTAATCATTATTTAACTAACTTGCTTATGTTTCACCAATGCAGATTTCTAAATGAGCAGAAAATAGGTCAAAACTGAAGTTAACAGAAAGTTATAAATAATTTAAATGGCCTTTCCCCCCTCCCACATCTAAGTTCTAAGTGCCATGCCACATGGTGTAAGCGATCATTTCTCTCCACAATTTCCCTGTCTTTTGCATTGATTTGAGTTCTGCCGGTGACTTTCTTCCTAGCCACACTGACAGCCCATCCAGTAACTTCTCTCTTTGTCTTCCTCTGTCTCTTCTTCCCTCATTTTTTCCAGTTGCCACAATGTGTTCCAATTTTCTTCTTCTCAGGAAATGTCCTATAAATCTCGCTTGCCTGCCTCTGATCTTTGCTATAATGTGCTTTTTAACTCCGGCCTCTCTTAAGACTTCTTCATTGGTTTTCTTGGCTGTCCCATTTCAAGGAGCATAAATATTTATAACAGTGGAAGAAAAAAAACCATTTTCTGTTTTGATAATGGACACTACGTATCCAATCATAAGAGCAGTATTTTTCAGAAGGTAGTTTAGTAAAAAACAAACGGCGATACATAACTAATAAGAAAACTACTGTAAAATACAGCTTTTATTACTTGAGATGTACAAGTCCGAAATAAGAATAATAACTTGACACGTTCAAAAACTCAAAGTCACAGACAGCAAGCATGAATCTATAAATAGTTTCCTAACTACTTCCTAGACATGCATATACAAGAACATTACGAAAAACATAATCGTCAAATGTAGGTCATGAAAACAAAGAAAGAGCAGTGTTACTGTGAAAATGAAGCTTTCCTACGGCCATATTGATCATTGCTTCAGAGGGCTGCTAAAAAAATAATGACCAGTTTTTCTTCAGAGAACTGGTCTTTTCAATTTAGAAATCACTAGGAATGGTGATGAAAGAATGGTAAGACATCATTGTGGTTTCCAGCACTGTACAATACAAGGAGCTAATGTTGAATGTGTTTATATGAGGCTAAACTGGAAGTGTCCTTATGTGATTACCTCACAATAAAGTAAAGGTCTTATTAGTGAATTTTATGTATATAACATCATAAATATATGGTAATAAACTTGACCTCACTCATTTATATTTTTCATATAAATTAAAAAATAACTGCAAGAAGATTGTCCTAATTCTTTGAAACCAAAAAAAAAAAAAACTATTTCATAACATATTTGTCTTCCCCAGCAACTTCAAATGAAGCTCTGAGCTTTTTTTTTTTTTTCAAAACTCAGTGGGAGGAACCTGACCATCAGATGACAGTCAGGGGGAGGTATCTCATAACAGAGGTTAGCCATGAATAACCAATAAAAGGCTGTGGATATGACCTTTTTTGACAAGTACCTTTTTTCTCTAATGGGAGGTAATATGACCAGCACATGTTTACACTTTGAACTCTCCTTCTTGCAAATATTACACACTTAACATCTTAACTTTTATGTGGAGATTCCATGAAGTAATGAAAAATGTGGCCACAGAGAACAATTATACAGAACTAAACTGAGAAAGGGACATATATTACATAAAATCTGCAAACCATTACCTTTTGATGAAGCATAGTAGCCAGCCATAAATTCAAGGGGGGGAGGGGGGCATGTGAAAATCAACAACAGCAATACGGCACATGAGTTATGTGAAAACATAATTATGAAAGACTTGAATGCAGCCCCTTGCTATTTTGATGTCATCCTCCAGTTGTTCGTGAAGGGACCAGTGTGGAAAGTTTTCACATATGAATAAATACACTGATCTTAAATTTTCTACAACTGAAAGTGTTTCTCCTTCTGCAGTTTTAATTTGTCAACAACTTGGCTTTTGATTTCTTATGTATCCCTCTACGGCCATTGAGCTCAAGCCATTTAAGTGATCACAGCATGTGGGGATGAAACCACAGTCAAAAGAGCTGTCCCTAACATCATAGGCATCAAATGTACGTATTATAACAGTGGTTCCCAAGCTTTTTTTTTTAGCTGCTGCCCCTTTGCCACCCAAGCCACAATGCTAACACCTTGAAAAGCTTTTTTTTTTTTTTCACTGAATTGTTTCTGATGCCCTCTGCTAGTTCCTCTTTCCTCATCACCCTGCTGTATCTTTCCACCATCCCCAGAAGGGCTGTACCACATACTTTGAGAACCACTGTACTATCATCTTCTAAGCAAGGCATGCTGGTGCGTTTCCCAATGGTGATTTAAAAAAAAATAATAATAAAAAAGTTCAGTAAATGATACCACAGAATGGCACATAAATTTACAGCCTTTGCTTATGGGTTGCTAAAACACAGTAGGTAATGTCTAGATTTATACCAGCCATATATAATTCGATTCATTACCAAGTGTAAACCACAAAGATATTATATTAACCCTTGTAGGCAGCAACAGTGTAGTAGGCAGTTGTATTACAAACCTTGTGTGTATGATAGGTTACAGATTTTTTTGCAGGAGGTTCAATGAATGTGGGCTCTTGCAAGTATAAGACTGCATGAAAGTGTAAGGGATTGGGTGAGTATGGGTTACTATGTTCTTTTGTTTTTTTTCAGTATATAATCACAAATGATAATATTTCTTGGGGTTAATATTACATGTGACTGATTTTTGTGCAGCAGTTAGAAATTTTAAACAAAGCTTAAAGATCTTATTCAAAACCTTTGGAAAGAGCCTATTCATCAGATGGTGGGAGGTCTCTCAATGCAGTGGTTGGTCATAACTATCAATAGCAGATGGTGGGAGGTCTCTCAAAATGGTGGTTAGTCATAACTGTCCAATAGCAGATGGTAGGAGGTCTCTCAAAATGGTGGTTAGTCATAACTATCCAATAGCAGATGGTGGGAGGTCTCTCAAAATGGTGGTTAGTCATAACTATCCAATAGCAGATGGTGGGAGGTCTCTCAAAACGGTGGTTAGTCATAATTACCCAAGAAATATCCATGAATATACAAGAAGATGTAATATGTATGTTAATATGTATGCATCAGTATTAATGATTATGTGCCAATAGATTTTACATGTTTTCAAGTTATGTAAAGACAAGTGATAAAATTTCTTGGTATACAGCTACATGTAACTGAATTTTTGTTTTGTTTTGTTTTTCTTCTTGGTGTCTCACTATGTGTGCTAATAACTGTTTAACACTTGACAACAGGTACCATATGTTTTGTGTATGACAGCAAGCTTTTTTGTGTGTGTATGCATAATTATAGGTGACTGCACTGTCTCCATGATTATCTGACAACTGAGATAGAAAGAATTAATGGAAAAATGCATTTTTTTGTATTAACTAGCACATTTTAAAGCATGAGTACTGACAACATTGCTGCTGCCCTATGTGTTAAGTGTGCTACATTTTTAATGACCTATACAAAAAAGGATCTTACTGACAATGACTTGTGACAGGTTTCCTTTTTTATGTTTATGATAAAATATTACTGAACATGAAAGCTAGCTAGAGAAAAGATCTATGCATTCACCTTGACATTTGCGGCTGACACCATTAATAATTACTTCTAGGTAAAATAGGATTTCTGAGAAGTGTTCAATAGTTCATGACACATCCACATAATAGAAGTGACAAGGTGGATTATGGATGGATGGAGTGATGGAGTTTGATAAAAATGAAGGAATGAATGCATGAACTTTTATCAATGTATGAGTGAAGGAATGAACAAATAAATGAGTACTTTCAAACAATCACAATTACCAAGTTTTGGTTAATCCAACATTTTGACACACAACGCTCTGACAAACAACATTCTGCGCAATCTTAGTCATTCATGATGTACAATTCTGTAAAATACAACACAAAAAGAAAAAAAAATTTCAACAACTGATAAAAGAAAAATGAACACAAAAAGAAAAAAAAATGACAGTAATATGGGTGTATACATTTTTTTTTGGATTATATATATTTTATGAAACATTCTATATCCAGACCACTTTACTCCTGATGAAATTTCGGTCTTTCTCAGGTGAACATATTATAGCTGAAAAATGGTGAAAGTACAGTGCCCGATAAAAATATTATCTGTCACAGTTTAAACTGTTACCATCAAAGCCCTATATTGCAGTGGTTCCCATAATGTGCATTGTTTCTCCCTAGGGGGCACAGTACTACAACATTTGGAGCTATTTTTTTCTTTTATACATATAAAAAAACTAGTGCAAAAATAATGAAATAATTAAAACTTTATATTTGAACAATTTGTTTCAAGCTAAAATGTACCATCTTTTCTGCTTTTTAAATATTTCAGACATTTTTCTCTCACTTTTTTCAAAAAGAAGTATAATTACTCATACTTTTGATGTTATATTTCTTGGCAAAAAAAAAAAAAAGTTTGAAGGACTCTTTCTATAATTATGTACAGGTTACGATTTAATGTTTCTCTGAAAGAAAAAGGATCCCCCCTCCACCCCTTTCATTTCAAGAAATGAGACCTTAAGTAATCAAGACTTGCCAGAAGACAGATAATCAAGACTTGCCAGAAGACAGATAATCAAGACTTGCCAGAAGACAGATAATCAAGACTTGCCAGAAGACAGATAATCAAGACTTGTCAGAAGACAGATAATCAAGACTTGCCAGAAGACAGACCTGCTCAGGACCAGTGAGGTGGAAATGCAGCGTTGGGGGGGGGGGCCTGTATGGCTTCTCCCATTATAAGAGGGGACCTATAAAAATGTAAACGGAAAGGCTAATCAACAATGGGCAGGCCAAAATAGATTTGCACCACCGTACAAAATTCCCCCCAGAGGTCATGATCATTGTACATACTTTGAGGAGGGGGGGGGGGTGTGAAAGTGGCACATTTTTGCCAAAGCTGGTAGGACTCTGCTATTAAAAAAAAAAAAAAAATGGCAGTATGTTCATTATAGAACTTAAAAAAAAATGGCAGTATGTTCATTATAGAACTTCTTGTTTGCATATTACATGAAGTTATGACAAGATCTTATCTGACCACTTTCTAAGCAAGTGAGACCTCCCCTGTACACTGTGTTTATAAAGACAAAGGCAAGTTTATTATCTCTATACAAAGATAATAAATTCATTTACAAAGGTAATAAATTAAGTCAGTATTCTCAGATTAAATTCCTAATAAGTAGCATTGCTTAAGGTTACTGCCCCTATTAAAAAGAAATAAAAGATAAATTAGTTCTACATTCTCAGACTAATCCTAATAAGTAGTATTTTTCACAAAGGAAGTTTAGTAAAAACTTACTCTACCTCAACTTGTCTCAGCCTTATAACAGATGGAAGAGCAACATATAGATTTGTATAAATGCTCTGAATGATACATTCATCTACTAAAAGGCAAGATATAGATTTGGATACCATTCCTTTGAGTCATTCTGAAACTTAATGCACTTTGTAGAAATCTTGATGAAAAGTATTAAAAAAATTTTTTTTACTATGTTTTATGGATTGTCAATAAAAAAAATAATAAAAAAGATCCAAAACTCTTTTCCCCTCCTTGCATCCATACACACATACACAACCCACACACTCTAAAAACCAAGATATATGCAGCAAATGTGATACATCATACATACAACATAATCCATATAAGAAAAAAAACAAAGGTCATGCTAATTAAATATGCTGTAGATTATATATATGTGGCACTTAATTCTGAGATAATATTGGCATAACGCTTGAAAACACCACTCCAGAGTATTTCTTCATCATTCACTTAGCCATTAATCATTCCCATACTTATATTTGTTGGGATAACATACACACGCACCATACATGTGAAAAAAAAAAACCTGCATATACATGGCATCAGAGCCTCACTCTCTGATAAGGGAGGTAATATTTCTCGACATAGTTATCACACTTTTCTAACTTCTAATTTTTGCATGTCAAAGTTAACTCATTTATTAACTCATTAATTAACCAATTAATTAAATTTACAATACTGAGCGATCTCAAATATGACAGTACAGTTTCAACCTAAGGTCCATTCTGAAGTAACGAACTACATAATGTGTCACTGAAATTGATATATTTACAGATAAGACAAATTAATAATGAACAATATTTTTTTTTTTTTTTTACTTATACTAAAAAACATAAAGAAAAGATCTTTATGAACAGACAAATATATATACAAATGGCGAATACAAATTATACAGTACAGAAAATTCACTAGACTCTGGGAGATAACTTCTTTCAGATGGAAGTTTGGGTTAATTCAAATATGGAAGCTAAGATTAAGGAAGTGGATTGTGATTAATGTGGAATATGAATGACTGAAGACAATGAAAATATATGATATAAATGAAAATTTTCGGACACCTGGTGTTGAAAATTATGAGAATCATCAATATTGCCAGGTATAGCACTAAAAATGTTATCTGTGTTTATGAATCTTAAGTTCCACTCCTCTTTTAGCAGCTATAGCACAAACTTCCAACAACTGAATCTTAAAGTTCTACTTCACTTTTAGGAAGTTCTGTAACTGCAGACATGGCATAAACTTCTAACAACTGAATCTTAAGTTTTATTTTAGTAACATCTATGGCATAAACTTCTAACAACTGCTTTCTGCTGCACGTTGTGCTTAGTTGAATATTCAGTTTAGGTCAGACAGCCTATTCACGTACGTCAAAAGATCCTTGCCTCTGTTTTGATTTAGCTTTCTTTCTTCTGTCCTTATTTCAAGATCTAGATTGTCTGAAAATGGTGGCTTTAGAAAGAATATTTCTTAGATATATATTTGCTAAACTTTTTCAAGATCTAGACTATCTGAAAATGGTGGCTTTAGAAAGAATACTCCTCTGATATATATTTGCTAAACTTTTTCTAATGAAACTCTTTCTGTGATGACATATCTGGTAATTATGTGTGTTACTTTTTCCACATTTTCTGTGAAATGTCTGTTATAATGCAGAAAATATTGCTGTAGTATGAAACTCAGTATTAGGTTCATGAGCAGTATTAAAGTAAGAAGAAAAACTACTTTAGTTTCTCAGCAAGTAAGCTTACTGCTGACAGCCACACATGTGATAAATTATCAACCAGATCAGAGAATTTACAAACCCTCTCAAACAGTAAAGTAGAACTAAACCTGGGCTTTTTCATAGTTCGTGGAAATGTTTATCTCATCAGACACGACCTTTATGTTTCAGCCAAGTGAAACATACCACCAACTCCACCCCACGTCTTTCATCTTCCGAACCTAATTAACTTTCTCTCCTGAACTTCCACACTCAGTCCATCACGCAATCTTTTCATTTTTTTCCTCGTATTATCCAGTTTTTTTTTTAAATTAATTTTTTCAAGGCCTTAATATCTTTTCATAACTTCATTATCATTTTTAAATTCATTTTTTCTTCTCCATGGCATATGTTTTTGTTTTTCATTCAATTTGCTTGGAGTGGGAACAAAAGAGAAATTTGCCTGCCAAGAGTAATTCACTGCAGTGAATTAGAGAAATTTTTATGGTGAATTTAGAATACAAACATTTGCATGATAGATGGTCTACAGCATGTTGTGAATAATAAAATGAAGATGAAAATGAAATATATATATATATATATATTTATATACTGATCAGTACAGCATATCATGTTATGTGATACACCATATCATGTTATGTGATACACAAGGCACTCACCTATAATAATCGCAATAAAATGATTTGTAGGGTCATAAGGTCTACAGAATAACAAAATTCTACTTCACATTCCACGGTGAAAGAAAATGGTTGTTTCAATACAGTGGCTGATGAAACTAAACTATATGATTTCTTTCATTGATTAATTTATAAATGATCTCAGTTTAATGATGACACACGTCAATGTTTCAGTGAAATCAGCTGACCAGTCATTTTATTTATCTTTTTCTTCTTAATCGTTCCCTGACATTCAATGTCACCCCATTCTAAATCTTTAGTTTTTCATCAGGATGAAGGGGACATTTTCCTCTCAGATTTTCATGCCCGCTCCTTTGATTCTGCCTTAAAATCTAGATCTCGTGTTCAGTCCAGGATGCTTAAGCTGGTGGAGATTATACATTGCTTGATCTCGCAACACAAACATTGCCTGCTATTACTCCGGCTAATTTGGCAAAATCTAGCACTGCTAAAATCAATCATGATAGAAGCTGTGTTCAGCAAGATGGCGCTTGGCAAAAAAACCACAATTGCTGGTATCTGCTTACTTCAAAACCATCTTCACCAAAGAAAAGTAGCCATATACATTATTGATTCATATATTCTAGATCTATACCCTACTCTTGCAATGTCTTCTGTCTGTATGAGTCAATATAAATGACTCAACAGCTTCAGTGACAAGTTCTGATGAAGGAAGATTGTTTGCTGTTACGCAGCAAATTGGGTTGAGGTCACAGCTTACATTCAGTCTGTTCACATACTACATTCTGTGGTGACTTTGATTTACTTATTTTCAGTCTAATCAATTGTTTATTATTTTCTTCAGTATCACAAACTGTCTGCATATTGATGTTAGTTTTATTTTTACGATAGATATTGGTTATACTCGTAAAAAAGTGTACAACCTGAATCAGTATTTGTATTATCTGACAGTCTCAGAAATATATCGTTTAGTGGTTTAAGTATGCCCCAAAACTATGTGAATATGTATTTAAAAAATTGAGGTCTAAAGATAATATCTCTAGGGGTGTGATCTAGCTCATTCTCTACACGTAATTCTAGCTGTGATCTTTAAAAAAATGTTTGTTTTGATAATGTGAGATCTAAAATACTGAGAATGCACAAAATGAAGATAACGCAAAGCCTACATACTTTAATCTTTCTTTTTTTTTTAGAATTGTGATCTGAGAAAATATTGGGAAACTCACAAAATCCCTATACAATTACGGCCTGAATATTGAACTTTTATATATCCATCAAGGATTACATTATAAAGAATCACATTAAACGTTTTGCATATATTTTCAGTGAGTGCAAAAAGCACTCTCGGAACTATCATCATGTCGTCGTTCTACCTCAACTGTCATTAGGCACTCAGGCCAGATTAAAGTGGCATTCTTGCCAGTGCCTGGACTGTCATTCTTGCTGTCACTTTAACCAACATCATTGCCATCTAACCCAATACGCATGTGATGTTTATCAGAGGGACATATAACAGTGACTTTTCCCTTTCACGACATGATAAGCTTCTATTTCAGACTAAGTGTTCTTTCTCTCTAAATAGTTCATCACTTGAGGCTGGATACATACACACACACACACACACACACATACACATGCCTCTGAATCAGGATGTATTCATGTTACAAACTGGCTTGTAATAATACACTGCACACAAACAGCAAGGTAAAGGACACCACCGTCTCTCGGCTGGCAGAACCTTTAGGTCTTCCTTGGGTGATAGGCTTGTCAGTATGAGCAGGACGACTGCTGGTGCCAGTTCCACGGATACTGCTTCTCTCACTACTTGTACGTGGAGCCACTGTAGATCTTCAGGAGCTGGTGAAGAATTTGCAAAGAAAAAAAATCACGTTAAAGTTGAAAGGAGATTTTAATGTGCTTACACAGCTTATCAACAGCACATATGCTAAAGCTTGCACTTTTTGAAATATGAAGGACAATCTCAACACAGACTTCATATCATTGGTAAAAAACCTTGATGGACTGGAAGTATTGAGAACCAGGGGGACAGAACTCATGAGCTTAGGTTCAAGAAGCTGAGAAGATATTTCGACCATTCCATCTTATTAGGCAATGTAACAGCAATGGCAAGTCTTCTAAATAGCTGAACCAGAACTTGCCGTGATCCTATCCAAAATCTTCATGATATTCTTCATAACAGACTTCTGGTGTATAATTAAACTCCATCAATGAAGTGAGGATAAAGATCGATGTATTCATGGCTGTGGTGGAGTCTGGAGAGTTTCTTAGGTCCAGGCTGGACAGCTGATGCAGTCACAATAGCCAATTCTCAATCCGACCTGATGTTTGTTTTCTTCAAAATCTTTGACAGAACTGAAGTCTATGTGGAAATACTTCAGTCATTTCATTCACTCCATAAAACTAACGAGACCAGATCTAAAAATAGAATGTAAGCACTGCTCAGTGAACTCTAGATCATTCTCAACAGTAATTCTTTTCATTTTCTTACGACATATCTCTACATGACGTGGACGCATTATGAGCTGATGTGAGTACATAAAGCTGAAATGTTTTCCATCTTCCTCTTCTTATTATTACAGTTAAATCGCTTTATGCCCACGTCATAAAATCGAATTTTAAGAGTTTGACTTTTGTTTCAGGATGGAGCACCGGAAGGCAAAGAGGGGTTCTAAACCTGTGGTATCGAGACCACTTGTGGTTGTGAAGGGGATCTGGAACTTGATTCACGATTACATTATAAAGAATCACATTAAATGTTTTGCATATGCTTTGAGTGAGTGCTTTCATGTGCTCAGAGCTATCATGTCAGTCTGGTGAAGGGTGTGTGGAGGCATACTGGGCAATCCATTTGGGTCTTGTAACCGTTGAAAACTGAAGAACCCCCTGGACTGAGATAAAGAACGATTTGAACAATGAATGGCAGGTGACTGGTCTAAAAATATTTATTTCAGGGCAGAGAAAGTGTAGAGACTTGATGAGTAAGAAACATTTCCAGGTAATGCAGACTTTCACCTGGACATAGATGAGGCAGTGAATAAAAGTGGAATGAAGTGGCATACAAAAACAAGGCCAGCTGGTTTAGAGCGGTGAATGAGAAAAAAAAACTGTACCACTTCTGGCTGGATGTCTGTCTCTGTTAAACAACGCATCACGGATAAACCAAAACTAATGATGACGCTAGGTAATGAGATGAAGTGTGCACAGGAGATTATACATGAAGGTTGTTCATGTCTTTGTGCGATGACAGACAAGAAAGTCAGGTAAGGTTTTTACACAGACAAATGGTATATAGCTTTCTGAGAGAGAGAGAGAGAGAGAGAGAGAGAGAGAGATCTTGTTGAAATATTAATTTCTGTTCACTCCAAATTTCATTTCTTGAACAATTAGCCAAATATGAGGAATCTGAAACAGTAGTTCTTGGGCCAAGACCGGGCCGTTAATGAAGACACTATGGGCCTTTGCCAGTCATTCTTGATGGTTTGCTTTCAAAATCTTCAACACAAACATTAGCTGCAGATCCCTTGGGAAGAACTGTGTTAAGAACACACTTATCTTAACATAGTCTTTGTGAGACAGGGAACATAGATCTGTTTACTTAAAAAGTCTGACCTACTTCTGTAGCCCAGAAACCTGTAGCAATCAACACTAACTGTAACTGTTATTTCTGTAAAATGTAATGTCAGGTTGGTGGACGGATGGGGACATGGGGATCGCCAGCAGGGATGAGGAAAATCTGGGGTGAAACTAATGAATCCAGGACGTGACAAGCCTATGGGTCTTTACAACAATGGCTGTCAGAATGATGTAAACAAAACAAAGCAAGCAGACTGTAGGTGGCGGGGAATGGATATCGTTGAAGCACTCAATAGGATTCCTCATACTAAAAAAGTCGGAGTGTCTCTGTGGAACTGCCTTAAAGCCGTCAGACATGGAGAAGGGGCTTAATTATAGCCATCAGAGGCTGGAAAACAAAGCTTTCGCCAGGCCAGCCACACTGTCTTCATGGCAGTCCGAGCAAGACCACAGTCTGCTCTAGCAAGGAAAGGTGCTGAAGTTGGAGGTGCCCAGCCAAAAGGCGCATCGCAAAAATCAGGATACCATGCATCATCGCCAATGTGCGTAAGAAGAAGAAGAAGAAGAAAAATCAGCTGCAGAGAACCTAAGCTCACAGTTATGTGGGAAAGTTTTCAATCTCTTCATCCACAGATTATCAACAGGTGGCATGTCATAGATCTCGGTCCTTGATATTTTTCTTCAGCTCAGCAGGTTATTTTTTTGTATTGTGCCACTACATTAGACTGCACACAAATAAAATGCACTAGTTTGAAACTAAAAAAAAAAAATTATATAAATAAAGAATAAACTATCTCTTGTTCATACACTCCACACTCTGAAGAGTTACAAGAAGGGGAGTAACCCGTGGTGTAGTTGGGTTAAAAGGAAGAATGACAAGAAGGGGAGTAACACTCAGTATAGCTGGATTAACCGAAGGACGACTAAAATGGGGAGTAACTCTTGGTATTGCTGGGTTAACTGAAGGTAACAAGAAGGACAGGATCCCATGCCTTCAGTTCGAGACTGACCATGATGATGAGTCCCCATCGACTGGGCCAGTCTCATTATGATACTCTGTGTTTATCGAATAATCTTCAGATGATTCTAGACTAGTGATTGTCAGCGTGTGGTCTGCGGGATATTATCAGCCTGGTTCGTGGAATATATCTGTATCTGTGGAATATTTGAAGAAACTCTTCAAATATAAGACACAAAAAAGAACAAATATATCTATACTACAAGAACTTAATACTGAAGAAGGCTGGCTAGTAAAGAGGATGAAACAGAGATAACTTAAATATTTTGGACACATTAAACGTCATGATAATCTAGAGAAGACCGTCTTGGAAGGGTACAGATTGGGAAAAATGAAAGAGAGGAAGACCGAGGCGATGATGGCTGCAAGCCATCGTTGATGATCTGCAAATGGATGCATCAGCTGCAGGCCATCTTGCTTACAACCGAGAGGCCTACAGGAGTGCTGTTAGGGAGACAAAGTTCCGCAAGGGACATGCAAATGACTGACTGACTGTGGAATATCAATTAAGGTTTGACTGCGTTGCGATATTGCATATAAACCGGTGGCTCGCAATTTACATGTAGTTGGAAACGTGGTCCCAGGAACCACTGGCTTAGCTGGGTGGGCCGAAGCTGATGGTGGGATTTCCAGAGCAGGAATACGTTATGACAACAGGAGATAAATAACAACGGGAGATAAATAACAACGGGAGATAAATTAAGAATATTCCGGACCACAAAAGTTCACTGGCAACCTTTAATATGCTGACGGGAAGAACAAAGATACATTACCTTCAGTACCTCCGGGCTCTTCGTCTTCTTCTGCACCAGCTCCGCTACCGCTCCCAGACACTCCTTCAGCTAAGTCTTCGTCGTCGATGATGACGTCACGACCTTGAGTGCTATATCCCCCTCCACTTCCGACAACGGTCTTATACGTTTCGTCGTTCAGCATCAACTCCTCGTTCTGGAGTATGCTCAGATTCTGTGGAGTGAGAGAGTACACGAGGCTAAAGGTGCACGGGTTAAGATGTGGCGAAGCGTGAAGATAAAAACAAATATGATGTAAGATAAGGCAAAAACTGTGCAAGATAAAAAGGACCTATGAATGGTAAAAGATTGCAGGAGAGAGAGAGAGAGAGAGAGAGAGAGAGAGAGAGAGAGAAGACCTATGGGTTAAGATGTGGCAAAGATTGTAGAAGATAAAACATGTACGGGTTAAGATGTGGCAAAGATTGTAGAAGATAAAACATGCACGGGTTAAGATGTGGCAAAGATTGTAGAAGATAAAACATGTACGGGTTAAGATGTGGCAAAGATTGTAAAAGATAAAACATGCACGGGTTAAGATGTGGTAAAGATTGTAGAAGATAAAACATGCACGGGTTAAGATGTGGCAAAGATTGTAGAAGATAAAACATGTACGGGTTAAGATGTGGCAAAGATTGTAGAAGATAAAACATACACGGGTTAAGATGTGGCAAAGATTGTAGAAGATAAAACATGCACGGGTTAAGATGTGGCAAAGATTGTAGAAGATAAAACATGTACAGGTTAAGATGTGGCGAAGCGTGAAGATAAAAACAAATATGATGTAAGATACGGCAAAAACTGTGCAAGATAAAAAAAAAGACCTATGAATGGTAAACGATTGCAGAAGAGAGAGAAAGAAGACCTATGGGTTAAGATGTGGCAAAGATTGTAGAAGATAAAACGTGTAATGGTTAAGATGTGGTTAAGTTTGAAGAAGATAAAGATGTATGCGTTAAAATAGTGACCCAAAAAAATATGAACAAATGCATCTTATTGGAATTTAACACAGCCACGACAGACTCCTGTTACAGCCACAGACGATCATTACTTAACAGAAGTGAGCAGTATCTTGGTCCCAAGTGTTCAGAACGTGGAAAAAAAAACAGTAAGAGCAATAAAGTACATTTAAAAAGTTTATCATTCACGATGATACTATGATATAACCACAGTACAAAGTATGCGATAATACTAAGAGGTTATCACAGCAGATGGTGTATGATGATACTATGAGGTTACCACAGTTCAAAGCATGCGATAACACTATGAGGTTATCACAGTACACGGTGTATGATGATACTATGGGATTATCACAATCACAGCACATGGTGTACTATGAGGTTATCACAGTTCAGGGTGCACGATGATAATATGAGAGTATCAGAGTACAGTGCTGCAGTTTCAGGTCGGTAGTGACAGCCTAGACGAGGAATTCCGAAAGCCAGTACAACGCCCCCCCCCCCCCCCCCCCCGCTTACCAAACTGATTAGCTATTTTGTTTTAATCCACTATGGGGACCCTGGAAGCCCTTTTGGGCTCTTCTTTAAAACAGGGACACCCCCTCCGGCAATAAACCGGCTGGACTCCTCTCCCCCTCTCACCCCACTGACTGAGGCTGATGATAATAGCTTGTTTAGTAAGTAGCAGTGATGGGGGTGGGGGGTGGGGGAAGGAGGAGATAATAGAGAGTGCCAGAGCGGTTATCAGGGCTGGTGAGCCACAACTGGCGCCTAGAGCCTATCCTACCTCTCTGTTGGCGCACCTAGTAACAATCTCAGCCTGGCTAAACGAACTGAAGTCCGCGGAGGGGTGGGGTGGGGGGACGTCCCAGCCTGAGTTTTTCAAGCAAATCCACCGTAATCCACTCCCTATCCGCAACGATGCTTGATTTCCGTCATTTCTATGGCGTCTGTTAATAAGAGCATCCTGCAGGGAGTTCCAGGTAGACAAAAGAACGGCTGCAGCCACAGTGCGACTGTCAGCAGTGACAGCTGCGTTGACAGGAATGAACATCACACGGCTGCAGCAACAGTACGACTATCAGCAGTGACAGCTGCGTTGATTAGGAATGAACATCACACGGCTGCAGCAACAGTTGTAACAGCATTCACAACAGCAAAAACGTCATCGGCAGCTGTGACAATAATCTCTAGATTTCCAGTGAATTAGATTTTTCATTTTAGCCTTCGGGGGGGGGGGGGGTGGGAACGGACTGCTGAGATATGAACCAAAAAAGAAAAAGGTAATGAGTGCAGTTGGCCGCCCAGCACTGCTTCCATCACAACCGTTTCTTTATTCACATTTATGTATCACCGTCCCGATTTAGCGTCCTCTAAGGAAAGAACCTTCCAGCAATTACGCGTCTGTTACAATCCGGCTAGTCTACATCGAACCAAACGCTGTTAATCAATAGCCAACGAACAAGGGAACTTTTATTTCCCAAGGGAGGCTAACACAGGCAATTTTATTACGGTCTAGTCTGTCTGCCTTCTCTCCCCCTTTTTTTGTAAAATGGTAACTGGATTTGAGGCAAGAAATCTTAACGTAGTCACTGCCCTCCTGGTATTTTTTCCCCCGTTCTTTTAGCCAGCTTAATGGCTGTCGGTGTGTCTGTCATCAGCGGGATTGGCAGGCTGTCCGTAATTTTCATCTATTTCACAATTGTTCCTTTCAGAACGATAAGCCGATTTATATGTGGCAAAATTACAAAAAGCGTGGGAAACAGGCGTCTCATGATCAGTGAAGAGATTGCAATGAAGGCAGAGCACTGCTTGCCTCCTCATTCTGCCGGTCTTCCCAGGAAAGGCTGGCTGCAAAAGGCCCTCCAGTTTTTTGGGGTTTTTTTTGTTGTTGTTGTTATTTCAGTTTTAGTTATGTTTGGGTTATGCATACCTACTAGGTGTGAAGATGCTTGTCCAACGAGGCATCCGCGACCCACAGCTGATATGCCAGAGTCAGGGTTGGCGAACCACAGCTGACCAAGACCCTGTCCCACCTCTCCGTTGGTACCCCCAGTAACAGGCCTAGCCCGGCTAACGGGATAGGGATCGCCATAGTCGCCATAGTGGTGGAGTCTTGCTAAAGAAGCACTGCACAACACCCCCCCCCCCTGCTTTTTAGCTGTACTCCGGGACTGAAAAAGTATCTGCCATAACCCTCTCCCACGCCGATACAATGCTGTGCCTCAACATCTCTACAGCATAGCCTACAAAGAACAAGAGCTCGTAGTTACAGGGAGTTCGTACAAGTACAGGTACAATGCATACCAACTTGTACTAACTGACGCAGAATGCTTCGAACAGAGAGAAAGCTGTGTCATGAAGGACAGAATGTCAGACAGAGCTTGTGTGCCCAACCCTTCACTCTTAGAAAATAAAAGTTCGTTCGTCCTATCTCTTGCTTTCACTGAGAGCCCAGCCAAACTAACTCCAGTCCATCATCTCCCAGTCTGCACCGCTGTCGTCTTTTCTGCTCTTTATCTCTACAGTCTTTCTTTCTAGATCGTCGCAGTCATAATATTCTTCCCCTTCCCTACTTTCCTCTCAAACTCAGGCCTCATTGTTACATGTTACTGCTTGACAAGCAGGATACAAAAAAAAGTAACAAAGTCTGGTGGACTTTAACTCCTTCACTCCAAGACAGCACTGGTAGTGTTGGTAGATCTTGCACGAGTATGCGCATAAGTGTTCAGAACGATATTTAAACTAAATGCAAATAAAATAATCAGTAACATGCTTCTAACCAGGCCTATATTTTCACTCTAGTTCTCTTCTACCAAACATTCTTATCAGCGTTCCTTCTGGTACAGCATGGGAATTAATCCAGGAGTGTGAAGAGTTAAAGACACACGATTCCCCTACACTTCCTTAAACTGGCTCATGTTTCTAGGTAACCACTTCTTCGATGCTGCTCGCGGTAAAAGGTTCATCCTGGCAAACTTGGCAGAGATCCTTCCTGGCCACCAACGAGGCAGAATCTAAGTAGAAGCCTCCGTTTCGTGTCCTCCACTCCGGCTCGTTATGAAAGCCACAGTAATCTGCCAATTCAAAACATGCTTGTGTTCAACATCTTCAGGGAAATTTTCCGGAGAAATCTTCGTATCAGTCAGAGATAGCACCCCTTTCCCATAATCCCCTCTCTTTCTTATATGTTACATATCATACGTGCTGATTTAGATTTTCTCTTCTATTCGCACTTCTTCGTCCCGTATGTTGGTCGAAACGTTATAACTATGTGCCCGTTAATGAATAAAGGTAAGATAACATTGTCATGCCTAAAGGGATATGATGTTTGCTCTCATATTCTCCTTGCCCTGTCGTCACACTAGAGGGTGACGTGGTCAGCATCATCCCTGCCCGCCTTTCCTCCCCCCCCCAGCTCAAGAAGAAGCCGGGTACTCGTTTCCACAGCCTGGGTGACTTGGGGGCGCCTTCGGCTGGATTCGAAGCCCCGACCTTCGCCATGAGAGGCAAATGCACTAACCACTTCGGCACTCAGACATCCCCCGTTAATGAATTAAGCTGCTTCTAATGTCAGAAGTCTTAACAATCCTCCAGGAAGTGTAGCTGCAATGTTAAACAAAATTACGACAAATTCCTTCAAGAACAATTTTCCTTTTTTTCTCTTATCTCCCTGGAATTGAAAGCTAATGTTCTTGACAGCCGATGCGGTGAAGATGTTGAGGCCACAGCATTGTGTCGGATTGGGAGCGAGTTGCAGCGGTTATTTATTTTTTTCCTGTCTGTGAGCGGAGCTAAGAAGCAGGAGGTGTGCAATACTTCTTTGGCAGACTCCACCACCATGAGGAATATGGCGGTCCCTACCCTTTTTAGCCAGGCTAGGCCTGTTACTTGGGTGGGGGGGGGGAGGGGAAGGGGCGCACCAACGGAAAGATGGGACAGGGTCTTGGTCAGCTATAGTTGTCAACTCTAGCATGTCAGCTATGGTTCGCTGGCAGTCGGACAGCGTCTTCACACACATTCTCCCCTCCCCTCAACCCCCCCCCCCACACACACACAATAAAAGAAGCTGTCGGTGAATAACGATAATTTTCCTGTTGCCACACAAGTAGTAATCATGACAAATACATGACATGCTAACGTTTAACCTACAACTTGAACGGAACTTAAATACAGGGTCACGTGTCCATACAATCGAGGCACATATTGGGGTCACGTGTCCATGCAATTGAGGCATATATAAGGGTCACCTGTCCATACAATCGAGGCACATACTGGGGTCACGTGTCCATACAATCGAGGCACATATAGGGGTCACGTGTCCATACAATCGAGGCACATATAGGGGTCACGTGTCCATACAATCGAGGCACATACAGCATGTACATTTAGTGCACGAAGTTCATGAGATGATAAACACTCGGAAAGACGAGACAGGATATTGTTATGAAGGACCTTACACAGGCGAAACAGGCTTCCAGGCTCCAAGAGCTGCAGCTAAAGAGAAAAAATCAGAACCCGACTCTTGCCACATGGAGCGACACTGGGGCGCAAAAGCATGACCTTCCAAAGACTATGTAATTTATGCGGACAATAAATACAGACATCTTAGGCTTGAACATAGACAGAAGAAGAAGAAGAAGACGAAGAAGAAGAAAGAAGGAGATGAAGAAGAATAAGAAAGAAGCAGAAGAAAAGAAGAAGAAGAAGATGAAGAAGAAGAAGAAGAAAGAAGAAGAAGGTGATGAAGATGATGACGATGAAGGAGAAGATGAAGAAGAAGAAGATGATGACGACGACGAAGAAGAAGATGATGATGATGAAGAAGAAAAAAAAGAAAGAAGAAAGAAGATGATGATGAAGAAGAAGAAAATAAGAAGATGATGATGATGATGAAGAAAAGAAGAAAGAAGAAGAAAAAAGAGAAGAAGAAGATGAAGATGACGAAGAAGAGAAGAAGACAAAGATGATGAAGAAGACCTTAGATGACGTATTGACTGTATATTATCTTCACTCGCCTTCATCAAACGCCGCTTTAACACAAGACAAACTGAAATGAAACGATCGTCCTTAATTCGAACAATTTTGCCCTCAAGTTAAAAACAAAAACGACAACAAACAAATCAAGTCTTAAAGGATGACACACTTTGGTTCAAACCCAAATTAAACCTCTTTGTCTGGTCTGTGATACTTTCTCGTAGTCTTTAATTTTTCGGCCGATACCACGGTATCGAGAATAGGGGAAAAAGAAACAAGACGATTACAACTACTTCACTGTGTGTCACGATTACCAGAACTTCTAGCTAGGACAGGATGAATAAGAATACCCTGTATCGGAAATACGAACACAAGTAATCATCGCCGCCATCATCATCATTATCTAATGCGTTAGGGGCATGGGCGATAACGAATCTATCACCTCTTTTAGTCCGGCTCTTGTAAGCTCTTTTGCCTGTTTACTTCTTCCAATACTCGCGTACGTCTGTTTTTGATTTCTTTATATTCGGTTGTTTTTATGAAGACTGTTTTTACGTCGTGTTCGAAAGGAAATTTATGTTTTTAGTTGTTAATTTCGGGATTTTTGGTCTCAGCAGTGGTTCTCAACTTTTTAAAAATATTTTACATGTGGACCACTGGAAGAAATTATAATTTGCCGTACTCTTTTTTATCTTTAGGTAAGATTAGACGGACCACGTGACTTAATTAATCTGAACGGCAGGAGATGAGGGAAAACTTTAATATTATTATTATTATTTAATATTATTAGGTACTGTTAACATCGTCTTTGTCGTCGTCATCATCATCATCATCATCATCACTAAGACCGAATACAAAACATTCTATAGCATCTGCAACAATCTCTCGTTTTCACTTTCTCTCCTTCCCTCTCCTTACCTCTCTCCACTCTCTCTCTTTCACTTTCTCCCTCTATTTCACTCTCTCTCCTTCCCTCCCTCTCTCTTTCACTCTCTCCCTCCCTCCCTCTCTCTCTCACTCTCTCTCTCACTCTCTCTCCTCCCTTCTCTCTCTTTCATTCTCTATCCCTCCCTCTCTCTCTTTTACTCTCTCCCCCTCTCTATTTTTTTACTCACTCTCTCTCCTCCCTTCTCTCTCTCTTTCATTCTCTATCTCTCCCTCTCTCTCTCTTTTACTCTCTCCCCCTCTCTATTTCTTTTACTCACTCACTCTCCCTCCCTCCCTCTCTCTCTCTTTTACTCTCTCCCCCTCTCTATTTCTTTTACTCACTCACTCTCCCTCCCTCCCTCTCTCTCTCTCTTTCACTCTCCCTCCTCCCTCTCTCTCTCTTTTACTCTCTCTCCTCTCTTTCTTTTACTCGCTCACTCCCTCCCTCTCTCTTTCACTCTCTCCCTCCCCCTCTCTCTCTCTTGTCCCTTCAGTGTCCAAGACACACGTAGATGCTGGTAACAAGAAATCACCAGGTCTGTCGGTCCATTTCCATCCTCTTGGCTTGTTTCCCATGTCAGTCCTTGGTTTTGCCAGCATTTTCTCTGTTGTATGTATTTCCACGACTCTCCAGCTCGTTCATTCACCCTTCCGGAGTCCACGTTCAAACCTGTTCGTGGTAGGGACTCATTCTAAGAAAGTGCTCAGGCCATTGCCACCTCCTCCTGCCAATCACCGTTGACGGTGCTGTCATGATCTGAAGAAACAGCTACCTAAAATCTGTTAGAGAATGAATCGTTTTCTTCACTTCTTCACATCTTTTTCCCGGGGGGGGGGGGGGGGGTTAGATTCGGTTCAGGAAACGAACTTCTGATGTGCGCTCAAAAACTGTTAAAGTTATCATCATCATTAGTCCTCTGTACTCCCAACGGAGCATAAGGCATCAACAAATGTTCTCCAGCCAATCCTGCCTTGAGCAAGCCAGGATACCTCAAACCATGTCTTTCCTGCTTCCTTGAGCTCTTCATGTATTGTGAGTCTCAATGTCCCCAATGGCCTGCCTCTTTCTTTTTTCCTCTGAGGTGTCCACGTCAAGGCGGCATAGGGGGGTGTTTTGTTACTTCCATTCGCAGTATGTGGGCCCAGCCATTTCCACCTTCATTTTTTGACCTCTTTAGTATAATGTTCTCAGTGTCTGTTCGTTTGGTCATTTCCTTTACATACAAGCCTCATTACTAATACTAAATATGTCAGTCTGTAAGAATAGTGAAGAGCAAAACCTCTATCTTAATGCGAAGAAAACTGAACTGATGGCGACTGACAAAACAAATAAGGGAGCTGATATATGTATCAATGAGGAAAAATTAAAAGACGTGGAAAGTTTTGAATATCTTGGATCATTACTAACTAATAATGGAGATACAGTGAGGGAAATAAAAAGGATGTCATCTATCGCTCTTCAAAATGTGAAACAACTAAAGAATCTATGGAGAGAAACAGACAGAACTACAAAAATAATATTTTTAAGGGCATGGGTCTTTCCCATCGCAACATACGCCTGTGAGACCTGGACACTTAACAAAACAGCTGAGAAAACATACTTAACTGGAATCATGTTGACCGTCAACTGTGGTGTTGAGTGAGTTGGTTACATGTAACTGGTCATGTTCGTGTGTGGATATGTACTAGTTGCTGTCTTGGGTTTTCGTGTGTCACGTGGTGTATAACAATGTCTGTTGTGTTCAAGTAAATCTGCTCTGTAAATAGTGACGTTTGTAACAGTGCATGAAGAATTCACTACTTCAAGACAGTTAGCCCCCCCCCCCCACCCACACACACACACACACACACACACATACATATACTATCACAGTACAGTACATTGTGTGGGCAAAACACCCACACACTGTTCTGTACTGTGATAGTATGTGTGTGTGTGTGTAATACAACACTAGTTTATAATACAAGTAAAGGGGAAAATGACTTATTAGAACTGGAGATACGAGAATCCGGGTTAATGACGGGCACATAAAAAGCCAGCAAGAAAGAAAAACACCATTAACAACGACAACAACAGAAAATAAAAGAAAAGTTATAGAAGGAATCCCAAAACGTGAGCTGGCAATAAATTTCTAATCACGAAACGAAACGAAACAAAACAAAACAAACAAAAAAATGACCTACCCGCCTCATGTGCGTCATAGATTCCTTGACCTGCAGTAGTTTTGCTTCTGGAATTAGCGTGATCCTAATTTCTGGGTTATGTTGGGCCTGAGAGATCATGTTAGCCTCAGGAACCGTATGCATGTACCTAAGGGCGACAACCATAAAATAACAGAAGGCATTATTCAATGTACAGCCGTGGAAAGTTCACTGATAAGACATAAAAGTTCTGCCTTTCTTCTTTGTAATAATCTCATTCAGTCATTTCTTAAGGGTCGGTAGGGAACCGGTGACGGGATTATGAGGGCGCTATCCAAGTTGGCGGTCAGCGACCCCATAACTGATATGGTAGCCTCAGGTCTGGCGAAACACAGCCGATCAAGACCCTGTCCCTTCTTCTCTGTTGGTACCCTGAGTAAGAGGCCTAGCTTTGGCTGACAGGGCAGGGATCGATGTAGTCGACATGGCGGTGCAGTGTGCTAAAGAAATATCGCAACCCCCCCCCCCCCCCCAGATTTTAAACTCCATTCTGGTACCGAAAGACTAGCCGAGGTAGCACTCTCGATGCAGTGTTTCAGTATCTTCACTGCATCAGCTGCAAAAGGACATCGTGCTAGTGGTTCTAGGGAGATGATACCCCAACAATAACATCCTCTCCTAGACACACAGACAGACAGATAGAAAGACGTGCGGGTGGGCAGACAGACAGACAGATAGATAGATAGATAGATAGATAGATAGATAGATAGATAGATAGATAGATAGATAGATCAGAGTGACGCTACGTAAAAACTTCCATCAGTCACCGCAAAGATAGCAAGGCCCATCTTCTCAGTTATCGCCCCTAGCTTGTGTCCTTCTTATGACATAATAAGATCAAAGACTTTAGACTTCATTCTGTTCAAGAAACAGTATTCAAGATGTCAGCGAAACTGGAAGAAACAGCATTCAAGATGTCAGTGACAATATAAGCAACAGCAGTCAAGATGTCAATGAAAATACAAGAAACAGTATTTAAAATGTCTGTGAAACTAGCAGAAACAGCGCTCAAGACGTCCATGAAACTAGAAGAAAGAGCGTTCAAAACGTCGGTGAAACTAGAAGAAACAGTATTCAAGATGTTAGTGAAACTGGAAGAAACAGTATTCAAGATGTTAGTGAAACTAGAAGAAACAGCATTCAAGATGTTAGTGAAACTAGAAGAAACAGCATTCAAGATGTTAGTGAAACTAGAAGAAACAGTATTCAAGATGTTAGTGAAACTAGAAGAAACAGCATTCAAGATGTCGGTGAAAGTACCCAACGCTTGCCACAAATATACGCGACCCAACCACGCTCTACCCTGGAGTTCCAAGGGCGTGCGCTCGGAATCCAATTTAGGCAAGCCACAGGCGCTCAAAAACTACCTTGTCGTGGAGCTGTTTTGCGACAGGGTGTACCAGAGCAACCTACAAAACGAGGTCCGTATCCATGTGGTGCATCTGAGAAGACTTGTTGCTGTAGCTCGATTGGAGAGCATGACTTTTGTCTTATTATGCGGTTGTCAGGGAAGCTGTTACAAATGAGCTCTTAGCGATATTCATTATCATTATCATCGTCATCATTTCTGGACACAAGGGCAGATAACCGCTTTAGAAAAAAGGATAAATTCTTGCGGAATCTCTCATAAACTGACTGTTTTATCTTTGCCGCTGTTGGGTGATCTTTACCACATAAAGCCGCTATTTTTTGGAACAGATTTTTTTTACCTTTTGAGATCTCGATTACAGTTTTTTTTAAAACACCTTTTACTGCATTTAGTGCTCACAGTGCATATAGATTTTATCTTCTTTTTTTTCTTTGTCCCTTCAACGCCCGAGACGGATAGTGCTGTTGGTAAAAAAAAAAAGATCCACTTCTGTGCGTCTTTTGCTATTGACTGTCTCCTATGTCAGTCCGTTTTGTTTGTTTGTTTTTTTTTAACCAGCATTTTTTTCTGCTGTACGTCTTCATGTCTCTTTCGGTTACCCCCCCCCCCCAACCCCACCCCACAGCCGTGGTTATTGTAATAGGTGGAGTTCACTGTAAGCTGTTTATGGTAAGGATTCATCTGTCCTACTTATAATGTGGCCGAGTATATTGCCACCTCTTGCTTTCAACAGCTACCGACAACGGTGCCAAATCTGTCACATCTTATGGCATTTCAACAATTTCAGAGAACTTGTTAGAAGTAAACCTCCCGCCAGACATGGAATCCATGATTGTATCAACTGTGGGCCAACGATTGTATCAACTGTGGGCCAACGATTGTATCAACTGTCGGCCAACGTTTGTACAAACCGTGAGCCAACGATTGTATCAACTGTGGGCCAACGACTTTACCAATAATAAAAGTAAAAAGTAAAGGTAACCCTGTCATGCCTTAGAGGCACATAGGGATATGGTGTTAGTGCCCATATTTTCCATCAGTTTAATTAGCAAAGGATACACCTACTTGTATACTTGACCATCAGGCAGGTTTAGAGAAAGAACCACATTCTGTATAAACTTACTTCTTACTTATTTGTCCGATCAAACGAATCTACTTGTTACCTGTCTGTTATCTAAAGGCAAACATGGATAGCGTTTTTAACTCATCCAAAGTGAGAATGGATAAAAGGATTGTGCGAAAGTTTCGGCCATTTACTGCTTTCATGTCGGTAATATAATTATCTCTAGTATTATCGCTCGATTCATCTTCTCTATTTGTGTTTGGTCAGTTAGAAGAATATATATCTATATCTAAGTCGCATATATATATATATGAATATGTATATATATATATATATATATATATATATATACACACACACACATTTCTTCTGACCCCATCGTCCATTGCTAGATACACAGTGCTCCCTCTTCACCAATTATCTTAGCTCATTAATTCTCTTCACGAAATATATTGCATTACCCTGTTCTCTTTGCCTTGTATGCATCCATCTGGTGTGCATACGCCATTTGAAACGAACCGAAACAAGTAGCACAAGGCCAAATCCACGTAATATGTTACAGGAAATGGTTGTCTGAATCATAAATCACTAATTTATGTTTTATTTTCAGCGTAGATAAATCGATAATGTTACGCAATTCCGCAAACGAAAGTTTATTACCGGCTTTGTTATTTTGAGTTGATGTGGAAAACCCGCAGTTTATCCTTTCTAAAGAAAAGCTTACGCGTTATGAAAACATTTCGCTTCTTTTCAGAGACAGAGAATAACTGTTTTTTCCCCCCTCTATCTATAGCTTATATTTTATTTTGGACCGGTTCCAACGTATTTTGTTCCTTGGGCAAGACCATATATGTCTTACCATTCCTGCCTTGAGCAAGACTATCTACAAGTATTACTAATCTAAGTCCATTTGACCACGGTCTGGTCTTTCATCATCATCATCATCATCATCATCATCATCTCGTGCCGTCTCTCCACTGAAGGTTGGCTGCAATGTATCTCCCACTCTGCTCTATTTCTTGCCTTCATAGAACACTCGGCCAAACTTGTCCATGTCCATCTCTTGATGTTGTCCACCCATCTATATCGCTGTCGTCCTCTTGTTCTTTTCTCTTCGATCTTGCCTTCAAGAAGTGTCTTCATTACAGTACTGTGCAAAATGAAATTTCCAAATTATCTTAGTTGTCTTGTTTACATGATTTTTCAATATATCTCTTTTCACTACTAGTTGGTTTAGCACTTGGCTGTTTTCCTTTTCTGTCCTTGGGATACGCCCTATCCTTCTGAATATCCACATTTCAAGGGCTTTGATTTTATTTTCTGCTGTTTTATTCAAGGTCCATGTCTTTTATAAGGTTTCTAAAACCAGTATTTGAATGTTGTGATATGGCCCATTATCTGCTCAGTTTCATTATATCCACCTAGCCAGCTCCGGTTGTCATGAGAACAGCAAGATAACAATAAAAGCCGAATTCATGAAAGGACCGACACACATCACAAACCAGACCCCGAGCATTAATAAAATATAGGAGGCAATGATCAAAAGACAGGACACTGCGTTCAAAGATAACAAACAGTAATACACACATGCAAGCAGACACCTAGTTGGGGGGGGGGGAGAGAAGAGAAGGGCACTGCTCACAATCGCCACATATGGGTGCGAATTAACGAGGAAAGAGCAGGGAATTTGTTAATCCAAATAAATAAAAAAAATTTCCCTTTCCTTTGTCTGCAGCGGTTAATATTTCATGCACTACTTTTTCCTGCAAAGGGGCGTTGGTTTGGGCTGTGTCAATGTTTGCAGCTGGGCTGTGATATATTGCTAGAGCGGTACGTTTGTACATAGGAGATTAGAAACTAGATAATGCACCGTCTCAAGAGAAAAATCATCACAGCACCGTGATCACAATGCAAGCACAGGCTAGGGGAGATAATACTGTGGTTTATGAGCAAACACAAGGTAATGACTACGTTATATTAAGATAGAACTAGTGGTCCACTAGAAAAAAGAAAATACGTCTCAAAATAAGTTATTAAGTAAACGCTGAGAGGGGAGATTATTCGCTCTGTAATGTAAGCCACACAGTACAGTAGTACTGGTTCATGAATACGTCGTTTAATTTCTTCGATTTTTTGTATAAAATCTTAATTGCCTCATTGAGACACGATTCGCTGGCGTGTCCTTTCTCACTAGTATGAGTAACATACCTAGGGCTTCTCTCGCCTGAACCTGTTAATGTAAAATTCTTCCTTCTCCGTCCTGCTCGCCCTAAATAATATCTAGTACGAGGTTCACTTCTTCTTCTTTGTTACGCACAATGGCGATGATACATAGTACCCTGATTTTTGCGGTGCGCCTTTTGTCTGGGTACCTCCGACTTCATCACCTTTCCTTGATAGGGCAGACTGTGGTCTTGCTCGGACTGCCTTGAGACAGTGGTGTAGGCTGGCCTGGCCAAAACTTTGTTTTCCAGCCTTTGGTAGCTGTACTTCAGCCCTTCCCCATATCAGATCTAGTGTGCAATACTGGCTGGCCAGATGGCTTTGAGACAGTTCCACAGAGACACTCCGACTCTGGGATGAGGAATCCGATGAGTGCCTCAACGATATCCATTCTCCGCCACCTACAGTCTGCTGGCTCTGTTTTGTTTACATCATTCTGACAGCCATTGTTGTAAAGACACATAGGCTTGTCACGCCCTGGATTCATTAGTTTCACATCAGATTTTCCTCATCCCTGCCGGCGATCTCCATGTCCCCATCCGTCCACCAACCTGACATTACATTTTACAGAAATAACAATTACAATCAGTGTTGATTGCTACAGGTTTCTGGGCTACAGAAGTAGGTCAGAGTTTTTAATCAAACAGATCTATGTTCCTTGTCTCACAAAGACTATGTTAAGATAAGCGTGTTCTTAACACAGTTGTTCCCAGGGGGCGAAGTCCACTGTTTTACTTCATCTGGGAGTATGGATAGATGGCATCAGAGGAACACTCGCTAATTATGCCGTGGCCATCACTGAGGCCACCCATTTGGTCTCAAGAAATGCCAAATACATCTTCTCCCCTCGAACACTTCACGGTACAAGAGGAGGGATAAAGTAAGTAATTTCACCAAATTTTAATAAGCTGGCGGGCCACTTGCGCACTGCGAGCCAAGATTTGCCGACGCGTCCTTAGTCGCTTGTATCCAGGTCACATCTAGTATAATTCTTGTCTGAGATTAACTTAATGTGGTTATTCAGCTATAGCCGTGCACAGCTTATGCAACCCGGCTGCCTCTCACATAGTACTATATAAAAAAAAATACATGACAGACTGCCCGAAGGGATAGCATAATATATGCTGTAGTTCAAAGTTCAAGAAGACGAAAACGCCATAAAAAAGAAGATAAAAGATTACCACACAGGAGAATTACCATAAGAAAGAAACGACATTAGGACATAAGAGATTCCTACCAGGGGACATTACCACAATAAAGATTATACCTCAGGGGCAATTACTGCAATTAAAAAGGATAGGAAACTGTCAGCGCATTGCAACCACATAACTCATAATAAAACCTTCATCAAAACTTTCTCTTTCGTCAACATGTAACTTCAACATTCTGGGTTGTGTCTCCAGTCGTAAGAGCAGATTTTCGAGCAAAACAAAGGATGGGATTTATCTTTCTGAGGGGTTCAAGGTTAGAAGAGTTTTTGCATAAACGGCATACCTCATCAATAGCCTGCTGCATTGTCCGTCTAACTGCCCATCTGTTCACTCACTCAAATAAGAACTTAACCTATTCACATATGAAATCATCGATCTATTTACCGATCTACCATTTTGTAACATGGCCAAAGTGATAAGGTACTGACTGGCTTTACGGGTATACCTGTTTGTCTACCTGCCTATTTACCGAACTGCCTGCCCATTAGATGTTCTTACCTACTTGCCTGCGACAGAGTGAAAACTGAATAATGAGGGGCATAATGTCTAACCTGCGTGCCTTCTGAATGCATTCATTCGTTCCTGCCTTCTTACTTACCTACCTACCTACTTATCTATCTACCTATCTGCTTGTCTGTCTACCTAACTACTCACCTACCCACATACCTGTCTGTCTACTCACCTACATGTCTATCTATCCGCCTGCTCACATACCTGTCTGTTTACTCACCTACATGTCTGTCTACTCATCTAATGTCTGTCTATCCGCCTGCTCACCTACCTGTCTGTCTACTCACCTACATGTTTGTCTACTCACCTACATGTCTGTCTATCCGCCTGCTCACCTACCTGTCTGTCTACTCACCTACATGTCTGTCTACCCAGCTACCTACTAACGAAAGAGTAAAAGTTGAATTATGAAGGGCAGAACGTTATACGGGCCTGCGTGCCCAACAGTCCACCCTTGAATTCATTCGCTCCTGCCAACCACCTACCAATCCACCATCTTATACAAAAATATACCTGTCTGTCTTGCGAAGAAGTATAGTGTTAACAGAAAAGAGGAGATTCAAATGTCACCATCATTTTTTCAAACTGTTAAACCTTATCTGTCTGTACCACCGCTTACAACAAGCACTGCTAACTTAAGAAGCTTAGAAAACAGAAAGAACACAGGAAACTGCTTTTCAACTTGCCCTTTCTTGGCTAGAGATGGCTTATAATTTTATCACTGTTCTCTCCCTTGGTGATTACGGTTTATGCCCCTTGTTTGGTAACAAAAAAACAAAAAAAGGATGCTGATGTTAGAGCGAATCATCTTAAAAATGATGTTTGAGCGAATCATCATAAAGTAATGTTAGAGCGAATCATCCTAAAGTGATTTAATCATTTTATCGCTTTTTAAAAATTAAACACAGCATTATTAGCCTCTCTCTCTCTGTGTCTCTTTCTCTCTCTTAGTTTATCAACCAGTCACAAATAAACACTTCATCGACCAAGACACAAGAAAGAAACATAAAAAGCCTCCACCCACTTCACAAACGAGCGTTAAATCTGATTTGTGGCAAACACCCAGTACAGACCGTAGATCAGCCAAAATTCTGCTCCTCAAATATGGAGTCATTATTTAACAAACTCAAGTTTGTTCACAGAATTCTGTCGCACAATGCTCCGCCTTACTTGTGGCCACTGTTTACATCTAACACTAAACACAGCCAGCATTTAAAAAACTGTCTTCTTCCTAAACCCAGCCTTGATTTGTACAAGAATAGCCTTGCATACTCTGCAGTACAGCTCTGGAACACCCTTCCCTATCACTTAAAATCCATAAGCAACACTTCATCAGTTAAATGAAATCTTTTTCAACATTTATTTGTCTGTAACTATATGCCTCCAGTAGTTTCTCAACCCATGGCTCGCCAGCCATCAACTCCTAAAAGGACATAGTTCTAAACGTAACTTGTTAGATCTTGTTTGAAATTATTTTAATGAATGTTAAAGAATGTGATAATAGAAGTACTGCACTGAAAATCTATTTTTGTGTGTAAATATGCCTGTATGAGCGCACGCTATCTTGTTTGCTGAATTACCTCTCTTGTAGTTCATCCTCTTATATTTGTGAATGTAACAGTTTAGTTAGTTTTGCACTCTTTTGATATGTCTCTCACCCCTTCTCCCCCCCCAATGTAATGTGTATACTTGTATTAAAATCGAATGCGTGGGAACAATGAAAGATGGAGTGATGAAGTGCAGAATGTAAGACGGACCTGCGTGCCAAGTTCTCCACTGTGTGAAATTCTTCACCTCATTCTATCTCTCGCTCTCTCTCTCTCTCTCTCTCTCTCTCTCTTGGTCACAGACACAAAGACAGACTGAAAGCAGACAGTGATCATGTGCGAGCAGCCTTGAACTTTGTACAGTAAGCTAAAAAAATATATATATACGTCGTTCTCTGAAAGGAGCTCTTCAGTTTGGAGAAATAACTTATTCTAAACGCGTGGTTCCCAGACTTTTTTTTTCAGTCAAAACACCTCTAAAGTCTCTGCTTGAGAGACACTGAATCTGAAAAGGACGAGAGCACATATTCTCTGGGCATATATTTCAGTGGCTTGTCAAAAAAAAAATTCTCTCAAATCTTACTCTCGAGAATATCAGACGGGCCTGCGTGCCCAATTCTTTAATCTTTGAAAATAAGAGTTCGTTCATTCTAATCTGCCTGAACACCACCCCCCCCCCCCAATTCTGATTGCACAAGAAAGTAATTCCCCATTCCCCCTTCCCCCAAATCTTGGTCTGGTGCAGTAATTCCCTCTAATTTCACAGTCTAATATCAGGGGAATTTGGGGGGGGGGGGATGAGAGGTAAAGAATATACGGGAGGACATAACGCGTCTCCTAGGACGGCTCCATTCATAAGTATATTGCCAAGCGGAGTAATCTAACTTCGAGACGGACGGACTCACTTCTAGGCGGCAGAGCACGGGAAGTAAAACGCCAGATTAATTGGAAGTGACAACCTCGATTTGAAGTTCGACCAGCTTTGGTTCCAGGCACAGCTGGAGGTTTTTTGCCCTTCCTTTTCGATGGGGCATAGAAAAATAGCGGCGAGAGACAAAGTGAACGGACAAGATATTTCACATACACCTGTGCAGTCTATTATCATTTTCAGTAGGAAGGTGTTGGCAAGTTTTCCTATACGCCGTCACTATATATATATTTTTGACGAATTCCCAAAAAAAAAAAAAAAGCGGGGAAGACTATCGCCGCTAGACAGCACCACGTGGTGCACTGATTTTACGTACAACCTATAATGTTTATTAAGGAAAACCCGCGACTTTCTAATCTATCTTTTAGCGTGAGCATATTACCAAGTTCAGCGTGAGGTTAACTTCCAAGACCTACATTCCAGCGTGAAATAACTTTTAAAAATCCATCTTCCAGCGTGAAATAACTTTTAAAAATCCATCTTCCAGCGTGAATTAACTTACAAGATCCATCTTCCAGCGTGAACTAACTTCCAAGATCCATCTTCCAGCGTGAAATAACTTCCAAGATCCATCTTCCAGCGTGAAATAACTTCCAAGATCCATCTTCCAGCGTGAACTAACTTCCAAGATCCATCTTCCAGCGTGAACTAACTTCCAAGATCCATCTTCCAGCGTGAACTAACTTCCAACATCCATCTTCCAGCGTGAACTAACTTCCAACATTCATCTCCCAGCGCGGTTAACAACTAACCTCCACAATGTTACGTTATAATTCATTAAAATGGTCTTAAATGGATTTTTAAAAACCTGACTCTGTGATGACTGTATCTTCTTTCTTACCTTGAGTATCCAGGTAACTGAATGGTTTCTCCTACCTGTCTGTCCTTTATGACTTTGCCTTGAGGGAGTTTTCTGTATGAAATTCTTAGTGTGGTTTCCTGTCTCAGTGTGAGTATACTTGGCGTGAGCGCGCGTGTGTTAATGAATATATTAATATTGGCCTGATGTAGCACGCAAACGTATAACATCCTTAAATTTTCGAACAGAGCATTGCCGTTTAACGAAAAATCCGCATCTACGTACCACAGATGACACAACTTAGAGGTGCCAGTTGGTCAACGACGCAAAAAGCCGTAGAAATCAATTATCCACGAAACGTCTGTGGATGTATCCAGTGACGGATTATCTATTAGGCTTAAGCCTAGAAGCCTGGAAGGACGAGGGCATGTCGTAAAAAAGGGAGGGGGTGGAACTTCAAATTCAGGTTATTGTTTTATAAATCTCATAACTGGAGACGAATGGTATAGGTCGGCCTTTGGACCTCGATGGTGATTAATCCAGCACCGCATTCATCCATTAACTAGGTGGAGATGCCAAAACCCCATCCACCCACCCACCCACCCACCCACCCATCCATCCATCCATCCATCCATCCATCCATCCATCCATCCATCCATCCATCCATCCATCCACTGGGTGGCTATTGGCAAACGCATGCACCGCCTACTCATCCATCCACAGTCCATCAAAATCACCTATCGCCAGTTGTATGTCCATCAGCTTATCCACCTATCCATCCATCCATCCATCCATTCTCAGTATTTCTCCTTCCATACTTCCAACCCTCATCCTATCAATTAAAACTATTCCAACACAAAGAACAACCCGCAACCCCCCACCCCCGCCCGCCCTGGACACAATTAAACACGCCTGTCGGGCCTGAAGAGCAAGAAAGAAGTCTCCAAGACAAAGAACTCAGCTCTAGTGTCATGCAGACAACTGGGAAGCACGACCTCGTCCAGGAAGTCTTTAAATTTAGGGGGGAGAGGGAGAAGAGAGGATTAAAAACTGCAGTAAAACGAAGGATCCTGCGCGGGCAGGAGTGGGCAGGAGCGGGCAGGAGTGGGCAGGAGACTTGGATGAAATCAACGGAAGGAGGGCGAGGCGATTTACACAAAGAAAATATGTCTGCAGGCCTGTTTTTACGAGTCTGTGTTTTACTTGTGCACATATAAAGTGAAATTTGCTTTATAGAAGGTCATAAATGCAGATTTTTTTGTGAAGAGAAATTGGAGGAGGAAAGAATGTTTATGCCGGGGAGTGTTCCTGTACGTTGGTAGCAACTTGTGTTAACTATGCTATGAGACCGATGAATCTGTTTGCTTGCCCGGCTGTTGATGGTTGATAACAGAAGGTCATGGATTGTCCAATATTCTGCATGGTGCATAGCAAGACAGAGCAGCTCCCTTCAGCAGGATTTTTAATAAGCTCCAGGCTGCTATGATGTAATCCGTCATTTAAAAAAAAGCAGATGAAGTGAGACAGAATCTTTTCTGGGATTTGCTGGTCTTGCCGTAACTCCAAAGCAGAGATGGAGGGGCTGGACTGACTTCTGTCTGTCTGTCTGTCTAACTGTCTGTCTGTCTGTCTGTCTGTCTGTCTGTCTAACCGTGGGGTCAGAGAGCAGATAATAGACCTGGCCAGGTATGGCTGGCGTCAGGATAGAGATCATGGTTTCTGACGGATCACGGTTGGTGCCTGCTGCTTCAAAAGCAGAGACTGTGTATCTGACTGGTTATGAATAGCCAGTTACTGCGCCAGGGGGACAGATTATGGTCTAGAACAGGGGTTCCCAACGTGGGGTGTACGCCCCATAGAGAAAGGGGGGGGGGGCAATCTGAATATTTTTATATTACACTTTTTTCAGAACTTTATTGGCCATTACGCGGCGGGGGTTTGGGGGTAAGGGGGGGGGGGAGAAGGCTTCAGCGTTAAGGTGGGGCTTGATCCCCCCCCCCAAAAAAAAAAGTTTAGGAATGATTCTCTCTGGCGAAATGTCATGTTTAGAACAGATAGCTTCTTGTCAGCGTCTCTGCTGAAATGCCTGTGAAAGACACGTGGAATGTTTTGAGTTGTATTATATGTCGGGTGGCGGGAGAAAGTGCTCATGTATGTGCATGTGTTAATAAGATGACCATATGAGCGTATGTACGTACAGGTGAGGATAAATGAAACTGTGTCCACTACACAGCTGCCTATCTGGTTAAAAGAAGTAAGCAAGGGTCAAGAGACAAAGCTGGAGACAAAGGAGGAAGAAAAAAAAACCAAAACAAAACACACAGAGTATCTGTAACAAACATAAGCCACATGAAAACAGATTTGCTTCTCTGTAGTCTTTGAAGGATTACAGATCCGCATTACTGAGAACGGAAGTGATTTTGTGATTACACCTACAACCAGATGGTGGAGATTAAACTAAAAGACTAAAAAACTGGAGTTGAAAATGAGTTACATAAGCCATTAAAAAAAATAAATAAGAGATTAAAAAAAAATAAAATCATCCAGCAGCGACTGGGAAACAGAAAGCTGGACCTGACCGATTTTATGTTTCACAATTTCCTGTGCAGTGAGGAGAATTAGAGATGTGTCTTCACGTAAGGTTCTCGTGTTCTGCGATGTTTGTTCTTCGTCCTTCCGTGGTTTCCAGGGAGTGAAAGTAGTAGCACTAAACCACACTGAACCACAAACCCCTTTTGGGAGGTTGGTATGAAAATAGCAGACATAGCGCTGTCAACGAGAAAGGAAGTCTGTTTTCTATGGAGAGAGGTGAAGACAAACAAGTGGAAGCATTTTGTTGTTGTTGTTGTTGTTGTTGGAACGCGGGTTTTGAAGACAGTAAAACAAAAGTTTACTGCGTTCTCGAAGTATATTCATCAAATGTTATCAAAACCGTTATTAACATCAGTATTATCATCATGTGCCTTCTCCAGAACGAAAATATTGGCGGTAATGAATCTCCGGTTTCCTCGATCCCTCGCCTCAATGGTGCATACACTCAGCCAGACTGTGTCCTGTCCATTCCCTTACGTCATCTTCCCATCTACATCTCTGTCCACCTCTTGCTCTGTTTCCTTTCTTTCTTGTACTGTTTTCGGCGCACTATTATGTCTTTTTTAATATGGCCACAGACTTTTCGCTTTTTTTTCTCCGACCTTATTTCTTTGAGAAGTTCACATTGCGCTTTGAAGCTGTTATTACATTGTATATTTGTTCTTTTTCATTTTCCATGTTACATTACCTACTTTCCTGTACTTCTATTTATCATTCTTTTCATATTTCTGCTTCCTACAGTAGTACAAAACGGACACACCATATGGAATTCATATATATATATATATGAATTCCAGATTAACAAAATTCATTATACACACAATGTGGATTCTGGCTACACAATAGAAAATCAAAATTCATCTTATCTTTCATTACCTCCGCCCCCCCCCCCCTTATGATTTTCCCCATTCCCCATTCATATTTGATCGATAAATCCAAGCCGGGCTTTTAGCCGAGGGCAAACATGCTCTGCAGCTAGTTCCGTTTCCCAACATTGTTTTAGAAGGAGCTGGCATGGCAATCTGGACTGGGTTAATTCTTCGAGAGACTTCTCGAGGCCAGGGCTTGTCTGGGTTTCAGGTTAATGATTAGATTTATGTGGTCCTATGTAGGATCTGATGAAAGTTTTTGTAACTAGGAGGGCTTAGAATGTTGGTGATTTCTTGTCTCAACGCGTGACCATGGTCCAAGTTAAGCAAACAAATTCCATACAGCCCTTTGTACCCGTGACTGTACAGGGAGAGAAAGGTTACAAAGAAAGGAAGCTGACAGAGAAAGGCAACTTACAGAGAAAGGAAAGTTGATAAAGAAATACAATAATACAGAAAGACAACTGAAGGAGTAAGACAGCTGACAGAGAAGGATAGTTGTCAGAGAAAGGCAGCTGATAGAGAAAGACAGTTGAGCTGATAGAGAAAAACAGTTGGCAGAGAAAGATAGATGGCAGAGAAGGACAGCTAGCAGAGAAAGATGGTTGGCAAAAAAGACAGCTAACAGAGAAAAATAGTTGGCAGGGAAACAGTTAACAGAATGACAGCTGATAGAGAAAGACAGCTAACGTAGAATGATAGTTGAGCTGATAGAGAAAGACAGTTGACAGAGAAAGACAGCCGAGAGAGAAAGACAGTTGGCAGAGAAAGACAGCTGACAGAGAAAGACAGATGACAGAGGAAGACAGCTTACAGCAAAAGACAGCTTTTAGAGAAAGACAGTTATCAGAGAAGGACAACTGACATAGAAAGACATCTGACAGAAAGACAGTTGACACAGAAAGACAGCTGACAGAGAATGAAAGTTGACGTAGAAAAAACAGGTAACAGAGAAAGACAGTTGACAAAAAAGGATATCTATAAGAGAAAGACAGTGAACAGCAAAACACAGTTGACAGAGAAAGATACATGACAGAAGAAGACAGCTGATATCTTTGTTTTTGTTCTGAATGTAGTGCGTCCAAATTCTTCCTTTCTTTTTTCAAATATAATAACGACGGATGCGATGTTCTGTGTGAAAGATGATGATATTACAGAGCTGTTTTAGTAAACAATTAAAAAAAACTTGAGGTATACGTTAGACGACTGATTAGTCATTGCCCTCTCAGCTTGTTTCAGTGTTCTAGTTTTTCAGCAAGTTCTATTTAGAGAGAAGAAGGAATACATAGAATGAAAACAGATACTGAGATACAGAATTTTGCAGGGTAGTACGAAATATGTAGATGATGATGATGATGATGAAAGAACAGATGGATGGGCGATCTCATGGGCAGATTGGACAGATAGGCAAGCTGAAACCCAGGCAGACAAACCGACAGACAAACAGGCAGACAGACAGACACATAGGCAGACAAACAGACATGCAAACAGGCAGATAGATAGACAGACAGACAAACAAGCAAAGCAGGAAGACTGATAACAAAACGGACAGGCAAGCAGATAGAGACAGACGAGCAAGCAGGCAGGCAGATAAACAGTCTGACAGGCAGTAGACAGAAGATAAACAAGTAGGCATGCAAACAAACAGACAATCAGACAGACAGATAGATAGACAGACAGACAGACAAATAGATAGATAGATAGATAGATAGATAGATAGATAGATAGATAGATAGATAGATAGAATGAATGAATGAATAATCTTTATTTTTCAAGGGTAAAGAATTGGGCACGCAGGCCCGTCTTACATTCTGCCCTTCATCACTCCATCTTTCATTCTTCCCACACACTTGATTTAGTAAAAAAAATACAAATTAAATTAGGAAAAACATATCAAAAGAGTGTAAGATTTAACTATTACATTCAAGGTAAAAGAGAAGAAGTCATTAACCTAATAAAATAGCACTCACGCACACATACACACGCAGACATATCTTATCTTATATATCTTATATCCTTCCCGTGCCGTTAGACGTCACATAGGGCTCGCAAAGTAGTTCGCCAATTTTGCAGACATATACATAAATAAAAATACTTTGTAAATGATCTTCTAACATATGTTTTTTTTAACAAACATTAAAATAATTTCTAACAATATCTAACAAGTTGCTTTTCTAACTATGTCATTGAAGTTCTTGATGGTTTACGAGCCATGTGTTGAGAGAGTGCTGGCTATTTTATGGAGGCATATAATTACAAGCAAGTAAATAATGAAACAGGTTTGAGTTAAAGGATGAAGTATTACCAATGGATTTTAAATTGTAGGGGAGGGTGTTCCAGAGCTGTACTGCAGAATATGCAAGGCTTATCTTGTACAGATCAATCCTGGTTTAGGAAGAAGACAGTTTTTTAAACGCTGGCTATGTTTAGTGTTATACGTAAACAGTGACCACAAGTAAGGCGGAGCATTGTGCGACAGAATTCTGTGAACAAACTTAACTTTGTTAAAAATGATTCTATTTTTGAGGGGTAGAATTTTGAGTTGTTTGTGCTGATCTACAGTCTGTACTGGGTGTTTGTCACAAATAAGATTTAATGCTCGTTTGTGAAGTGAGTGGAGCCTTTTTGTGTTTGAGACTGAGCATCCATCCCAGATTGTGTTAAAAAAAATATGTTAGAAGATCTGTATTTACAATGTATTTTTATTTATGTATATGTATGCGTGTGTTTTTTAGATAGATAGATAGAAAGAAAGAAAGAAAGATAGATAGATAGATAGATAGATAGATAGATAGATAGAATGAATGAATGAATAATCTTTATTTTTCAAGGGTAAAGAATTGGGCACGCAGGCCCGTCTTACATTCTGCCCTTCATCACTCCATCTTTTATTCTTCCCACACACTTGATTTAGTACAAAAATACAAATTAAATTAGTAAAAACATATCAAAAGAGTGTAAGATTTAACTACTACATTCAAAGTAAAAGAGAAGAAGTAATTAACCTAATAAAATAGCACTCACGCACACATACACACGCAGACATATACATAAATAAAAATACATTGTAAATACAGATCTTCTAACATATGTTTTTTTTCTAACAAACATTACAATAATTTCTAACAATATCTAACAAGTTACTTTCCGAACTATGTCATTTTAGTACTTGATGGTTGGCGAGTCATGTATTGAGAGAGTGTTGGTTATTCTATGGAGGCATATAATTTCAAGCAAGTAAATAATGAAACAGGTTTGAGTTAAAGGACTTTAAATTGTAGGGGAGGGTGTTCCAGAGCTGTACTGCAGAGTATGCAAGGCTTTTCTTGTACAAATCAATCCTTGGTTTAGGAAGAAGACAGTTTTTTAAACGCTGGCTATGTTTAGTGTTATACGTAAACAGTGACCACAAGTAAGGCGGAACATTGTGCGACAGAATTCTGTGAACAAACTTAACTTTGTTAAAAATGATTCTATTTTTGAGGGGTAGAATTTTGAGTTGTTTGTGTTGATCTACAGTCTGTACTGGGTGCTGGTCACAAATAAGATTTAATGCTCGCTTGTGAAGTGAGTGGAGCCTTTTTGTGTTTGAGACAGACAGACAGACAGACAGACAGACAGACAGACAGACAGACAGACAGACAGACAGACAGACAGGAGACAGACAGGCAGACAGACAGCTTATCAGCAACAAAACGATGTCAGAAAAAAAAACCCAGGTCAAGCAAGTGCTAAGCAACCAGCACAAGTTTAAAGGACACAGCACATCTGAAAACACAACTAATCTGTTCTCCAGCAAACTCTTCTAGTTCCTGATATAATGCCTGCCATTCTTATTCATTTGTCACAGCAACGCCTCTGCTGGCATGCCCAGCTCCTGGGTAAGATTCTCAGCCACAAGCATCTGGTAATAAGCCACTCAGACAAGGCCGGGCCCCAATCTTCGGGGCTCTTTCCTGCCATTAGCCACAACTGGCAAATATCTCCACACGTCGCTAATCAACATCCTTGACTCTGGTTGAGAGAGAGAGAGAGAGAGAGAGAGAGAGAGAGAAAAGAGTGAAAGATATATGGAGCAAAGAAGGTATTATGATGAGGAAAAATGTCTGCCACTTGAGGACTGCAAGAGGTAGGAGTATAAAGATTAAAAAAGACATATTTAAAACATAAAAAAGTAATAAAATGAAAGCGTACTATAAGAGAGAGAGAGAGAGAGAGAGAGAGAGAGAGAGAGAGAGAATGAATTAGAAAGGCAGAAATAGAAACATAAATTAAGAGCCACGAGAGCGAGAGAGATAGCATTACGAGAAGGATATAAAGAAAAATTTAGATTGAAGCAATAAAATGAAAGGGGGAAAAAAAGAAGATAAGGATGAGTGGGATATAAAAACAACGCATGATAAAGGTCTCTATCATGAACGTTGGAAAGTGAGCTCTGGCATGCTACGTTGAGACTATCACACCACATGGAAGTGAGTCATGGACAATGAGCAGATCGATCCAAAGATCACTAGAGCACAAAAATGTCAAGGACACCATGGACCGCTATGATGACAAACAAGGAATATCAGCCCACAACAACAACAAAAATAAAACGTAGACAGGGACCTAATTTAAGAAAACGACAGCCATCATTCACTGGACATATAATGAGGTGAGGATGGTTTGAAAACATCACAACAGGAAAGATAAATAAGAAGAGAAGCAGGGGAAGATCAAAAGAATTAAAAATAATCATGGACAATCTAACGCGATGGCGCAGTACCAATTCGCCAGCTGAGCTGATGAAAAATATCCAGGACCGATATCTGAGGGAGGAAGCTTGACAACCAACGTCTACTTGTACAGCACCTGATGATGATACCAGATATATTGATTCCAAGAAATACATAGTTTTGTACTTGTACGAACTCCCTGTAACTGCGAGCTGTTGTTCTTTGCAGCCGATGCTGTAGAGATGTTGAGGCACAGCATCGTATCGGCGTGGGAGAGGGTTATGGCAGCTACTTTTTCTGTCCCGGAGTACAGCTAAAAAGCAGGGGGTATGCAGTGCTTCTTTACCAGGCTCCACCGCCATGGGGACTATGGCGATCCCTGCCCCGTTAGCCAGTCTAGGCCTGTTACTGGGGGTACCACGGAGAGGTGGGACAGGGTCTTGGTCAGCTATAGTTCGCTAACCCTGAAGTGGGCATATCAGCTATGAATCGCTGATTATAACCAGATATAACATTCATTCATTCATTTGCATGTCCCTTGTGGAACTTTGCCTCCCAAACAGCACTCATGTAGGCCTGTCGGTTGTGAGCAAGATGGCCTGCAGCCATCTTTGTTTTGGTCTTCCTCTTTTTCTTTTTCCCATTATGTATCCTTCCAATACGGTCTTCTCTAAATTATCATGACGTTTAGTGTGTCCAAAATATTTACGTTTTCTCTCTTTAATCCTCTTTACTAGCCAGCCTTCTTCAATATTAAGCTCTTGTAGTATAGATATATTTGTTCTTTTTTGTGTCCACGATATTTGGAGAACTCTTCTGTAGCATTTACATTCAAAGGCATTTATGTGTTTCTCAGCTGTTTTGTTAAGTGTCCAGGTCTCACAGGCATATGTTGCGATGGGAAAGATGCATGCCCTTAAAAATCTTATTTGTGTAGTTCTGTCTGCTCCTCTCCACAGATTCTTTATGTTTTACTTTCTGAAGAGCAAAAGATGTCCTTCTTTTAATTTCCCTCATTGTATCTCCATTATTAGTAGGTAGTGATCCAAGATATTCAAAACTCTCCACCTCTTCCAATTTTTCTTCATTGATATACATATTTCAGCTGCTTTGTTTGTTTTTCAGTTGTCATCAATTTAGTTTTCTTCGCATTAAGATAGAGGTTCTGCTCTTCGCTATTCTTACTGACTGACATAATTAGTTTTACCAGATAAAACACTAACCAGATATAACACTAACCAGATATAACACTAACCAGATATAACACTAAGTTCGGTCGGCGCATGTGAACTTATTAAAGTAAATGGGTAAAACAAAACAAAAAAAAGTTAAAATCAGTTTCCAATCCTTCAAAACAGGGGATACAAGTTTTATGCCCGCATTTCTAAGACCATAGACACATGAAAGTGCGATGTGGTCGGTATCACGCCTGGCCCGCATTTACCTTCTCAGATTTATCTGGTGCCAGTTTTTACAGGCTGAGTGGACCCGGAGGGGCCTTTTTATTGTGGTAGTACCAGAAAAAAGTCTCCACTGCTGGGACTTGAACCTGGCACCACCGGATTAGTAGACCGAGTGCCTAACCACTCAGCAAACCAGGCGGCCACTTGAGTAATTAGGACATTTTTTAAAAATGTAGCAGTCCTGTTCGTGGTTTGATGGAAGAATGTAAGTGGAGAGACTGGCAGTAAGTTTTGGGGCCTATGGCAGCAGTAAGTCGTATTAGTAGTAACTATAGCAGGGGCTACAGCAACAAAAACAGTAACTGCAGCGGCAGTGGAAGTAATAGTAATAAGAACAGTACTGTAGTGGTAGTAGTAGTAGTAGTAGTAGTAGTAGTAGTAGTAGTAGTAGTAGTAGTAGTAGTAGTAGTCGCAGTAGTAGCAGCAACAGCAGCAGTAATAGCAGTAGTAGTAGCAGATGTAATTGTATTATTATTATTAATATTATAAAATATAGTAGCAGTTATTGTAATAGTCGCACTACTACTACTACAACTATTACTACTACTACTACTACTACTACTACTACTACTACTACTACTACTACACTAGGAGTACGAGGGGTTATTGATAAATTCTCGGCATAAGTTACACATACTAGAAACGCACAGTTGATATTATGTGCATATGTAGATCAGGTTAATGTAAAATTAAACACCAAGTTTCAAGAAATTAACTGTAACCGTTTTTTTTCACAGGCTACTGAAATAGTAAGGGGTGGCAGAAATTGAGAAAATTTCTCATTCGCTACCTCTGCAACAAAGGGCTTATCATCGAAAGAGATCCATGAGGATATGGTAGAGATTCTAGGGGGAAGTGCCCCTTCTTACAGCACAGTGAAGAAATGGGCAGCTCAATTCAAACATGGACGAGAGAGTCTGGAAGATGATCCCTGTCCAGGAAGACCAAGAACGGTAACCACCGATGAAACCACCGGCAGAATCCATGACATGATAATGGAGGATCGACGACTAACCACCGGCAGAATCCATGACATGATAATGGAGGATCGACGACTAACTGAGCGGTACATTGCTACTGAGTTGGGCATCTCCCAGGAACGTGCTCATGCCATTATTCACAATGATCTTCAAAAGACAGAGGTCTCTGCTCGATGGGTCCCGAAACTTCTCTCACGGGTGATCAGGAAAAGGAGATGGACATATGTTGGTCACTTGATGAGAAGAAATGATCAGAGAATCCCAAAACAAGCTATCAAGTGGAACACAACAGGCCGAAGAAAAAGGGGCAGACCGCGTGAAACTCTAAAGAGGACATTATTAAGAGAGGCCAAGTTAACAGGCATAACATCCTTTGATGAGGTTGAAAGACTCGCCGAAGACAGGAAAAATTGGCGAACTACTTTGCGAGCCCTATGTGACGTCTAACGGCACGGGAAGGATATAAGATATAAGATAAGAATAGTAACAGAGCAGTTACAACAACATATAACATACAATAATAGTAATAATAGTAGTATTAGTAAAGTAGTAGTTGTGGTAACAAACAGCAGTAATAGCATTAGCAGCAGTAGTAGTAGTAAAGTAGCTATAGTAATAAAGTAACTGTAATAGTAATAGTAGTTGTAGTTAAGTAGTAGTAGTAGTAGTAGTAGTAGTAGTAGTAGTAGTAGTAGTAGTAGTAGTATTTAAGAAGAAGCAGCAGAGAGACTGTAGCAGCCACAGCATCAGCGGTAACTATGATGGCCGTGTTAACATTAGCAGCATTGCTACAATACTCCTAGCAAAAAAGAAAATTAGCATAATTGTTCTTGTAGCAAGCAGAATTAGGCAGGCGGCGCTCCCACAGTTTGAAAACCGCCGTGTTAACCGGGGCCCTTCTGTGAGATGCCAAGTAAGGGACTGCACTTTCTGCTCGCACTTAATTTCCCTCTTTTCTCCTGGGAGAAAACGATTTTAATTCCACGCCTCTAAGAGATTGGAAATGGGGGGGGGGGGTGGAACGGAAAGAAGTGTCATCGTGACCCAAACCCTGCTCTGGGGTGAGTGAGGTACCCACTTTCTATGAAACTCTCTTACGTCAACCCCGGCGCTCACGAACAGTGGAAGCCTGAACCACCACCCCACCCCACCCCCGCCGTGAACTGCTGGATTTAAACCGCGGCGCCTGACAACTCCCCGGTGTTTCCCGGGATGAGGCAGGCTTAGAAACTGAGGAGTCTTGCCCGGTTAACGAAACGCCCCAGACGAGAATTAAAATTTGTTGCAGCGGCACAAATTGAGATTGTTTTCTCTCTCTCTCTCTCCCTCCCTCCCTCTCTCTCTCTCTCTCTCCCTCCCTCTTCATCCCTCTCCCTCCCCACCCCCTCCCCCCCCCAAAAAAAATAAAAATCTCAAAGTGAAACAGAAAATGGTTCAAGGCCGGAAGACGGGAGAGCCGGATAAGAAAAGAAAGTAAAGAAAAAAAAAAGGGAAATAGCCCAAGAAAGTGGAAAAAAAAACAAAAAAAACAAGCATATAAATAAATACGAGTATATGGGGCTATATAACGAATGTAGAACAAGGAGAAATAATGATATCACAGATATAAGAAACTGATTATGCTCAGAAAATGGGTGCAGTAAAGAAAGTGAAAATGAGATGAAGAAACTATAATGAACGAAGTGAATGATGAGGATAGAAAAAAAAAAAAAACGTTTCAGGAGTCCGTAAAGAGAGACAGTAAGAAAGGGTCTGGGACAGATTTTAAGAATAAGAAAAAGAAAGAAGAAGGAATGGAAGAAAGAAATAAATAGGAAAGAAAGGAATGTGATAATGTACTAGATAAGATTAAATATGAAAACTTGAAGAGCATCATCCTTGTTTCTCTCTTTCTCTCTCTCTCACTTTCACTCTTTATCATTCTCACTCTCACTCTCTCTCTCTCTCTCTCGCAATCTCTCTCTCACTTACTCCCTCTCACGGAGTCACCCACTCTCTCTCTCTCTCTCTCTCTCTCTCTCTTACACTTTCACTCTTTATCATTCTCACTCTTTCTCTCTCTCGCAACTCTCACTCTCTCTCAATCTCTCTCTCGCTTACTCCTCTCAAGGAGTCAATCACACACACACACACTCTCTCTCTCTCTCTAACTCTCTCACTCTCTCTCAATCTCTCTCTCGTTTACTCCCTCTCAAGGAGTCAATCACACACACACACACTCTCTCTCTCTAACTCTCTCTCAGAGCCCATCTCTCTCTCCTATTCGTTCTCTTGTGGACGAAGCACGCTTAGATCAAGGGGTGTACGACACTGCCAGAAGCGTCATCGTCCACGTCCACGGTAGTTGTCCGGAAAGATATATATATGGAAACATTGACTGACACATTCAGTTAGAGGCAATGGCCGGGCAATGATTTGTGTAGTTGTGTACATGGATGTATTATGGTGATATCTTTCCCGTGCCCACCTCATGTGGTGTAGATTTATGTATTTGTACAGTTAGCTGGATGTAGGATTCTGTATTTAGGATTCTGTGTATCATTTCAGTGTGATTTATCAGTATATTGGATAGGCAACATGTTTGATTAGTTATTAAGGTTTCATGTAGATTGATCTTGTGCTGCAGCAACGCCGTCATATAGAGATGTGTCACGACAGCGGTGGCTGTGTGGAATAAGAGCCACTGCACATTAGATTCCCAGTGTAGGCCACGTGTAGGGCCAAGAGGGCCCGGGACCCCAGGCCCATCAGGTTTAAATAAGGCAACGTGTGAAGTCAATTACCATATGATACCATGCTTAATTACCATTATAATGACACCTGTCTGGATGTCACGTTGATGTCAATGATGTGCTGTTGTCGTGGCGTATAGTGAGATTAAAATGCCGTGTCCTTAAATTCTGACTTGGTGATGTATGTCAATGTATTGTATATTGCTTAATTGAATGCTCAGGATTTATGCATAATTGGCAGAGGGGAAAACCTCAGTCGGCGGTCATTATGGGGAGCTAGATTGGCCTCGAGTACAGTAGTACAGTAGTACAGTAGTACATTGCCAAAGGATTGTTGGTCTGTAATAGCTAGATAAAATATCCCCCCCCCCACTAGCTATAAAAATGTAAACTTGCACCAACGAGGTTTATACACACTCTCTCTTTCTCTTTCTCTCTCTCTCTCTCTCTTTCTAACCATTTCAGGTGGGTCATATAAGTACCTGCGGACTTCTTTTCAGACCTGAAAACTGTACAGGCCATGTCATCTCAGTCTCAGTCCAGGTCTTTTCTCGTCCTTTTAGACCCTCCTCTGTATAATTTTGTTCCCCTCCTTGCCTTGAGAGTTCCATATTAAGACACCATGAGAGCTGCTTCCGCATCTAATCACTCTTTGTGAACATCTCTCTCATGAACATCTCGTCCCGACTTCTTCAAAAAACGTGACCGGTTCAAGCGAGAGGTTTTGAGTTCAATTATCCAATTCTCCATTTCGACTTAGAGCTGGAGTGTTCAACTTCTGTAGCCTCATCAACCATAAATGCAAGCAGAATACGAGTGGTAGGCCGCGTCTAAATCAATCAGCGTTTGCCAAACTAACATAAAAATGAGGGGAAAAGTGACAATTATGAAGCAACAATGAACTGATTGATTACCTCTTCAAGTCTTTTAAAAACGTTTTTTTACACGTTTTACAAAAAAAAAAAACACTTATATAACCGTACTTTCAAAGTTTAATATTTTGATTATAGTCGTATTTCCAGTAACCTCGTGTGCCGCAAAAATCAAAATAAAAAAAAAAAAAAGCTCTGCATGCTGTATGCGGGCCGTTGGACGCCAGTTGGACACTCCTGATGCGTCTTGAGCACCGACAGGTTGAAGCCTGCACTGACTGCGACAGGAGCTCTGATGACAGCAGGAACAGAACACCCAGACCGGATCATTATTTGGGATTTCATTGTAAGATTCTGATAGCGTCATTGTTATTATGCACAAGCATAAAACGAGATGGACATGATGAGAAGAAACAGTCAGAGAATCTCAAAACAAGCTATCAGGTGGAACACAACAGGCCGAAGAAAAAGAGGTCGACCACGTGAAACTCTAAAGAGGACATTGTTAAGAGAAGCCAAATAAGTGGGCATAAAATCCTGTGATGAGGTTGAAGAGCTCGCTGAAAACAGGAAAACTTGGCGAACTACCATGCGAGTCCTATGTGACGTTTAACGGCACGGGAAGGATGTAAGATGTAAGAAGATAATGGCACATTGCGGGAATGACAGAATAAATCTTAAAACGAATAGATTTCAAGTGGACTCCGCAGAGTAAAAAGACGTATAGGACGACACAAAGAGACACGAAGACGCACATCAGAGAAAATACTGGTAAACAAAGGACTGCCATGGCAGACAGCCAAGAAGATAGCACAGGACCAACAAAAGTGAACATCTCTTCCTACCAGCAACTCCACGGGTCTTGACCACTGAGAAGACTGAAGGGAAGAAAAAAGGCGAACGAAAAAAAAACGACACACAGATAAACCGAGAATAGTTCAGTGTAACAAGGTCGTGTGATGACAGAGATCTTGGTGAAGTACAACATGACAACTTGCCAGTCTTCATCGAGATTACACGGGAAATACAATCCCTCTGTATTATGTCATGACACATGTGTTCTTTATTGTTTATATATATATATATATATATATATATACTAGGTCACACAAAATCTAGAGCCAAAATGACGTCCATAGTTCCCCCCCCCCCCCGGTTCTTGGTGAGTTCTAACACAGGGGTTCTCAATCTTTCAATATATGTCCCCAAATCTCTTTCCCTACACTTTCGAAATCGTCATCAGCAGTCCTGTTATGTACCGGTGAACTCAGAAGAGGTCAGGAGCTTAGCTGCGCTTTATGCATGGATAGTGATTATAATGTAGTAGTAGTCGTAGTATTATTATTAATATCAGTAGCCGTAGAATATTAGCAGAGAATACAACAAGAGCAGAACCGTTAAAGAATATTGTAATACAACAATAAGTATATTCAGAGACAGAGGCCCCCCTCTCTCTCTCAAGGGTCCCTCGTAGGACATCATGTCCGTCCATAACCCTCTGACCTCTTGTGCATCTCAAAAGACTTGTCACTGCGTATTTCCCGTGCCAGAATGCCAAACCATCAAACATCTTTTCTCTCTGTCTACCTCTGCCTCATCTACCTTTGATCTTCCCTGTTGTTGCCATTGGGTGCTCTAGCCCGCCTCTCCTCCAAACATGTCCCCACAAATCTAGGTTGTCGTTTTCTGATCCTCGTTATAATTTTCATTCTGTCTCTTTCAAAGCTTCCTCGTTTGATTTTCTCGCTATCAATAGTACCTTCAGGGGTCCCATACCCCATATCATTCAGCTCCCAAAAACCACCAAGGGGTATGGCCTCGTCCTGGTTTAAAATCTCCTGATCTTGGAGGGGTAAAAATAAAAGAAAAACTACATGACTAAGTACCTCTATAGGAAAAGTTTCAAATGACAGAGATCTCCAACTCGTTTCCCTTTGACACTGTGGTCCTGTACTCTATCAAGAACCCACAATCCTGTCCCTTGATATCTTCGCCAACTTATATCAGTGGTCTTGCTTTCAGTTTAATTAGAATATAATTTCTATACTAGACTTTGATTCTAAAATTACCATGAATGACTTATAGCAGGTTGGGGAAATTCCTATGCTTAGGGGTGGGGGGGGGGGTCACACCGGATGGATTTCCACAATAGGAGCCTATGACAAAAATTCCGTTTGCGGTCTGTCCTGCGATTACCTACCACCATCGTCATCATCATCATCATCATCATTGCCTTTCACTCCTTTGAGAGCATAGGCCACGGATAAAGGCTCTCCAGTCATCCCTGTTCTTGGAATTATCTCTTTGCTTTCCTTCCATGTGGATCCCTTGCCATACGGGGCAACGGAAAAGGATGTTAAAGCTAGAATACCCAAGGCCAGGACAGCATTTATCCAACTTAACAAAATATAGTCATCTAAGAACATTAAAACAAGAACCAAACTTAGGCTTTTCAATACAAATGTAAAGACTGTCCTGCTAAATGGTTCGGAGACATGGGCTATGACCAAGACAATACAACAGAGGATACAAACATTCATGAACTACTGCCTGAGAAGGATTTTTAAACATTAAATATCAGGACAAGATCAGGAACGAGGAGGTCTGGGAAAGGGCAGGATAAGAACCTATGAACCTACAAATCATGTTTAAGAAGTGGAAGTGGATTGACCACGCTTTGAGGAAACCCGCGAGTACCTATAAAAGCCCCATATTTGTATTATGTTTATAATATATAATATAATATACTCGTAATATAATATAATATATAATACCTACAATACATAGACAGAAAACCAACCACTGACCAAATTGAGAGCTGGATCAAATGGTGGTGCATTTTACCACTGTGTTTTCTTGATGTGTACAGCTTTATGACCCCATATGCTGCCGGTCACATTATGGATATTAACAGTGCAATGCTATATATATATATATATATATATATATATATAACATGTCGTAGATCTGTGCAAGAGTTGTCATACAGTAAATACCATCTCACTGTAATATCAAAGAGAATGAGGAGGCAGAGACAATGACAGAGAGAGAGGTAGAGAACTTCCCCATGTTGACACAAGCCTCGCACATGACGAGGCCACATGACAAGAACAAATGTGGTAAAAGAACATCCAGCACACCAGAAGAACGATGCCTGCTACCAACTCAGCAGAGAAGAACATGCCAATCTTTAGACACAGAACAGGCCACAACAGACTGAGGCACCACGTGTTTAACATGCTCAAGACAGGCACAGCAGACGAATGCGCCCTGTGGCTCCGACAGAATGACAGCCCAGCAGCTGTTACAGGCCTGCCCTTCACGTCACGAGCCAAGGCGGCGCTTTGACCTGTGTCAATCCACCACAGGCTTTGTGGTGATCTTGACAGCTTAAGAGAAACGGCAGTGTTTTTTCTAAGATATCCTAGTAGACGTCTGAAAGTACTCGAAGAAGAAGAAAAAATGATTTGCCAAAGACATCTTTCCCGCAAATATCGAAGTACAGTTCATTTAAGATAATTACAGGAAGGGTTTTTACATACGACGGATCCTAAACTGGAAATATTAGCAGATTCACATTTGTTTATTTTAGAACTAAAACCTTTGACCTCGCATCACTTTCTACAAACAACCATAATATAAAAAAAAACAACCTGTAACCCCCTAAACATGACGGGAAAAGAAATGAAAATAGGATTTTTACATGAAATACTGTTTTTAGATAATTCTTACACTTTCATAAGAATAATCTTCCTGTCGAAATAGAAGCCACTAGAATAATTATTACTGATGAAAATTTCGTGACACTTTTTAATCTCTGTTCACTCCAACTGATACTTTTCTGTTAGTCTAATCCCGGCTGTGCAATTAAACGAAATACAGGCTCACGCCCCAGCAATCCCCCTGCTCTGTTGGAAGCTACAGCAGCACCGACAGACGTAGAAAATTATAGTATCAGATGCCGAAAAAGATGACGGCTTTTCTTCCCAAGCTAGAGAAAGCGAAACACACGGTGAATGCGAAACACACAGTGATTCGTGAAGCTACGTCTACTTTTCGTAAGTACTTGGAAAACGAAGCCAGACATCGTTGCAGAGGAGTATACTGGGCAGTCTGTCAGTATAGCGTACTGACTTTTAATCACAGATTTTCTTTATTGTCCTAACCAAAAGCACGTTTAAAAAAAAAAAAGAAGCAAACCCCCCCAAATCCACTGCACTAGAAACAGCGACAACATCGCGCATAATGTTCTTTTCTCAATTTGAAAAGTGGCATTTTCTTCCCAGATCTTTTTTTTTTTCTTTGGTCCTGAGCGTGTCCCATGTGACCACGAGCCAAGATCCAGACGGTATCCGTCATGCGACCCCATTACCGGCTTCCTCCGTGTTCCACATCCGAGATGGACAGCCGCTGTTTCATTACTTCAGTGGCTGGGAGATCTCTGAACGGCCATCGTCTTCTGACTGCTGGAACTTACTAGATGGCAATGAAAATGGAAGACAATGAGAACCTTCAGATATAAAAATGTGTCTCCATTTTCTAGAGGGCGTTGTTTTTCTAGTGGGCGTTGTTTTTCTAGAGGACGTTGTTTTTCTGGATAGCGTTGTTTTTCTTGAGGATGTTGTTTTTCTAGAGGGCGTTGTTTTTTCTGGAAGCTGTTGTTTTTCTAGAGGGCGTTGCTTTTCTAGAGGCTGTTGTTTAGTTGTTTTTCTAGAGGCCTTAACAAGAGGCCACTGTTTTTCTAGAGGCTGTTTTTTTTTCTTCTTGTGGATATACATTCTGACAGTAAAGCATTTTCTTCTGCTCTCCAGTCTTAACTCAGGTAATGCTACCTACTCACACCACGTCGACTTCTATTTATGCTCTTCAAGCACAAGTAGCAGTATGTATAGTTTACTCATATGTTCTTCGACTTGCAGGAAAACATTTCGGCGCTGTCCCACCTAAAACCATGAAAAGCTGTCCCGTTTTCACTGTTGTATCGACTTCAGCCGGCATCGATCGCGCACTGCCTTCGCATGAGAGAAGATTTCATCATCGATTTCACAACTCCCCACATTTATGGTAATGACAACGGTATAATACCTTCCCTTGATGATCCTCACTTCGTAATTTTACAGTCTCTGTTACAGACCTGTTTATTACTGCTCACATTCTGACATGGTCTTCATTTCGTTATTTTGCGGTCTCTGTTACAGACCTGTTTATTACCGCTCACATTCTGACATGGTCTTCATTTCGTTATTTTGCAGTCTCTGTTACAGACCTGTTTATTACCGCTCACATTCTGACATGGTCTTCATTTCGTTATTTTGCAGTCTCTGTTACAGACCTGTTTATTACCGCTCACATTCTGACATGGGCTCTTTCAGTGGTGAATTGTTTAGTGGACTCGCATCTCACGAGCGAAGGTTGGTGGTTGGAATCTGGCCTGAGGTCCCCCCCCCCCCCACCAAGCTACCCCGGGTATACAAATGGACATTTGGCTTCTTCTGGAGCTAAGATAAAGAAAGGCGGACAGGCATGATGCTGACCATATCACCCTCTACCGTATTGACAGGTCAAGGAAAATTATGGACACCAACGTCATAACTCTTCGGTGCCTCCCTGGCATAATGGGGGTTGTCTTGACCTTTACTTACAAGCCCGTATCCCGTTTCTACCTGTCATCAAACTTTCCGCTTCTGTTAAAAAAATGTGTAATTAGCACTAAGATGGACACCACAGGGGAACAGAAATAAGAGTAGACCAAGGGAGACACGAAGAACAATAAGGAGAATGTTGAGCAATAGAGGGCTCACCTGGGCAAGAGCGGGTGGGAGGGAGGCAAAGGACAGGCGTTTGTGGAAGGGTACTTGATGTTTAGGTTACTTTCGAACTATGTCACTTTAGTACTTAATGGCTGGCGAGTCATTGGTTGTGAGACTACTGGTTATTCTATGGAGGCATATAATTACAAGCAAGTAAATAACCAAACAGGTTCGAGTTAAAGGATGAAGTATTACTAATGAATTTTAGATGGTAGGGGAGGGTGTCCCAGAGCTGTACTGCAGAGTATGCAAGGCTTTTCTTGTACAAATCAATCCTGGGTTTAGGAAGAAGACAGTTTTTTTTAACGCTGGCTATGTTTAGTGTTTTACATAAACAGTGACCACAAGTAAGACGGAGCATTGTGCTACAGAATTATGTGAAGAAGCTTAACTTTGTTAAAAATAACTATATCTGAGGGGTAGAATTTTGAGTTGTTTGTTCTGATCTACAGTCTGTACTTGGTGTTTGTCACAAATCAGATTTAATGCTCGTTTGTGAAGTGAGTGGAGCCTTTTTTGTGTTTGAGACTGAGCATCCATCCGAGATTGTGGAACAGTAATCATTTTAGTAATCCTAAAATGCTATATTGAACCTATATTGTTATATGGAAGTGAATCATGGACAATAGGCAAGTCTGCACAAAAATCATTGGAAGCAGCAGAAATGTGGTTTATTAGAAGAATGTTGCGAATCCCCTGGACAGCAAAAATAACTAATGAAGACTGTATGAGAAGAGCTGGAGAGACAAAAAACCTTGTCAAAAAGATAAGAGAGAGACAATGTACTTTCATAGGACATGCAATGAGAGGAGGGGGCATTGAAAATATTATAACAACAGGAAAAATAGAAGGAAGAAGATCAAGAGGAAGACCAAGAGAAATGATACTGGACAGTCTGATGGGATGGTGTGAGAGGAGATCACCATCTGAACTGATGGCCTGCATGAAGGATCGTGTACTCTGGAGAAGCATAATAGCCAACGCCATTCGGCACGGCACCTGATGATGATGATGATGAATCTAAGTGTGTTTGTATGTGTGATATGTAGTATATCTTTCTTGTGTCTTTGTCGATAAGGTGTTTAATTTTGGCTAGTTGGTAAACTTTCTGTGTAATGAAGTTTGTACGTGAGAATTCCAAGTTAAATTGCTGATCAGTGAGGGGAGAGAGAAAGAAAGAGAGAGAGAGAGAGAGAGAGAGAGCGAGAGAGAGAGAGAGAGAGAGAATTGTATTCATGGCAAGCGTTATATTCCTCCAATATCCTCTCTCCCTTGGCTCTCCTCCACTTTCCCTTCTCTCTGCCCCCCCTCCTCCCCCCGCGCCTCCCCGAACTATACAATTTTTTTTTAAATGCACGGCTTATGAGGTAGCGACACATACAAACAAGTTTCATTTGTAAGCCTAAGTTTGATGATTGCGTTTCTTCTTCTGCTTCTTCTTCTTCTCCTTCTTCCTCTTCTTTTTAAACTAGTGTCGGGCCTTAGCATTTGAGGACTCCAACCCCCCTCCCCTCCACCCTCACCACCTGTTTTTAACAACAATAACAACAAATACAGAAGAAAATGTCGAAAACCATTTGAAATATCCGCCACACAAAATAGTTCGTGCACGCTTTTTTTTCTTCGTAATAAGACCAAAGGCAGGTTACGGGCACAAACGGTCGGCGAAAAATTCCTGGGCGAGTTCTGTTTCGAGGCGTATAACAAAACAACGACCTTCACCATCATTCTCTTCTCCCTCCCCCCCCCCCCACCCCCAAATATCCTAACCGACAACACTGGACAAAATCTCTCATAAATTTTCAGAATTCTTTCTCAAGACTTAAAGGAAAGCAAACACTCCCCGCAATCTGTTCTTGTCGTTTCTGAAACACAGATGGCAAGAAGTCGTGAGAGAAGTGCCAGGGTGAGTAGGATTGTTTACCCTCTGAGGTTATAATATGCTCGTTTTTGTTTGGAAAAGGGGGGGGGGGGCATATGACGAGGGCAGGACTCAGAAAATTAAACTGCAGAACTGAACTTCAGTGACAGAGATGCACCGGATGTCACCACGTGTCATAGAATCTACCATGCCAAGGGCGAGCAACCATGCCATCAGAAGCGTAAAGAACCCAATGGACATAACAACTGGAGGAGCGACAAAATTTTTCTACAGAGGGGCTGGATGTCGTCCCAGTGAGTGACTGGCGGGTCATAGTCATGTCACGAATGTAATAGTAACAAAATAGTATAAATCTATGATTAGTAGTTTTTTCACTTTTGTAATATCGTGTAATAGTGACACTATAATTAGTGTGATGTGCCCCGTGCGCCAGAGTTTGCCTACCCCTGTACTATTCAATGAATTATTCATCATCATCATCATCATCATCATCATCATCATCATCTCCCTTGAGAGCATAGGCCACAGATAAAGCCTCTCCAGTCATCCCTGTTCTTAGAATTATTCTCTGCTTCCTTCCATGTGTATCCCTTGTCTCTAAGCACTGTCATAATTTCTCTTCTCCAAGTAAGTCTAGGCCTTCCTCATTTTCTTTTTCCTTGAGGATCCCATGTCAGTGCCTGTCTTGCTAACTGGTGTCGGGTTTCCTCAGAGTGTGGCCAATCACACAGGCTCTTGTCCTGCCCTTTCCCAGACCTCCTCGTTCCTGATCTTGTCCTGACATTTAATGTTTAAAATCCTCCTCAAGCAATAGTTCATCAATGTTTGTATCCTCTGCTGTATTGTCTTGGTCATAACCCATGTCTCCGAACCATACAGCAGGACAATCTTTACATTTGTATTGAAAAGCCTAAGTCTGGTTCTTGTTTTGATGTTCTTAGACGACCATATTTTATTAAGTTGGATAAATGCTGTCCAGACCTTGGTTATTCTAGCTTTAACATCCTTTCCCGTTCCTCCGTATTTATCCAGTATGCTGCCTAAATATGTGAAATACTCTACTTCCTGAACTGGCAGTTCAATGAATTGTAAGGAGGAAAATGGAAGTAAGATAGAGGGAAGAGATAATATCGGCTCCTAATCTAGTATAGGGTTTTCGTGAATCCGATAAGCAAATCAGAGTCAGAACTGTTCCTGCCTGCCCCGTTTCTGTTCTCTTTGTAAATATTCCATTGTTTATTTCCTTCGTAAATCTGCCCAGGTTACACCTTATGTCTCTGGAAATTTCTCTCTATTTTATAATTCTATCACTGTCAACTGTGTAAATCTTCCCATCCACATTTATTTGTCTAAGTTTTTTGTTGTTGTTGTAAAGCTGTTCGGCGATATCTGATGGTATTTTTTTGGATACCACCTCCGTAAATCTGATTGTGTATATTCCTTACTATGTAAATCTGTATACAGGACGGATTTCACAAACAACGATGGTTTTTCCTTCGACCTGCCAACTTATCTTCGTAAATAAGTCGGCCTGTCTGTCATTCATCCTTCCAGACAGAGTCAAAAGTCCATCTTATCCTCCAGTCATCGATACTAAATGATAAATCTCACTTGTATATAGGGCCCACATGAAGTGTGGTGTTATTATTTATACGTACATAACTTGTCTACTAGTGCTGCAGTGCACAGGAGGCTGATGTCAGCGTTTTTTCAGCTACAGCAATTTAACCCATGCGTCATAGGCGGTCGCTTGATGTTACTGTCCTTATTTGGCCTACCTATACAATAGGGCAAATCGTAATTACACCCGTAAAACTAGACGGTATTAAACCAGAGCACGGCCACAGAATTTCAGGCCGTGGTTTCTCTGCGGTCTTAATTCCGGTTTCTAATTGTCATGCGCACTGGTCTGCCCCCTTTCCGTGCCACTCGGCATTACGCCATTTTGTTCACGTGATCGGAAGCGAAGATGAATGTACCAGAAAGATGGCGGTCTTATCAGGAACAAGGGTTGATTAAGAACTTTCTCCAGGGGGGTACTGCTCCTGGGGGGGGGGGGGGGGGGGGGGCATTCTTGCGTTTCATAAGCTTGGTCAACGAAGCAGGAAACGACGGGTTCTCCAGTTCTGCCGCTCATGCTAAAAACAAAATGGAGACAGTAATAACTCACTATTCTTGCGAACCTGATGTCTCCGGGGGACCGTCGGCAGGCCATCGTCTGCAAAGAATCTGACGTGGCAGCTAAAGGAAGATCACTAGATAAGGAGGAGTGATTACAGTGAGACTAAAGATTTTGGCGAAATAACTGCAACACTTTTAATTATGTGTCAGAATTTGTACCTGAGATTAATATGAAATTTTTTTTTAAATGACAAAAGTGACAAAGTTGCTTGCACACCTGACGCATTCCAAAGCAAATGTCTTTACAAGGTCAAACGAGTGTTCTGGCCAAATGCAACAAGAAATGACATCTTAAGAGAGACAGACATGACACCACTGTTTGTAGTGTCTGGAAGGAGGATGTGGCGATAGGATTTTGAAGCCATCATCATCATCATCATCATCATCATCATCATGTGCCAACTCCAGAACGAAGTTTGGCCGCAATGAATCTCCCCAGAACGAAGTTTGTCGTAATGAATCTCCAGTTTCTTCTGTCCCTAGCTTTGATGTTGCACTCAGCCAGGCTGTGCCCTGTCAAATATGTTATCTTCCCATCTACATCTCTGTTTACCTCTCGCTCATTTTCCTTCCGCCCTTCCTACTAGTATGGCATTCAGTATATTGTTTTATATATATATATATATATATATATATAAAAATATGGTTGAAGTGTTATGAAAGGAGCTCGTCTGTCTTGGGCACTGAAAGGAAGAGAGAGAGAGAGAGAGAGAGAGAGAGGAGAGATCACATGAGGCTAAATATTACGACTACGAAAGACGCTAGAAATCTATCTCTTTATTTGCGTGAAGCCATTAAACTTTAGCGTTAATTTCATGAACTTTAACGGAAGATAGTTTGTTCAATTTTTTCCCGTAATGTTTTTTTTTTTTACAGACTCTGATCTCTCTCTCCCTCATTCTCGAACTTTCAATCAATCTATCTATCCAACTTCTCCATTTCCAACTGAAACATGCTGCATCGCAGTGATCCAACAAATCATACACATAAAAAGTATGTGGTTTATTAATACCACACATTTACTCATTACAGTATCAAAGTCCATCATTTCTTTTGGTGCCATCTGATAAATTGTCACTTTTCGTCTTAGAAAGTCGTAGGAGAATATTTTGAAACCGACGCATGTTGACTGTTACGGGACATCATAAAAATTTACAGGGCAACTTGTCTCTCTTGTTTAATTCTACCAAAACCGGACGGACTCAAGTTTAGAAAAGCTATTGAACTCTACCACTTCAAGGAGAACGATACATCGTAACAGTTTTGTTTGTTTGTTTGTTTTAGCGCCAACCTTTGCAGATCAAGTGACTGAGGATATTTCAAACATCGAGAAACACTGTGGGTAAAGGCTTGTATGATCTATCACTATTTCTTGCGCTCGCATCAATTGTCTTCGATCTCTCTCTCTCTTTGAACCTCAAGTGCCCAAGGCACATTGGGCTTCCGCGAGGATTTTCCCATAAACGCCTGTCCTTTGCCTTCCCCCCCCCCCCCCCGCTCTTTCCTAGGTGAGCCCTCTATTGCTCAACATCCTCTTGTTCTTCTCCATGTCTCTTTTGGTCTACCCTTACTTCTGTTCTGTTCCCCTGTGGTGTCCACCTTAGTGCTATTTTTGGTTTTGGTGTCTTAGATTTCGCCTGGGTATAATTTGGTTAAAGAATCTCTGACACAAGAAACACCCACCCACCCACCCGCTTGACATTGCCCAGAAATTACAGGTGACCCAGGCACTTTTTTTTTTCTGTTCTTTTTTGGAGCAAATAATACGTAAGACATCCCTGTCTTTGAGATGAAACATCCTGAACACAACAGTGGTTATAGTGCTTGCCACGAGTTCGTCACACGGTCTCTCAAAAAAAATTCAGAAAAAGCTACCGAAATCTTCCACTCGAGAAGAACGATATATCCCGTAACAAATTTTTTTCTAGTATCATCAACGCTTTCTCTCCTATCATCCCACTCCTGTAGGAGAGAAGCAACTCTGGAACGATATGACCTATAGGGAACTCTAGAAGATATGCAAATCATAGTCCTGGGTTGTGGCTGTTTCCTTCAAGATATTCTGGAGGAATATTGCGCACGCGCACACACACACACACACACACACAAATGTCTTCTAACGCGCAATGAACAGGGATTTCTTAACTCTTTCGCAATCAGGTAAAAATCCCAAGACCAGACAAAAGTTTTATAATAAACGCAGGCGTCATATTTCCTTTTTTTCCCCCCAGACCTGTAAACTGATAGGTATATATTAAGTTTAATTAGCAGATTAAAATTTGGAAATAACTATGGCTGGAGTTAGTAGGCAATTTACAGCAATGATCAGAGGCAGACAAGAGAGATTTCTAGGACATTTTCTGAGAAGAGGAAAATTGGAACACATTGTGACAACTGGAAAAACTGAGGGAAGAAGAGGCAGAGGAAGACACACACATACAGAGAGAGAGGGAGATAGAGAGAGAGAGAGAGAGAGAAAGAGAGAGAGAAGTTACTGGATAGGCTGTCAGTGTGGCTAGGAAGAAAGTCACCGGCGGATCTCATAATCAAGTCTAAAGACAGGGAATTGTGGAAAGAAATCATCGCCCACGCTACACGGCACGGTACTTGACTGACTGATTGAATTATGTAATAGCAAAACCAAATACGTGGAATGTTTGAAACTGTTTTTTTTTTAAGCAAAGCTATTTAAAATGTTAGTATAGTTCAGACGTCTACGGACAATTGAAAAAAAGGGGGAATGAGGGATGAATAGGTGCATAAAAGGATTACGAGTGCACATACCAAACCAAGCCTAGTCGTCCTACTGCTAGTCCAGGTCTCGTCCACAAGTCTAGGGGGTCAAGCCGCGACTTTCAGGTGAGTCCCGCATTTTAAACTGATTAACAATTACTCACAAGCGCGGACACGAAACGGATCAACAACTGCTCCCCTCCAAGTTACTCATCAACGCGGTTTTAAAAGAGAGGAAAAATAATAATTAAAAAAAATGATGCACATGTCCGCGCATTCAGTTGCGTGAGCACATATGGGAACTCCATATCTCAGACGAGATAGAATTTCATTAAGCTTTTGTATAGAAAGGGTGGGTTCAGTTTGATGGATGAAGGTCGCTCTACAGCATGGCGTTATGCCAGGATGCAGTCCATGTTGGGAAAAAAAAATTCGCACTGATATTGCTAGCCTCCACCATGTGAAAACACAAATTTCCTTGGAGTTTTTTTTTCCAGGGGAAAAAAAACGAGGCATTTTTAAACACAAGCACCGCATTTGCAAGTAAATCAAGCGTTTTAGCAGATCACAGATGTGGGTTATTTCATCTCGGTGTTTGTTCAACTATGTGGATTGTATGGAAGGTATTGCTTCGGTTAACTTCATGCTTATATTTCGTTTTTCTCTGGCGCTATTGCTTCGGTTAATTTCATGCTTATATTTCGTTTTTCTCTGGCGCTTTATATGATGGCGTTGGCAGTGTTTCCACGATATCCCAGTCCTTTTTTTTTTCTCATTTTATATCCTTATTAACTATGTTTGACATTTTTGTGTGTGACAAAAAAACGACATATTAAGATTTTTTTTTTTATAATTTATACGCATGATGTCACAATTCGATCCCGAACTCTACCCCATGGGGGGGAATTTAGAAGGGAAAAAAAAACTGCTTAGATTCTATTGTATCAATCCTTACATACGCTTTCATTAGAGACAGGGGACCATGGTCCGTCATAAGGTTTACTTCGAGGATTCCCAAAGTATGCGATATCGCCCCTACACCCTCGGAGGGTTAAACAGATCCGTGGGTTTGGGGAAAGGAAAATCAGGCGGCAGGTAACATGACAATCAACTGAGAAAAAGTTTTCGGGGACGGTATAGACATGACGTACGAGGCAAAGGGGTGGTTGTCCTATGAAGTTTGGGAATCACTGGACTACATCATTTATTATTCGCTATTGTCATCTGAGAATAGATAAGAAAATAACTCTGCCGAATTACTTTCGAAAAAGGAACAAGCAGATATTGCCTAGAAATGCCATTTTCATGTAAGGATCTAGAAATGCCATATTCATGTAAGGATACTCAGTTTGTGAGAACTAAACACCGAAAGAAAGAAGATTAGATCAATCAGTCATTTGCATGTCCCTTTCGGAACTTTGCCTCCTTAACAGCTCTCCTGTAGGCTTCTCGGTTGTAAGCAAGATGCCCTGCTGCTGATGCATCCATCTGCAGATTATCAACGATGTCTTGCAGCCATCTTCCCCTTGGTCTTCCTCTCTTTCTTTTTCCCATTATGTCTCCTTTCAAAGACGATCTTCTCTAAATTCTCAGATTGGATTCATTCATTCATTCCTTTGCATGTCCCTTGCGGAACTTTGCCGCCCAAACAGCACTCCTGTAGGCCTCTCGGTTGTGAGCAAGATGGCCTGCTGCTGCTGCATCCATTTCCAGATCATCAACGATGTCTTGCAGCCATCTTCGTTTCGGTCTTCCTCTTTTTCTTTTTCCCATTATGTATCCTTCCAATACGGTCTTCTCTAAATTATCATGACGTTTAATGTGGCCAAAATATTTAAGTTTTCTCTCTTTAATCCTCTTCACTAGCCAGATTGGATATTGTTTCATAATAAGTAATACTATTTCATAACAGGTAAACACTGTAAGCACAGTGTAAAAGATCATAACAATATAATACACAATGGAGAGTCCTAGATCGTGATATTACAGACTACTTGTGTGTAGTTTGTATGGCTGAGGTGCGCGCTGTGGCTGGTATTCGCCAGTTACAGAACTTACCCCCAACTTTTACCGGATGCTGGCGCCATCTCGCGGTCAGGCGGATTGTTCCACGGACAGACCGCGTTTTAAAACAAGCAACATCTCTTGTTTTGACACTTCACGTCACGTGGAAGCAAACACTCAGAATGTGATGACAGACGTGTCACACCAGTGTGGCAAGCCCCATACAGTCCCGTACAGGTCGACCTCCACATACTTCTGTCAACAACAACAAAAAATTACACTTGTGTCAGTAACTTGCGAAAGAACTCTAAAGACTATCCCACCGAATGTCAGTCAGTCATTCAGAAAACGAGTTGCTGTTCAGTCAGTCCTGACTTGGATTCTCATTTTTTATTTTTTAAAAATAATTAGAGGTTCTAAATTTCTATGCTGGTTGCACACAGAGAATTCAGTCCAATAAAAGAATGATTCAGAGTTTTTTTTTTTCCTGATGTCCGAGTTCACCTGCGGCGAAGATGCCCCCTCCCCCCCCCCCTTTGCTGGGCACTTATGCCTTCTGCTCTCCGCCTCTCCTACCCACTGTGTCCCTTGATGTGGCCAAATATCTCACCTTTCTAACTCTGAAGGTGTTTTACAGGCCAGTTTTATATGACACTTTTCATGATGTTCTAAGCGCCTTTCTGTAACATACGCTATGGAATATGTCTGAATATGTCACTGCGAGATCTGCCCTACATTCAGGGAGGCAATGAGAGCAACAACGTTCTGGAAATGCTGTCACGTGACAACAATAGGAACGACAGTTCCATAAGGAAAAAAAAAAGAGGGTCAGGTTCGAAGGCAAGACATGGCCTGATGTGAAAATCATTTGTTAAAATTATGATGTCAAGTCTGCAAATTTAACCAGAGAAGAAAGCAAATCGTACGTGGGGGTGGGGGGGGGGGGGGGTCAGAGAAGAAAATAAACTTTTGGTGGTTGGGTCGGAGAAGAAAATAAACTTTTGGTGGTTGGGTCAGAGAAGAAAATAAACTTCTGGTGGTTGGGTCAGAGAAGAAAATAAACTTTTGGTGGTTGGGTCAGAGAAGAAAATAAACTTTTGGTTGTTGGGTCGGAGAAGAAAATAAACTTTTGGTGGTTGGGTCAGAGAAGAAAATAAACTTTTGGTGGTTGGGTCAGAGAAGAAAATAAACTTTTGGTTGTTGGGTCGGAGAAGAAAATAAACTTCTGGTGGTTGGGTCAGAGAAGAAAATAAACTTTTGGTGGTTGGGTCGGAGAAGAAAATAAACTTTTGGAGGTTGGGTCGGAGAAGAAAATAAACTTCTGGAGGTTGGGTTGGAGAAGAAAATAAACTTTTGGTGGGGGACAATAGTAGAAAATTTGAGGAACTACAGTGAAAGAAAAAATGAGGGACAACAGTGGAAAATCTGAGGAACTACAGTGAAAGAACAAAAATTGAGGGACAACAGTGGAAGAATTTCAGGGACTACAGTGAAAGAAAAAAAACTGATAGACAACAGTGGAAAAATGAGAAATTATTGAGTCAGAAGCAAATTTGGTAGAAGCGGAGTCGGCAGGAACGCACTGATTACGGAACTGGAGTGTGGAAAATCGGAGAAATCGGAATCGAAGGTATGGCGTACCGACTCCACAGACCTGATTTTATCCACTGAAATTCACGGCCAAGGCGCTTTGGTAGCGGAGTGAACTATTTGAGAACTACAAATGAAGAACTTATGCGTCGCAAAAGCAGCACCCGTGCCCTTGTTTTTAACATAATTGATTACAGTGTCCTTTAAAAAAAGCACACACACACACACACACACAACCCCAAAAACCTAACACGCAGTTTATTGTAGACCAAACCATGCTCGCTGTGTACTGTTGTGTTTGAAGGAACATTTCCCACGGTCACCATCTTTGTACTTTACAACGTTAGTTCTGCTGACTAATGTAGGAACAATGTATGGGTCGCGTCATTTGTTACATTTTGGGAAACTATGAGGGTAGAGGGACCGCTCGAGGCGTAAAGAAACACTCAAACATACGAAGAAACTACCGCGCTACTACTAATATCCTCCAGTTTTTTTAAAAGTATTTTGGTGGGGGGGGGGGGGGGGAAGGAGGGCTGAGGATGAAAACATTGATGGTATGGGTCTTGTATGATCTCTTTCTCTCTCTCTCTCTCCCTCTCGTCCTCTTCATTTCCCACGCCCTTTTCTCTTCTCGCCACTCTCTGTCTTCACCTCGTTATCTCACTCTTCTTCATACTCACCTCCCTTTACTCTTTCCCTCTCTTCTCTTTACACTCTCTTCTCTTTACTATTTCTCCTCTCCACTGGCTCTCCCTTCTCACCACTCTTTCTCACACCCTTCCACTCTCTCTCTCTTTCTCTTCTCCGCACTCTCTTTCTCCTCTTTATTCTTCTCCACACTATATCTCTCTTTTTCCTATTCACTCCCTCCCTTCTCACTCTCTTCTCCCCACATTCTCTCCTTTTACACTCTCTCTTTCTTCTCCATACTCCCCCCCCCTTTTTTAATGTTTTAATTCAAGCATCATTATCATCATCATCATCATCATGGCCTTTCACTCCCTTGAGAGCACAGGCCACAGATAAAGGCTCTCCAGTCATTCCTGTTCTTGGAATTATTCTCTCCTTCCTTCCATGTGTATCCCTTGTCTCTAAGCACTGTCATATTTTCTATTCTCCAAGTAAGTCGAGGTCTTCCTCGTTTTCTATTTCCTTGAGGATCCCATGTCAGTGCTTGTCTTGCTATGCTGGTGTCGGGTTTCCTCAGAGTGTGACCAATCCACCTCCATTTTCTATACATCATTTGTAGGTTCATAGGTTCTTGTCCTGCCATTTCCCAGACCTCCACGTTCCTGATCTTGTCCTGACATTTAGTGTTTCAAATCCTCAAGCTGTAGTTCATGAATGTTTGTATCTTCTGTTGTAAATTCAAGCATAACAACCACATATATGACGAGAATGCCCTTCATCGTCCTAAATAAGAGATAACTGCACTGAAGGACGACATATGGCCGGAGTTCAGACAGCTGGACAAAGCCCACTGTTCAAGAAAACGAACGCGGAAAGAGGCAAGCGACCGATGGAGTTGCCGTCTTTATATCCCAAATGTCCTCCGATATCTCTTTGACGTCAGACTAAACCTACTGTAGGCCAGTGACCTCTTCTGACGTCCATTCAGGACCTCTACCTGCAGATAATCCTTAGTAACAACACGTCCAGACCGCTTGATCTGAACACGGCTGTCAATGGACTTCTATTACGTCTTCGTGTTACGCTCAGAGTTTCTATTTCATTACGTGTTACGCTCAGAGTTTCTATTTCATTACGTGTTACGCTCAGAGTTTCTATTTCATTACGTGTTACGCTCAGAGTTTCTATTTCATTACGTGTTACGCTCAGAGTTTCTATTTCATTACGTGTTACGCTCAGAGTTTCTATTTCATTACGTGTTACGCTCAGAGTTTCTATTTCATTACGTGTTACGTTCTTAATATCTCCCCTTCTTTCCCCCCCCCCCTCTTTACCTATATTTCCAGACCTCTTCCGCAGTTCGAGCACTGTGATGCCGCCCCTCATGGTGGGTGGTGGAGACAGCAAAAGAGGCTTGTTTTCTGGGTACAATTGTAACAGAATGTTATTCTGTACAGACTGTTGTGAGAAACCCCGTTGTTGTAGTCAAATAGACCACAACTCATTCTGTTATGTCAAGCACGGAGAAAATGTCTCGTGTTTCGAGAGAATTCTGAGTCACGTGGTTTAGGTTAGGCGGGAGGTGTGAACGAGTTGAGAGGGGAGTTTGTCGTCTGAATGTTGTAGAGACAGGTTGTGTGTGAGTTTTCTCTGGAAAGGAGGTTTGTTAGGGTGTTAGGCTTAGGATGTTTGTTTTGAAGTGGATTGTCCTTGTTAGGACAAAAAGGTTAAGTTATTATATAGTGTTCTGACAACAATTATTGAGGAAAGACGATGGCGATGGTTGGGACATGTGCTCCGAATGACTGACAACTCACTACCAAAAATAGCACTAAGATGGACACCACAGGGGAGCAGAAGTAAGGGTAGACCAAAAGAGACATGGAGAAGAACAACAGAAAGGATGCTGAGCAATAGAGGGCTCACCTGGGCAAGAGCAGAAAAAAAGGCGAAGGACAGGCATTTGTGGAAAACCCTTGCGGAAGCCCCATGTGCCCTGGGCACTTAAGGTTCAGAGAGAGATTATATAGTATTGTAAGTTTGATTGTCCTTCTTAGGACAAAATGTGATTCTCTGTTGGAAGGCTGAGTATGGAGTTTTTTTTCGGTATATAGAAAATTAGGTGGTTTTTGACACCAATAACAAGAAGAAATTTATAAGATGAAACTGTACTCCACAAGAAGATTTAATCAACCCAGTAGAAAACCATTTTTGTTGGTGCTGAGAATATTAATTCAGTGGCGCCAATACTGTTTCAGTGGTGCCTTAGAATATAAATGGTAATACTGTTACACAATCTCTCCGGTCTGAATGCTAATCACCTTAACACACTCCTAGTCCAATCTGGTGACCGTGTTACAACATCTTCACTGCACCGACTGCTAAGAACATCATGTTCGCAGTTCCATGGAGACGGAACAAAACCCGTACCCTGCAGCGTAACAGTCACACGAACTAGCCCCGCCCCCCCCCCCCCCCGCCGGAGCAATGCATCGGCTGGACATGCATCTCATTACTCCCATCCCATATTTAAATATTCTCGCCTTTCAGATTTCCCTAACACATATTGTCAGGTAGCAGTTTCACAGCAGAACTTGACTTGAGGTCAAAGTTCAGGAGTATACACAAAACACTTCCACGTATGAAAGAGAAAAAAAAAAACAAACAGCTGCATCCCAATTGGCTTCGCGGCTCAAATGTTCACTATTGATCCATTCTATATTCTCGACTGTGGATAACTAGCTTAGTTGTCTAAGTTATAGCTCGTCTTATTGTTTGCTCCGTTGCCCTGACAACAGGCCATATAAACTCATAGACTGGGAGCAGTCAAGAGAAGACAATCAAAATGAAAAAAAAGCACACTCACAACGTCGATGAGAGTTATCTCACTTTTAAAGAGGCGCTTGTCTGTTACAGATTAGAAAAAACTGCGCTCCTCTTTCCCTCCTTTAAAAAAAAGAAAACACACACACACTTGCTTTCTGTACGGCTTGGTGCTCTTGATAAACAATGAGAGACTTGGAATATATACAAAGCCGCTAAAGACTGAAACAACGTCCAGTATAATCTCGTAGAAATGAACTACAGGTAGACCCCTACTTACGTAACTTCGACATACGAAATTCCGGAGTTATGTTGCTTAAAAAAATGTGAGGCTCGCAAAAAAATCGATTTTACAGCAATTAAAAAAAAATACAGCCACTCTAACACGACTTGGAGTTACGTTAAGAAACAAAAGTGACACATACGTAAGGTTTCGGAACTTGCGTAAGGCAGAATCTTTCTGTAAAAAACGTTAGAGGGAAAAAAAAACCCCACGTAAATTAGAAGCGAAGAAAAGAAAGTAGGAAATACAAAACGATTAGGAATGAAAAGCTGATGTCAAAAATGAGGAAAGGAAAAATAAGGACAGGAAGAATGCGGTCCTCAATTATTTGGGGGAGGGGATAGTCGGTAAGGGAGGGAGGATGAGAGTAGAGAAATGGGAAGCGGGAGGAGGAGAATATTCTTCTTCTTCTTCTTCTTTGAGCAGCTGTTGAACTCAGCAGCTTTCCGAGCCACTTGAGGCTCACTGCTGCAGACAAGACACATCTTCATTCCCCTCTGTTCTTGAGCTTCTCTCGCCAGCTGTCGATTCCAATAGCGCGTGTATCTTCTTTTAGCTTGTCTCGCCGTAGTTGTCTAGGTCTACCTCTTGGTCCATCCTCTTCCATTACTTCTGTATAGGCCATCTTTGTTTGCTTATCCTCCTCCATTTTCTCTAAATGTTCAAGCCACCCTAGTTTGTTGTTGTTATTGTTTATTATAATGGCTGTTATAAAGGGGCGGGGGGGGGCGGGAGGCATATGAAGAAGAAACACAAAATTTGGAGAAGAAAAAGCTGCACTGATTTGGAGAGGAGAGGCAGAAAGAAGTTTCCGGTGTCACTTGACTTCGGAAATGACCCCGAAACGCACGTGACTGCTCTTCTCATTATCCGGAAATATCTGAGCATTTCAGCTTTAATAACCGATGATTAAATTTCATATTCCCGTGCAAGAAATTTACACCTTCTTACTTTCACGCAATATCCGCTCCTGCCGAATTCGTCACCCTGTCTGTATTTTCTTCCTGCGTGGAAGTTATTTTTCCTGAAATGGCAAGAGCTCCAACCACCGATTCTTACCTTCATCTCAGGGGAAATTTTTGGTGGCCTTCTCAAAATCTTTCTTTTGTGTGGTGGGCTATGGATATCAGCACTAGAAAGAAAAAAATAAATGAGGAAGAGAAAACCCTACACCATCATCTGATTTGAAAATCAGCGATACATAACTGACATGTAGGGCTGGATTAACCATTAAGGAAAATAAGCACGTGCTTAGGACATCACGGGAACAGGGGCACTACAGAAATTTTATTTTATGTTTTTTTTTAGTGTATATGGGGCACCAACATCTTTTAAGTGCTTAGGGCCTCTAAGGGCCTTAATCCGGCCCCTGCCGACAAGCTGCCGCCAGGACTGGCATACGACCGTGTATTTCTATGCCTTGTGCCGTAAAAGGCACAGACCAACTAACTAAATGTTATAGAGCAACGTAAGTAACGAATACCTGACAAGCAGAACGTTACTTTGTTAAGCACTTAGTAACAGCATTCAATCCAGGAAAGGAACACTCCCACAGTTCACACAAGAAGAAAAGGAAGGTAACTTAAATGACTGACAGTCACATGAATTCAGCAGTCAAAGCAATCGATCAACAGCACTACATAAAAAAAATGTTGATGTTGTTGTTGAAGAGGCTAAGTCAGCGGTTAACAAAATCCTTAAATAAATTTAATATGAGAAAATGACAATAACATTCCTCATGAACGAAGAAGATGAACAATCAATACAAGATATGACAAATCAACAATATAACAATACATAAAAGCATTCCGGCGAATGTGACTTCGCCACAGAAAAAAATGGTACTAAAAAAAATTGGCAATAACCTCACATCCAGAATTCATCCAAACCTAAAAAAAAAAAAAACTACACAACAACCATCTAACAATCTCTCATCTGTGTCCTAAAAAGGACAAGCAAACATCTATTCCTACATCCTAACTAGACTACACGAAGACTACAACTGTGTCCTAAAAAGGAAAAGCAGACAACTATTCTTACATCCTAACAACGCCACAATCCTAAGCTGACACCAAAAACCTAGACGAACGACTAACAGGTCTGCTCTCTGGCTTCGGAGCATTTGCTTTAAATCCCAAAATTTTCGTGAAGCACACATGAACAACCAATCATAATGCTGAGTTTCCTAAAGTCCGAGACTATACGAACAAGGACATTCACTCTGTCAAATGAGTGACGCCGTTCAAAATATTTTTATGTCAACTATACTGGAACAAGCATACCATAGATGAAACAAGGCCCCGTCCCACCTCTCCGTTGGCACTCTCGCTAACGAGGAAGGGATCGCCATAGTCCCCAAGGTGGTGGAGTCTGCTAAAGAAGTACTTCACACCCTTGCTTTTTATCTCCACTCAGGTTCTGAAAAAGAAATAGTAAATCCGCTTCCTATCCGACACGACGCTGTGCCTCAACATCATACGGATTGCGGGGACGGGGGGACGGACAGAGAGACAGATAGATAGACAGACAGAGACATAGATAGTAGATAGATAGATAGATAGATAGATAGATAGATGGGCAGATAGAGAGACAGATAGATAGACAGAGAGATAGAAAGATAGATAGATAGACAGAAAGACAGATAGAGACAGATGATAGATAGATAAACAGATAGATAGATACATAGATAGATAGATAGATAGATAGATAGATAGATAGATAGATAGACAGACAGATAGATAGATAGATAGATAGACAGACAGGATAGATAGATAGATGGAGAATGTGTGTTAGCAACGTATCACGTGATACAATAGAAACGCTTAACGTAACGTGAAGACGTAATGAAGACCCAGTCACAGCTGGGAACTCGGTATTCATCACCAGCTTACGCTAAGCGTTTAAAGCGAATTCCTGAATCATCGATTATCCATACACGAACTGTGACTGGAAAACGATACCAAAGGCGATTTGCGGATCAGCTCACAGAACGATACCATGAAAGGATTTGCGGATCAGCTCACAGAACGATACTGTGAAAGGATTTGCGGATCAGCTCACAGAACGATACTGTGAAAGGATTTGCGGAGAAATGAATAGGGAGAGTGTGAAATCCTGAACAAATGGAGTTTATGGATTAATAGGCAGCTTATGGTGAATTAGTGGTGGTTACTGGTCAGTAATGATATAACAAATGACAGCTTTGTGTTGTTCGAACATGAAGGTAGAGATAGTGCTTGATTCTGGGGGGGGGGGGAAGAAAGGGAGAGGGAGTGGGATTGAAGAAAGGATAACGTTAACGAAAGTACGAGACTCACGCCGATAAAGCGTTTACAGCTATCCCAGCTAACACCAGCTGCTTGGGCATGCCGCACAGCGGTTATACTGCTGCACATATAATAACTTCACTTTTTTTCATGTACTAATAGTCCAACAAACTTATCTGCCAACTAACGTATCTACAAGACAACGTATCTACAACTAATTTTATTTACCAAATAATTTATCTACCAACTGACTTAACTGGCAGCTAATTTTATCGGCTAACTTATCTACCAGCTAATGTATCTACCAACTAATTTACTTACCAGCTAGCTTACCTAGCAGCTAACTTACACACCATCTTACTTAACTACAAGCTAACTTACACACCATCTTACTTAATTACAAGCTAACTTACACACCAACTTACTAACCTACAAGCTAACTTACACACCAGCTTACTTAACTACAAGCTAACTTACACACCAGCTTACTTACCTATCAGCTAACTTACACACCATCTTACTTAACTACAAGCTAACTTACACACCAACTTACTAACCTACAAGCTAACTTACACACCAGCTTACTTACCTATCGGCTAACTTACATACCAACTTACTTACCTATCAACTAACTTACATACCAACTTACTTAACTACAAGCTAACTTACACACCATCTTACTTAACTACAAGCTAACTTACACACCATCTTACTTAACTACAAGCTAACTTACACACCAACTTACTTAACTACAAGCTAACTTACACACCAACTTACTTACCTATCAGCTAACTTACACACCATCTTACTTACCTACAAGCTAACTTACACACCATCTTACTTAACTACAAGCTAACTTACACACCAACTTACTTAACTACAAGCTAACTTACACACCAACTTACTTACCTATCAGCTAACTCACATACCAACTTACTTACCTATCAGCTAACTCACATACCAACTTACTTACCTATCAGCTAACTTACACACCAACTTACTTACCTACCAGCTAACTTACACACCAACTTACTTACCTACCAGCTAACATACACACCAACTTACTTACCTATCAGCTAACTTACACACCAACTTACTTACCTATCAGCTAACATACACACCAACTTACTTACCTATCAGCTAACTTACACACCAACTTACTTACCTACCAGCTAACTTATACACCAACTTACTTACCTACTAGCTAACTTACACACCATCTTACTTACCTACTAGCTAACTTACACACCATCTTACTTACCTACTAGCTAACTTACACACCAACTTACTTACCTACTAGCTAACTTACACACCATCTTACTTACCTACTAGCTAACTTACACACCAACTTACTTACCTACTAGCTAACTCACACACCAACTTACTTACCTACTAGCTAACTTACACATCAACTTACTTACCTACCAGCTAACTTACACATCAACTTACTTACCTACCAGCTAACTTACACATCAACTTACTTACCTACCAGCTAACTTACACACTAACCTACTTACCTACCAACTAACTCACCTACCAATCTAACCAACCATACAATTCACTCACTCATCCACCCAATTCCCTGAGCGGAGATTAACTAAGCAGCCATCATCGTCCTGTATCACTTGTGTCGCTTTGCAGGGCAGCAGACAAATTTCTCCCATTTCTCACGGTCTGCTGTAAGCCTTTCCAACAACGATAGTATTTACTTAAAATATTTATGAGCTTTGATAACAGGTCACACAAACGAAATTAGATCGCTAGCAAACGTCGAAAATGATGCACATTTGAAGTTTTCCCAAATTATTATTGCAATTTTTAACAGTAATAATAATAATAATAACAGCTTTGAAGACAGAAAGTCAAAAACATGTTCTTTCGCATGAAAAAAAAAGCGTTTAAAGAATTAGATACATAGAAAGGACAGGGAGTGGGGTGAGATATGATCAGTCTCCGATGCATAAACACTACCGTGAATAGAAATGAAAACCATATTACCCAACAATTTCACCCGCTGTAAACCTGAAGGTCGGGGCCACATCTGACGTAGGTTCCGCGCGCGGGACGTCAGAGAAAAGGCTTAGGCATGAAATCAGAAATCAGAGACAGGCCTCGAAATCGTTTACAAGTTAACTCTTTTCCCCCTCGCAGCTAAGTCACCTCGGTTACAGCTAGTCCTGTATTGTAAGGGACCTTTACAAGTTACGGCCTTCCGTTATAGCCCATTAGTGAGGAATCAACATTAACAAGAACCAAGATTAACAAGATATTAAAGATGGATGGAGGAATCAATAAGGTAAACCCGACATCCTCAAAAACTATTAAATGTAGTTCATCTTATAAGGAGAGAGTTTTTAAAGCTGGGAGGTATCCATGTTCCGTCTGACGTAAGGGAACCAATTGATTTGGGGGGGGGGGGTGCCACAAGACACAAACTTTGAACAGTTTTAATCTATGAAATAGTGTTATTATTCCCTTTCATCTGTTCTGTTCCCGGCTATCCATATGTAATAGTTAAATCAAGTTCTTCACGTCTTTTCAAGTCACGTTGGGACCTAGTACTACTGGTGATTATGGGTTTCCATAGTCTGATGAAACTGGTATGAGGACACACTGAACAATCCACTGAGGATCAATAATTTGAAAAAAAAAAAGCAACCCGTGTTACAGCGGTTTTCAAAACTTAATCTCCAAAATACGTTTACAAACAAACAAACAAACAAATAATAATAAATCGCAAGAGTAGTACTGTTAATAACTGTTTTCTCCTGAACAGGAAGACATTTATTGACCGCTGCTGTTTTTTTTTCTAAAGCCAAAACAAACTGTTAAAATTGGTATCTGACACCACCTATGTCGAGGATAGTGTTTCAAATAGAAGAATGTCTGCGTCCAAGGCGAGGCACACAGGAGTTCATTATATGTAAATACAACTAATTAATGAACAGACAAGCGTTCACGTAAAAAAAAAATCGCATCTATATAAATAGGACGATGCAAATGGAATATATATATACATATATATATATATATATATATATATATATATATATATATATATTATATATATATATATATATATACCCGGGGTAGAAATACTTTAACAATTGCAGAAGAAAAGTCTTTTACGCTGCCAAGCTTTGATTAGCACATATGTCGTGTCCTTTCCAGAACGGTGTCCCTCTCACTACCACCCTGAATGCACTATGGCCGTGAGCGAGTTGACCGGTGTCTCGCAAATGACATATTCAGACTTTCCATGATGTCCTGAGTCCACTTGCGCGTGAGGTCACCTCTTTTCTCTCTTTTGCCATACACTACGCCATCTTGTACCAACCTCTTTAAACCATTATGTCTCTTGGTGTGGCCGAAGCAGCGCATCTTTCTAACTCTGATGCTGCTTACAAGCCAGTTTTTCTACGACACCTAATCCCGTCAATATCTCTTTATTTGATTTTCTTTCTATCCGCTGTATTCTAAGTGCCTTTCTATAACATTTTATTACAAATGCTGTTATTCTCCTTTCTAGTGATTTGTTAAATGTCCACGCTTCGCATCCGTGTGGTGCCACCAGGAAAATGTGAGCTCTTGGTAAACACAGCTTCTCTTATTGGTACCTTGCCACCTAGGTGCCGCGGTGGTCTAGTGGTTAATGCACTAGCCTGCCCATCAGAAGTCCCTGGTTCGATTTCTCGGACCGACCAGCACCAGGGTCAACCCAGCCTAAAAAAAAAAAAGGGTACTTGGGCCCTAAAAAAACAAGGGCAGCGAGGCAAGGGAGCTGGCATCGCTACCTCAAATGCTGTAGTGGCATAGAAATGTGAAGGCACTAACACTTCACACCCCTGCTACGGCATGTAAATACTACGGGACTTAGACCTTGTCACATATTCTTCATTTGCGCTAGCTTCTGTAATACAGCTGCTAGTCTGCTTTTAATCTCCACGGCGCCGTCACCATTAGTGGTGATGACTGGAGTTTGATATTCGAATTTATCCACATTTTGTAGCTCTCTTCGTGGTGCATTGTAATTCTGAGTTTGCTTCTCAACTTAATTAGAGTGAGAAAAAAGAACTCCAGACAGCGAAAAATCTATTAAAACTATAGAGGTTATGAAAATCTCCCCTTATGAGTATAATAAAATGTTGTATAAACAAACATAATAAGAAGATGTACTTTCCGCAGATGTTTGTAAAGTACTTTCAATTTTATATTTAAAAAAAGTATATAATACTGAATGTTGTATTGAGGAAAAACAACCGGTATATCATGCAAATGACTTGCCTTGTCTGGTGCTGTCTCCTTGTAACTCCGAGCTAGTGTACTTTGCAGCCGATGCTGTGGAGTTGTTGAGGTACAGCACCGTATCGGCGTGGGGGAGCGGGTGTTATGGCAGCTACTTTTTCAGTCCTGGAGTACAGCTAAAAAAACCATTGGGGGGGGGTGGGTACAATGCTTCTTTAGCAGACTCCACCACCATAGGGACTATGGCGATCCCTGCCTCGTTAGCCAGGCTATGCCTGTTACTGGGGTGGGGGTGGGGTACCAACGGAGAGGTGGGACAGGGTCTTGGTCAGCTATGGTTCGCTAACCCTGACGTTAGCATATCAGCTATGGGTCGCTGAGTGCCTGAACGAACAGCGTCACACCCCCCCCCCCTTGTGAAATGATAGACAGGTATAGTTCTACCGGTTTTAAAAAAAAAAAAGAATCCCCGGGCTATCACTGCATCACCTTGCAGCATTATTTATAATGAATTCTTGTATTTCTTTCCAGCTAAATCACGGGGCACGGAGTACGGCATAAACTTCTTCTGTTATCATCTTGCCTTTGATCTCGGTCCAAGATTTTCCTTCCGATCATCACTGGAGTACAAAACAAGCAAACCTCATAACATACAGCGCGCATTGGGGACAGGTAAGGAAAATAAACAATATAAGGAGACAAGCTTGTGTGAAAGCAGGCCTGCAGCAGTGTTTCCCAACCTCTATGGTCTATGACCCTTGAAGCCAGTTATAATTCTCCACAGCCATCGTACTCTTATCGCTTTCCCGGGTCACGTGATATTCAACTTTTAAAATCTTGACAAATTACTTGTACTCTACATTTCCTACGTCTACGTGCCTAATAAAGCCTCCCAGAGGCTCCCAGCCCCCCACGATGGGAACCAGTAGTCTAGAACGATAGTCCGAGTTTGTTATTCCAGAAACTCCCAGTTCCCAGGCTGGGAATCACTGGCCGAGAGCGATAGTTCGAGTATGTTCTTGATGTCTTCGATCGGTTTACGGCTGGAAACCAGAAATTCTTGGCGGAAGATGTCATAAATATGAACATGGATTAAATCTGGATATATCGGACAGGGAGTGTACTGAGTACACTGTATTAAGAAACGATATACAGTAAAGCGTTGATTATCCGAACTGTCAATTATCCGAACCACTGCTGCACCAAAAGAAATAATTATGTAACTTCGAGTCCAAAGAGTTTAAAGCTTCCAATACAGTTGTACCTCGGGTCACGAACACCTCTAGTCAAGAATGAATCGGTCCACGGACACAATTTCCGAACACATTTTGACTCGACTCGCGAACAACACCTCAGCTCGCGAACAGCATCAGTTATACTTAGGTTTGCGCGCTGTGAACATTGTTTGTCGCTGCGTTGTTCTTGATACAATTTTCTTTCTGCTTTTTTTTTTGCATTAAATTAACCCTCAATTTGGCTCCCAAGAAAGCGAAAAGTGTTAGTGACTGTGGCGTAAAGAAGCCTAAGCTTATTACAGCAGAAACGAAGAAGGAAATAATAACTAAACATGAGAATGGTGGCCGTGTTTCTGATCTGGCCAAGCAGTACGTCATGGCTAAATCCACGATCTGTACAATCTTAAGGAACAAAGATGTGCCCTAACAAAACTGTGACCAGCAGGGCAGTGGACATTTTAAATGACAATGTCATGTCCCATTTTCGGAAAATTATCCACCACAGAAAAAAGACAAACGTTTTCTCTGGATCGTTATCTTTTGAAAACACCAGCCACCGAGCCACCGACTGAACCACTCCCTAGGATACAAACAAGAAAAAAAAAAACCCCACCAGAAATACCTACAAAGTTGCCCGACGTTGTTATGAAATGGAACTCTCCTTCGAAGGAGTAGTCCTCCTCCTCCTCCACCACTACCACCACCATCTACCTGTGCCGGCAACTGTCAATCACAAAATTAAAGTTATACTGTATATTTTTTATTATATATTTTTGACACACATAAATCCATAAAAAAGCATAAAAAAAAAAAACAATATGTTTCTGGTGCGGGTGAACGGATTAACTGGATCTGCATTAATTTCGATGGGAAAAATTGTTTCGGTTCGCGAACATTTCGGTTCGCGAAAGGAGTCAAAATAACGAATTAAGTTCGTGACCCGAGGTACCACTGTACTAATGTCAGGAAAGTTAGCAACACTCTATGAGCATTGGCTTAGTCTGTTGAGTGGCACCGCAGATGTCACACTGACTAATTTTAGACTTAACTGTAGTTAAAAACTGAGAGTGAGGGAGAATGCCTAATTATCCGAACTATTTACAGTAATTAACCGAACCGCCTTGGTCCCAATTTAGTTCGGATAATCGACAATCTACTGTATTTATGCGCTATATGCTGGCAAAGTGCCGTGTAAAGAACCCTAGTGCTGTAATGGTAACTATATAACAACTGGGGAAAAAATAGGTGTTAAAATTATAGTTGAAATTATAAATAAAAGACAGTTAAAATTTCCAGGACAGAAGCTAGAGAAGTCAGATAGCTTGGTAATGACTAGAAAATTCAAAGGGAAAAAGAAGGAGAGGGGACGCTAAAAGAAAAATATCTCAGTGGAGTGATCAATTGGCTTGGAGGAAAGAAAAAAAAACAGAAAAAAAAAAGGATCTGAATTGATCAGAAACAGCCATGGCTGGCACAAGACAAAGAAACGTAATCGACAAAGCTATACAGCGTGGCCTGTAATGTAGTGTAAAATACAGTTAACATAAACGTTAACCGTTGAATCTTTCAAGTGACCAAAACATCACGACTGTTTATGGTTAGGTCAGCGAAGTGTGTTAATTATACATGGTGTTTATGGATGATGTAGTCACAAAGAGGACTGGGTCGTAGATATAAACGAATGGGTCACAGATGGTTTGACAGATTACTCAGTCGCAGATAGATGACCACGTCACAGGCAGATAGGTGACTGGGTCACAGACAGATGTCTGGATCGTTGATAAATGACTGGATCACAAATATCTGTCCAGGTCACAGAGGGGTGTCTCGGTCACAGAGAAATGACTGGGTCACAGATAAACAACCGAGTCACAGATAAATAGCTGAGTCACAGATAAATGACTGAGTCACAGATAAATAACCGAGCCACAGATAGATGACTTAGTCACAGATAAATGAATCACAGATAAATGACTGAGTCACAGATAAATGACTGAGTCACAGACAGATGACTGGGTCACATACAAATGACTGCGGCACAAAATTCGGGACCGCTGGCCAAAACAGGCCAACGCCCTATTCTACCTCCATGCTGTACTCCAATAAACAGGCTGTTTTATTCTAGACTATCCTGTTTCTCCACTGGTGCCAGAACTTTGCAAGAAAGCCTCAGGTCCGCCGAGAGCAGCTAGGAAGACCATTACAAGCCATGGCCACTCATACATATTTACAATACATCGTCTGTTTCTAAATATAGACGATATCTCTAACAGAACGCGAAGGTTAAATCTAGCTTAAAATCCCTCATAACTTCATTAAGTGCCATAGTATGTCAAAGGGGAGAGGAGGCCGCGCCTTATTTAAGAAGTAAGGATGCACTGATCAATAAAACAGGGAAGACAATTCAGAAGACAAGGGTGACAATTCAGAAAACAGGGGAGACCATTCAGAAAACAAGGGTGACAATTCAGAAAATAAGAGTGACAATTCAGAAAACAAGGGAGACAATTCAGAAAACAGGGGAGACAGTTCAGAAAACAAGAGTGACAATTCAGAAAACAGGGGAGGCAGTTCAGAAAACAAAAGTGACAATTCAGAAAACAGGGTAGACAATTCAGGTTATTTTTTTTCAGTTCTAAAACCAACTGGATAATAAATGGACTCCATGATGTTATAAAAATGAAAGTTTCTCGAAATAAATTGTGCACACACACACACAGTTTCGATCTAATTAAGTATTCTTTATGCTAATGGAAACAAGATACGTTTAGATATCAGAAATCCTCTTTCTCCCTCCACATATTCGGTCTTTTCAATGGAAACTAAAATAAAAAAAAAATTGGGGAAAGATGGGCAATACATTTAAAACAGTTGTTATCAAGTGTGTGTGTGTGTGAGGCCGTGAAGTTAATGGTTTCTATTAACAAAGTATCAACACAAAAGGGGTGGAGGTGTGGTAAGGGTGGGGGGGGGGTAGCGATAAAGAGAGATGGATAAGATATGGTGAGAAGAAACAAGGTATCCAAGATGTCAACATACATAAGCAATTTAGACATAAACGACCATTTAAAGCGATTTAGACATAAATGACATTTTAAAACAAGTTGGGCATAAGTGACATTTTAAAACGATTTAGACATAAATGACACTTGAAACACGTTGGACATAAGTGACATTTTTAAAACGATTTAGACAATAAATGACATTTAAAAATAAGTCGGGGCAAAAAATACACGCTAAAACGATTTAGACATAAATGACACGTAAAACACATCAGACTTACAAGACACTTTAAAACGACTTAGACATAAATGACATTTAAAATGACTGAGACATAAAAGAGTTAGACATAAATGACATTTAATATGACCGAGACATACAAGACATTTAAAACAATGTGAAATGAAAAGAGAGAAGAAAAGGAAGAGCTAATTTCCAAAAGCTAAAGAAAACACAACAATAACAAAAACAGCAACAAAAAAAAACTCGTCAAAAAATGGGAGAGAAGATTGGCAATTTACAAAGCAAAACCAAAGAAAAAAAAACATAATCAACACAAAACGGAGAATGGAAATTTAAACCGAAATTATGCATTTATGAAGGGAAAAAAAATTGGCAATTTAGACGGAAAAATATCTTCAAAGGAAATATAAATTGCCAATTTAGAAGGAAAGAAACAAAAGCAAAGACGAAAACAAAAGATTTAAAACATAAACACGAAACTGGATATTTTATAAAGATTAATAGAGAATTATTTGGCAGGGAAATGTATAAATTACATATAAAATGTATAAATTATATACAAAATGTATAAATTATATACAAAGCGTGGACAACGGAGCGTTTATGAAACGAAGGGAGATAATGAAGGAGAAAGGTATGATAATCCCGGGCAGGTGTTGTATTTATGTGTGTAGGTGTTTCTATAGGTGCGTGCTGTGTGTAATGTGTGAGAGGGAGAATGAATGAGAGAAAGAGTGAATGAGAGAGAAAAAGGGGAGAAAGAAAGAGACGGGGGAAAGGAAGGGCGAGAGAAAGAGAGAGAATGAGAGAGCTTGGTAGATTAGAGTGAGAGAGAGAGTGTGTGAGAGTTCGAGAGGCAGTAAGAGAGAATGCAGGATATTGAGAGAGAGATAATGAGAGATAATGAGAGAAAATGAGTGACAGTAAGAGAGAATGCAGGATATTGAGAGAGAGATAATGAGAGAGAGAATGAGAGATAATGAAAAAAATGAGTGACAGTGATAGAGAATGCAGGATACTGAGAGAGAGATAGAGAGATAATGAGAGAGAGATACTGAGAGAAAATGAGTGACAGTAAGAGAGAATGCAGGATACTGAGAGAGAGAGATAGAGAGATAATGAGAAAAAATGAGTGACAGTGAGAGAAAATGCAGGATATTGAGAGAGAGAGAGAGAGATAGAGAGATAATGAGAGAGAGAGATACTGAGAGAAAATGAATGACAGTAAGAGAGAATGCAGGATACTGGGAGAGAGATAGAGAGATACTGAGAGAAAAAGAGTGACAGTGAGAGAGAATGGAGGATACTGAGAGAGAGAGAGATAATGAGAGAAAATGAGTGACAGTAAGAGAGAATGCAAGATACTGAGAGAGATAGAGAGATAATGAGAAAAAATGAGTGACAGTGAGAGAATATGCAGGATATTGAGAGAGAGAGATAGAGAGATAATGAGAGAGAGATCCTGAGAGAAAATGAATGACAGTGAGAGAGAATGCAGGATACTGAGAGAGAGAGAGAGATAGAGAGATAATGAGTGACAGTGAGAGAGAATGCAGGATACTGAGAGAGAGAGAGATAGAGAGATAATGAGAGAAAATGAGTGACAGTGAGAAAGAATGCAGGATACTGAGAGAGAGAGAGAGAGAGAGATAATGAGAGAACATTAGTGACAGAAAGAAAGAAGGACACAGAACGTGAGGCGGAGAGAGAGAGAGAGAGAGATGGGGGGGGGGGGAACAAAGAGAGGGTGAGGGAGAATGAGAGAGTGGGCGAGAAAGGAGAGTGTATGGTGTGCGCGCGCGCGCGCGTTTGTGTGTATAGAAAAATACACAACCAAGACTGACGGGCCAAAATGTCGCATTTAATTCTTGGCTGTCAGAGCAGGCTGACTCTTCTCTCCCTCCCCCCCGCAACCCAAGCCTCCTCAATTTCCCTGCCATTCTTATAATTACTCCTAGGAATTCTAGCATATTAACCAACCATCTGACGTTCAGCGGCATAAACTCCATGTAATAACTGGAGGAGGGTTGGGGGTGGAGGAGGAGACTCCACACGCTCATTTCTCACTTTCCTGAAATGCACTCCCCCCAAAACCCTTATCGCTGCTTGCACCAGGAACGGCGTGTCAGTGAGTACGCGGGAACCATTTGCCAGGTGGTTAGCTTCTTTGCTTCTCGCGGCAAGGGTACAGGGTTCAAATCCGGAGATAAACCAACCCCCCCCCCCCTCAAGCATATGTTGGGAGTTTGGAAGGGGGGGGAACAGATGATCCGAAGCGTTACTGACAACGTCGTCATCATCATCATCATGTGCTCTCTCCACCATGAAAGGTTTGCTGCAATGTTTCCCCCCCCCCTCCCCCACCCACCCCACCCACCAATTTGTTCTGTCCTTTGTTTCCAAGCGCACCCGGGCCCAAACTCGCTCCAGTCCATCTTCTTCATGCTGTCCACCAACCTATAGCATTACCGACATCATGCTCTTCTTTCTCTTTTCCTTTTTTTTTTCAACTTTTGTTTTACGCCTCTTGCCACAACCCAAATGTTTTAGTGCACAGAGACCATGCAGACTGAGCACGATATCTCCACACAAAACAATCATGACATTTGTGCCGCCATAAGCACTCGGACAAATCATGACTAATTACAGACATTAGCGTAAATACGGTAACCACAGCCGAAGGAATTCAAATTCTTCCCCTCCCCTCCCCCCCCCCGCACATATACACACACATACCCCCCAAACATCATCATTTTCTCTTTCCATATACGAAATATAAAAAAAAGAAGAAACATAATGAAACGAAACATCAACGTTAAAACACCGAAAAAAAACCCAAACATATAGAAACGAAACAGTGGTGAACCAATATTCCACCAAGAACACCAGTTGCAGCAAGAACAATAGCAACAACAGAAGGATCAACACCAGCAACCGGAACAAAGCAAGCATCAATATAAGCAACGGTAACAACGCAAATAACAACAGAAACAGCACACGGAACAACATAAACATCGGCATCAGGAGCAGCGACAACAATACCAGTAACATGAAGCTCAGCAATAGGTAAAAACAAAAAAACAAAAAAAAAACAAAAATAACTCCAAAACCAACAAAAATCAACAACACCAACAATCTCAGCAACAGTAGCAATAGCAACAAAACCGCTAGCAACAATAACAACATTAGCCGCATCAGTAGCAAGACAACAACAAAAGCCATATCCTACATACCCTGCAACTGTTGATCCATTCCAGCATTGACTGCTCTGCATTTCTTGATCATAAATCACCGGAGTCCTGCAAAGACCATCAGCAATTCTCTGGAAAAATCCTTTGGAATCTTCCAACTGTACGATCAGGGACGTGATGTCCTTCCTGATGGAGTGTATTCTGGAGCTTGGGTGCGAAGGCTGAATACCTTCTGGAGTGAAAAACTTCTTGAACATGTCGGTTTCCGTGCCAGGTTGCTGAGACTCTCGGCAAAGGCTCGTCACCTGTTAAAGGAAGGGACACATCTTTAGAAACGAAAGTTCTTCTCTTGCAGATCACGTGACGCTCACACGAAGACAATCCGTGGTGAAATTTCATAAACAAAAAAATGTAGGAAACCATGAGGTTTTCTTTCTTTCCTTTCTCCAATCTCTGTAACTGCGAACTTGTGTTCTTTGCAGCCGATGCCGTGAAGGTGTTGAGGTACAACATTGTATCGGGTTGAGAGTGGGTTATGGCAGCTATTTTTTTTTTCAGTCTCAGAGTACAGCTAAAACGCAGGGGGTGTGCAATGCTTCTTTAGCAGACTCCACCACCATGGGGACTATGGCGATACCTGCCCCGTTAACCTGGCTAGGCCTGTTACAGGGGGTACCAACGGAAAGGTGGGACAGGGTCTTGGTCAGCTATGGTCCGCTAACCCTGACGCTAGCATATCATCTATGGGTCGCTGATTGCCTAATGGGACAGCGTCGTCACCATTAAACCACGAGATAAAGGCAGCTTAGCGTCAAATCGCTGAGATAAATATACAATACTGTTTTTCTGATCCAGATTTTCCTTCGATCTGTTCCATGCTACTGACGTATATAGTGGATACAGAGTTCGTGCCAGTTCAGTATATCCAGCCATAAGGTGAATATGGTGTAAGTACTCAGCTTCCTTGATCTGTTTCAGATCATTTTCGGCAATCAACGATCTATAGCTGACATGCTAGCGTCAGGGATGGCGAGCCATACCTGATCAAGACCCTGTTTCACATTTCCAATGGTGCCCTTCCCCCCCCCCCCCCAGAAACAGCCTGGCAGACGGGGCAGGGATCACAAAGCACCCCCACAGCGGTGGAGCCTGGAAAAAATTATTGCACACCTCGTGCCTTTTAGGTCCACGCAAGGACTAACCCGCTCCCAATCCGACATGATGATGTCTCTGAACACCTTCACAGCATCGGCTGCAGAAAACACCAGCAGTCCATGTAAGTTCACGATTTCTGATATCTCAGGAGCGAAAACCAGATTACATTAGTGCAGTCACGCGGATGGAGTCAGGGCATAGGGAAGGCGAACTTCAACAGCAGTCACTGCAAAACTGTGCCAGGAAGGTATATCACAGTTAAGATAGACGAACGACGTCGGCGATAATGACAGCCGAACCAAGAAGAGATAATCTTAAGATGTCAGTGATAATGACAGCCGAACCAAGAGGAGATAATCTTACTATGATAATGACAGCCGAACCAAGAGGAGATAATCTTACTATGATAATGACAGCCGAACGAAGAGGAGATAATCTTACGATGTCAGCGATAATGACAGCAGAACTAAGAGGATATAATCTTACGATGTCAGCAATAATGACAACCGAACCAAGAGGAGATAATCTTACGATGTCAGCGATAATGACAGCCGAACCAAGAGGAGATAATCCTACGATGTCAGCTATAATGACAGCCGAACCAAGAGCAGATAATCTTAAGATGCCAGCGATGACAGCCGAACCAAGGGGAGATAACCTAAGTTCCTGGTCAAGAGGAGATAATGTGGAATACTCACAGAAAAATGGCGTGAGAAACTAGAAATGGCGATGGAGCCTTTCTGCTCCAATTATCATGCTCTTCAAACATTCCCTAAGTCTTACTCCCCTCTCCTTTCCTCCCGTAAGCTGCAAGAGATAAAAAGCTATATAGACCAGACCAGAACATGCTCAGATTCCACTGTTGGACAACAACATTCTACAAGGATGACTGTGCTGGTGTGACGTCAGACCTGCAGAACGGGAGCTTGGCTAATGGCAACAAGCCTCGCAGTGGTGCCCATTTTGGTGGAATTTGCAGACCCCCCCCCCCCGACTTTTGTGTCTATTCAGAGTTTTCGAGCAGCAAACCTCCCTAAGTTCGATCTTCTTCTTCTTCTCCTCCTCTTCCTTCTTCTTCTTCCTCCTTCTTCTTCTCCTCCTTTTTCTTCCTCCTCCTTCTTCTTCCTCCTCTTCCTTCTCCTTCTTCTTCTTCTTCTTCCTTCTTCTCCTCCTGCTTCTTTTTCGTCATCATCTTCTTCTTCTCCTCCTCCTCCTTCTTCTCAGCTTTCTAAACTAGAAGTTGGGTTGCCTTCATGAATCCTGCTGCCAGCAGGAGGTCTTCGTAGGAACCCCAGAAAGCTAGATACGATGTCTGCGTTTCACCACATTCACGGCGACGCCTGTTGAAAACATACTCGTGGCAGCTCCATGGAAGTATAACAACAAACAATAACAACAACAAAACAACATTCTAGAGATTCTTTTTTCCCCCCATAATTTGAAAACATTCTTAGAGTTGTTTTTTTCTTTTCATTATTTATGCCCGAAATATCGCTCCCATTAACAAGCAACATGTCGTACTATCCTGCTCGATACAATTCTTGAAATCGTCTGGAACAACATATTAGGAAAAACATATTCTTGTCTTCACCCCCCCCCCCATTTCTTTGTTTGTTAGTTTAGCTTATGATTCTGCTTGGACTGGGATTGCTTTTCTAAATGGAGCTAGTTATTGTTATTTTGGCGCTATTATTTCAGGACAGACACTTGTTACCTGACGCTAAGAACAAAGTGTTTTTTCTTCTTCAAAACATCTGCATACTTAGACAGAAGGTAGCCAGACAGGCAAGGGGTAATTCTCTGAAACTTCGGATTACGTCAAGGACAGAGGGGGGAGGGTTGCCAATACATGAGGGAAAACTCGTTGATGTAGCTGCGATATCATTGGAAACTATTTCTGAAATTATCTTAATAACTCTTCTTAAAGGATCTTAACAGTTTTAAGAATGTTTCACTGGTTTTCTTTTAATCTGAGTTTGCTTTACTACATATGCCTGTGAGACATATGGCGCTTAACAAAAAAGCTGAGAAACACATAAATGCCTTTGAATGTAAGTGCTACAGAAAGAGTTCTTCAAATATCATGGACACAATGGATGCATCAGCAGCAGGGCATCTTGCTTACAACGCGAGCCCTACAGGAAAGATGTCAGAGAGGCAAAGTTCCGCAAGGGACATGCAGATGACTGACTGACTGACTGACACTGCTGTATCTGTTGAAATATGACGAGAGTGGACACGCTGTCCATTTTGGCAATCAGTGACTCGTAGCTGACATGCTGGTGTCAGAGTTGGCAAATCAGAGCTGACCAGGACCCAGGACCCTGTCTCACTTCTTCGTTGGCACCCCCCCCCTCAGTAGCAGGCCTAGTCTGGCTAATGGGGCAGAAATCCCCAGTCCCCATGGTGGTGGATCTGCTAAAGAAGTATTGCACCCCCTTCCCCGATGCCTTGCTTTTTAAAATGCACTCAGGGACTGAAAAAAAAAAACAGCTGCCTTAAACAGCCACCATAAACAGCTGCCATAAACAGATCCAAAGCCGACGCGATGACATGCATCGCATCAACACCTTCACAGCATCGGCTATAAAGAGCACCAGCTCAAAGAGACAGAGAACAAGACAAGACATTGAAATATGTTTTTGACATATTCTAGCAATTGTACTTGGCATAAAAAAAAACCAAACACAACTGTGACTGAATGTTAACACAAAATACCAGAAATTAGCACTATCTGCTAGGACAAGGAACTAGAATCTAGCACTATCTGCTAGGACAAAGCACTAGAAGCTAGCATTAACTGCTAGGACAAGGCGCTAGAAACTAGCACTAACTGCTAGGACAAGACATTAGAAACTAGCACTAACTGCTAGGACAAGGCATTAGAAACTAGCACTAACTGCTAGGACAGGGCACTAGAAACTAGCACTAACAACTAAAAGAAGGCACTAGAAACTAGCACTTACTGCAAGGACAAGGCACTAGAAACTAGCACTTACTGCAAGGACAAGGCACTAGAAACTAGCACTAACCGCTAGGACAAGGCACTAGAAACTAGCACTAACTGCTAGGGTTAACACATTTTAAGAAATAGGAGCTATAAATTAACGTAACTTACACTTGAGTCATTTAACCGAACATTTGAATACTTGTGTGTCAGATAAGTTCAACAAAAAAAAAACACTGTACACGGGAAATAATGCAAGGGAATTAAAGGGTTAATACATCAAAACAACATCTGTGTCTGAATGTTCTTAAATTACCTCATTTTCTCTCAAGTTATTTCAAACAACGATTCACTCTCTTGTTTTCGAGTCCCGTAGGCACTGTACAGACACAAACACACGGCTGCGATAATTGGTATCTTCAATGAAGTAAATTGAGATTTTTTGGCTCGGTAGGAACAAACTTACTTTATTTATTTACTTTAAAGGAAAAAAAAAAAGCTGTAAAGGAATAACTGAAAAATCGTTTCACCGCCTGGCACCCCAATCCATTTCCATTTCTATTGGAAATTTGCCAGAATATTGAGGAGGTAAGTTAAATTATTCCGTGCTAATTTTTTTCCTCCCTGTCTTTTCTCATTTTTAAGCGATTGCTGACTAGCAGGTCGCTGTGTATATCACACATACGTGAATCTCGTAGACTTGCAGGTCGCTGTGTATATCACACATACGTGAATCTCGTAGACTTGCAGGTCGCTGTGTATATCACACATACGTGAATCTCGTAGACTAGCAGGTCGCTGTGTATATCACACATACGTGAATCTCGTAGACTTGCAGGTCGCTGTGTATATCACACATACGTGAATCTCGTTGACTTGCAGGTCGCTGTGTATATCACACATACGTGAATCTCGTAGACTTGCAGGTCGCTGTGTATATCACACATACGTGAATCTCGTAGACTTGCAGGTCGCTGTGTATATCACACATACGTGAATCTCGTAGACTTGCAGGTCGCTGTAGATTTCACATATAACAGGTGAATCTCGTAGACTTGCAGGTCGCTGTGGATATCACACATACGCGAATCTCGCTGTCTGGCAGACGGCCTGTGTATTTCACGTATAACAGGTGAATCTCGCAGAGTTGCAGGTCGTTGTGGATTTCACAGATATGTGAACTTCTCTACTTTAATTAGATCCTAGTTTAAAAATCGGAAACACGTGTTTCATATGTCACAGTTTAAGAGCTCATATAAAGAAATTTTGCGGGGGTAGGGAGGGGGAGGGAATTTAAAAAGTTAATTTGTACTTGTACGAACTCCCTGTAACTGTGAGCTGTTGTTCTTTGCAGGCGATGCTGTAGAGATGTTGAGGCACAGCATCGTATCGGCGTGGGAGCGGGTTATGGCAGCTATTTTTTCAGTCCCGGAGTACAGCTAAAAAGCAGGGGGATGTGCAGTGGTTCTTTAGCAGACTCAACCACCAGGGGACTATGGCGATCCCTGCCTCGTTAGCCAGGCTAGGCCTGTTACTGGGGGGGGGGGGTACCAACGGAGAGGTGGGACAGGGTCTTGGTCAGCTATGGTTCGCTAACCCTGATGCTGGCATATCAGCTATGGGTCGCTGATTGCCTCATCGGACAGCGTCTTCACCCCGGCAGCATGTGTTTAAAATAGAAACGTGCTTTACCAAGGTTGCATAAATTGATGGGTTCTCCCCTGCCCTCCTTCAAGAAGAACTCACGACATTATTAACTCTTTCACTCATGAATTAATTCCAATGCTCTGTCAGAACGAATTTTTGATGAGAACTTTTGGCAGAAAGAAACTGAAATGAAGCTTCCCGTATTTTATAGTTTACAAATATGGGTACCACCATGGGGAATATGGCGATTCCTGGCCCATTAGCCAGGCTAGGCCTGCTACTGGGGGTGCCAAAACATAGGTGAGACAGGGTAGGGTCTTGGTCAGCTGTGTTGTAATGTGCTACCTTTTTCTTTAAACTTCGTCTAAATATCGTTCTGAGCACTGATTCACATAGACTAGCAAGATCTATCAACACTGCCAGCGCTGTTCTGGAATGAAAAGAGTTAAGAAAAGCTCAACGCTGCCCTAAGATTAAGAAAAGTTTTAACTCTTTTGTACGCCAGTTGTTAACAAAGGTTTAATGAAGCGATGATGTTCACTATGTAAGTAAGGTTAATGTAAGGTTTAACCCAGCGCTAATGTTAAACTATTGCGTTTTATGCCAGACTACCACTGCTATCTCAATAATGTTTCAAAGTCAAGTTAAGACAGCAGTTTTCACGTGTGTGTTTCAAATTAATATCCGTTTGTTCATTGTTCTAGTGTGTTCATTCTTGACTCCTTATTTTTTAAAATTTATTGTTCTACTTTGTTCATCACTGACTCTCTGTTTTTATTTTTTTTTTGTTCGCTCCTCTACTTTGTTCATCCTTGTCTCTCTGTCTTTTATGGGTTTTTTTTTCCTGTTCATTGTTTTAGTTTGTTTAATGTTCTAGTTTGTTCATTGTTTTACCGTTTTTTAAAAATTAATTGTTCTAATTAAACCATCATTCACTCTCTGTTTTTTTAAAATTTATTGTTCTACTTTGTTCATCCCTGTTTTTGTTTTTGTTCATTGTTCTATTTTTTTTCATCCCCGACACCTTGTTTCTTTCACTCCGTTAGTTTTTTTTTTTTTTTCATTATTCCACTTTGTTCACTCTACATTTCTTGTTTTAAAATCCAATCCATACATTATATTAACCTGGAGACTGCAGATTACTTATCTTTATACTTTCTTACCAATATGTACAATAACACTCTCATGTTTCATTCCCCCCCCCCAAACCCCCACCAACGTTTTCCAACATTTAAAAAAATCGATTTCAGTTATAATCGACTCCTTCCTCCTTTGTCAACACTTGCATTGTTTCATACAATATTCAGTTCTGCAGTCTGTATATTTCAGCATCTTTCGTGACCAGAAATTAGCAGAAGACAACCCTTTAGGCAGCCGTGACCAGAAGTTAGCAGAAGACAACCCTTTAGGTAACCGTGACCAGAAGTTAGCAGAATACAACCCTTTAGATAACCGTGACCAGAAGTTAGCAGAACACAACCCCTTAGGCATTCTTGATCAGAAGTTAGCAAAGACAACCCTTTAGGCAACCGTGACCAGAAGTTAGCAGAAGACAACCTTTTAGGCAACCGTGACCAGAAGTTAGCAGACGACAACCATTTAGGTAACTGTGATCAGAAGTTAGCAGAAGACACTCCTTTAGGTAACCGTGACCAGAAGTTAGCAGAAGACAACCTCTTAGGCAACCTTGATCAGAAGTTAGCAAAAGACAACTCTTTAGGCAACCGTGACCAGAAGTTGGAAGGAACCGAGTAAAAGGCTTTCGTGACCAAGTGTAACCATTACAAGAAAATCATTTCTTCTTCTTCATCATCTTCTTCTTCTTCAATCTCCCTAGATCCGCGAGCTGGTGTTCTCTGCAGCCGTTGCGGTGAAGATATTGAGGCACATTGTCATGTCGGCTTGGGAGCGGGTCATGGTAGTTATTTTTTTCCCAGTGCCTGAGTGCAGCTAAAAAGGAGGTAGCGCGCAATACTTCTTCAACAGACTCCACCACCAAGGGGACTACGGCGACCCATGCCCCGTTTGCCAGGCTAGGCCTGTTATTGCCAGTATCAACGGAGAAGTGGGACAGGGTCTTGATCAGTTATGGTTCACCAACCCTGACGCTGCCACGTCAACGACGGGTGGCTGGATGCTAAAACAGACAGAAGACTGGCAGCTGCCACTTTCTCGGATACCAAACAGTTCTTCAACAAAATATAATGGGTATAAATAGTCCGAGATTTCCAATTTTGGTGGTAAAATATATCAGACCAAAGATCATAATCTTCCTCGCAGCGCTGTCTGGCAACAGGTCGTGGCATAACAGCCTGACAAACGAGGCATGCATGGAATAGATCGTATTCCCGGTGAAGCATATTAAGAACCCACACGGTGTAGACTTGTGGGAAGCCGGATGTCCATGTTCTGACCTCCACCACGGAACCAGAAGTAAGCAGTGACTATCATCTATCGTCATCTGCCTCATCAGCTGCAAAACTGTGAAGCCTGAGTCGGAATTATTTTTGGGCGGAAAGGGAATCGGAGTAGGTGGAAATGTAGCGTACATGAAGGAGTTCGAGCTGGGCAGTAGAAAAACTGAAAAACTCAAGAGTCGTAGGGATGCCATAGTTCTGGCTATCAGGCAGACGAACACGGGACATAACCAACCCAATTCAGGGCCGCATTTTGGTAAAAGCTAAACAAGCCACAGGTTAGAGCCTCACAATTAGCAGCCCCTCAGCTGAACTTTTTAACAAAGGGGCCACTGGTGGGGCCTCTAGGTTTCATATTTTAAGATAAAGGTGAAATCCCCATTTCCATGCCACTAAGGCACATTAGGAATACAGTGTAGGGCCCGTTTTTTCCAAGACCATCAGCACATGAAAGTGTGATACGGTCAATGTCACGCCTGACCAGGTTTACCTTCCCAGATTTCTCTAGCACCCATTTTTTTAGAGGCCGGGTGGAGACCCTGGTGCCTTTCTGGTGTGGTGGTACCAGGAAAAGAAAAATCCCACTGCTGGGACTGAACCCAGTACCACCGGATTGGTAAACTTAAGGCGTTAACAAAATCTAAATCCTTCACTGCATGGCATATGTTTTATGACTGCTAGAAAACAAGTAAATCTTGTGGCAGAATTTGGCATAAATTAAAGATAGTTCGAGCAAAGGGAAATAATTCGGCTGAAAAAAGGGGGTCAAGGAAGAGTAACTTTTTCCTGTGACTGTTGTTTACTTCACAATGGTCTCTTCCTGCACGGATTTCCTAAGAAAAGCTCAGGTAGAAATTCTACGAGTATTTTGTAATGAGAGACTAAATATTTCAGGGTTGTAAAGTGCGTTAATCAAGTTTTGTGAACTCGCATGAAGTTACGATTTTTTATTTTAAGAGAAGCTCAGAACAAATAATATTTCCCGTGAATCTGAAATTCATGGAAACCAAAAGTTCAGGAAGGATGGTAGGGAAAGTCAGCTATATAAAAGTTCAGGAAGGATGGTAGGGAAAGTCAGCTATATAAAAGTTCAGGAAAGATAGTAGGGAAAGTCAGCTATATAAAAGTTCAGGAAGGATGGTAGGAAAGTCAGCTATATAAAAGTTCAGGAAGGATGGTAGGGAAAGTCAGCTATGTAAAAGTTCAGGAAAGATAGTAGGGAAAGTCAGCTATATAAAAGTTCAGGAAGGATGGTAGGGAAAGTCAGCTATATAAAAGTTCAGGAAGGATGGTAGGGAAAGTCAGCTATATAAAAGTTCAGGGAAGATGGTAGGGAAAGTCAGCTATATAAAAACTAATTTTAGGAAAGAGCGGTTGATATTTTTCCGTAGCAGTTTCAGTTGAGTTCAGTTTAGAGTGGGTATGTAGTATCATAGTGTAGAGAGTTTTTGAGACAGAGCTACTTGCTCTTTGTTAGAATGTGTAGTTTGTAGAGCTTCTTTCTATATATAGATGGCAGCGGCATTGTCCTTTTTAGGGCAATTGGTAGTTTTAAAATGTAGACATTTTGTAGTATTCTCCTTGTCAGGACAAAAGTGTTTCTCAATGGTCTCCAATTTTTGTCAGTGTGTTGTGTTTAGTTTGGAATTCACTTTGGAACTTCTGTAAATTGTAAGTAGTAGGTTTACTGTAACTGTTCTTTTGTTGGGTGTCACTTCCACATGGCAAACGAGTTCTTGCCCGGGAAGTTATGCTGTTATGTCTGTTTTGCCACTAGCGTGTGGCAGTAGTTTTCTTCATCTTCATTTACGTCATCCTTATTTTCTTCATTAATAAATCTTCTGTAGAATTGTCACTATACCAGCGTGTCTGCCGACTCCCATGATCTGCAACAGTGTCGTATGTGAGTCTGCTTGTACCGTCTAAAGTGTTTCTATTGTCTGTGAGTCTGCTTGTACCGTCTAAAGTGTTTCTATTGTCTGTGAGTCTGCTTGTACCGTCTAAAATGTTTCTATTGTCTGTGAGTCTGCTTGTACCGTCTAAAGTGTTTCTATTGTATGTGAGTCTACTTGTACCGTCTAAAGTGTTTCTATTGTATGTGAGTCTACTTGTACCGTCTAAAGTGTTTCTATTGTATGTGAGTCTACTTGTACCGTCTAAAGTGTTATGGTTGTTCTAGTGTCTGTGAGTCTACTTGTACCGTCTAAAGTGTTATGGTTGTTCTAGTGTCGGTGAGCTTGGGAATATGCGCATTCATTATGTGGATAACTAGAACGTGATATGAAGTTACACAAGTAAAAGTCAAAATTCTAATATTATAATTACAAACACTAGACACCTACACCCAGTGGTTCTCAACTTGTTCAGACCAACCGCAACCGCTTGCAAAGTTCTTTCAAGCTGTGTATTTCGGCAGCAATAAGATAACAAGAAGTAGTTCTGCTAAAATCTTGTTAAATTTTGTGCCGTCTTGTTTCTGGCACGCGTAACAGCAGAACTGGTAAAACGTCACGAACTACATTCCACGGGTTGTGAAAATGAAATCTAAGCACTTTCATCGTACCAGTAAATTATAAGATGATTTCTTAGGACTTCATTACCAGCTCCTTTCTCCATATAATTTCCTGGTATTTCTGTAATCGATTCTTACATGGTAACCGTCTCATTATTTACTCTCAACATGACATTTCTCAGAAACCAGTGATCGATTCCCTGTGTGTGCTGCTCACCGAAGCGTAAACCGACTTTAGAACTATTCCTTCTCTGAGGCGTGACCGACTCTGCGCGTTATTTACTTATAAGGTGAAAAAAAGAGCGGTTCTGGGGGGGGGGGGGGGGGTAAGGTGGCTGTCTGCGCATCAAAGCCACGCTGAAACGACAGGAGACAGTAGTAAATCTACTAAGGACGAGCGAAAGATAACTGGGAATCAAGGGACATAACCATGAAAATGGATGGGATGGGATGGGATGGGATGGGATGGATGGATGGATGGATGGATGGATTCACACTTCAGAACTGAAATGTCTGCAATATCTGAGCTGAAAGAAAAAAAAAGGGGGTCACTGCAGTCCACGGGGCCGTAATCAGATTTGTCTGGGCGCTTGAGAAGATGGGGTATCTCTGTAATCCAATAAGAGAGAATGAGAGTTAGGGATGGAGGCCGGGAGGGGGGAGGAGTAAGCGATAATAACATTCGGGGGAGGGGAGGGGGAGGAGACCGACAGGTGCAGGCAAGGAAGTATAATAAAAGAAAAAAAAACAGGCAGGTAAAACTACGATGAGATGGTATGAAAGGCGAGACAGCCTGGTGTTACAATGGAGAGATGTGCATAAGAGGGGAAGAGACACTGCTTGAGAGAGGAAGGAGAGAGAAAATGTGTGAAGAATGAGAGTGTGTGTATGTGTGTGTGAGGAAAGAGGGAGAGAGAGACTATGAGGAAGCAGATAGAGTGGATGAGATGAAAAAGTATGAGGAAGGAGAGAAATTATGAGAAGAGAGAGAGAGTGTGTGTGTATGCGTGTGTAAACGGAGAGAGAGAGAGTATGAAGAGAGAGTATGTGTAAACACAGAGAGAGAGAGAGTATGAAGAAGCAGAGAAAGTGTGTGGGAGGAATGAAAGTATGAGGAAGGAGAGAGCATGTGTGAAGAAGGAGAGAGAGTGTGAAGAAGAATATGAAGGAAGAGAGAGGAGGAGACAGTACGAGGAAGGACAGAGATATGAGGAATGAAACTGTGTGTGCGTGGAAGGAAGAAAGAAGGCATGAGGGAGAAGATAGAGTATGAGGAATGAGAGTGTGTGTGGGTGAGGAAGGAGAGTATAACGAAGAACGGAGAGTGCATGTGAAAAAGGAGAGAGCGTGTGAGTGAGGAAGGAGAGATAGTGTGTATATGGAGGGAGAGAGGGAGCGTGTAAGGACGAAGAGAGAGTGTGTGTATGAGAGAGAGAGAGAGAGGAAGTAAAGAGTGTGCGTATATGAGGATGGAAAGAGAGTGTGGGTTAGGAAAGAAAAAGCAAGTGTAGGCAATGAAGGAAGGAGACTGTGAGGGGAAGATACAAAAGAACGCCTGTGAGTAACAAGAATGTATCTTGGGAGGAAGGAGGGAATGCATATGAAGAACAGAACAACTGAGCCTAACAGAGACCCAGAATGCACTTCCCCACGGCCAAAATGGCATAATCGCCTCCCTCACATAAACGCTTTATTTCTATACTCCCCGTAGACAAAACAAACCCACGCCTCTGGGAACAAGTTGCGTTTTGTATTAACCCCTCTAACACTCCTCCCCCCACCCCCACCTCTGAAAACCCTCCTGCTATAAAAGCCAACTTTAAAGTTGATCGTTTGCCTGCGTTAACATTGCTCTCTTGTCTTTTGAATTAAGATTCGCAAAGCCAGCGCCGTGGTGGATATATTGTTGCCTGTGCGAAATGTACATTTCAGCCCCCTAGCAACCAGCGTGGAAAATAAAGTACTGCCTTATCAGGCGTGGGGGAAGTGCTGAAATGCATCAAAGATATTTTCTAGGGGTCGTAGTGGCGCGGTATGTCAGTTATGTTTGGTATTAACATTTTTTTGCAGTTATCTCTCCGATTTTTTGTTCCTTCTTCTTCTTCTTCTTCGGGTTTTTTTTTTTTCACGCAATGAAAGTACTGAAATGTAGGGCAAATATTCTCAACTATTTTGGTGGTCTGAGCAGCTAAGAGAATATGTTCTTCGGCGAACTCAGCAAATATGAATATGGTGCTTTGGTGGCTTGATCCGCTGTGAGAATATGCTTTTATTGGCGGCTTATGCCGCTGTATGAGAATATGGTTTTATTGGTGGCCTGATCCGCTGTGAGAAAATGCTTTTATTGGTGGCCTGATCCGCTGTGAGAATATGGTTTTATTGGTGGCCTGATCCGCTGTGAGAATATGCTTTTATTGGTGGCTTAAGCAGCTATGAGAATATACTGTTTTTGTGGCTTAAGCCGCTATGAGAATATGCTGTTTTTGGTGGCTTAAGCAGCTATGAGAATATACTAATGTGCTGGCTTTGTCAAATGACAAAATAACTACATACAAAGTGAAAGAAACCTAAAGAACTAGATACTGTAGTGAGCATGGCTGTCGCACGGTTAAACTTCAAGAGAAGTCCGAATGGACGTAAATCGAAGACTTTCCTTATACGTATTTTAAAATCAAATTCATTAATTTCAAGACAACTCAGCCAATCGCGGGTTTCGTGAAAAGTAAACTTTATGCGATAGTGTGTAATCTGGTCCTGGTTTCTTGTGGAGCAGAACACTTTTAGACTGTGAGAGTTACAGAAGTCAACGGGCACAAGTGGAGCCTAGAGAGCAGATATCGTAGGTCTGACGAGCACATTCCTTACTGAACCAGGACCTATACTTTAGTTTCAGGTCCATGTTAAAAAAAACAAAAAACCTAAGACGTATTTCTCCAGATCAGTCCTTCGTACCCAGTTCTTCACTATACGTGAAATAAAGTTCATCAGTCTGTTCATTCGTTCTTTAGTTCATGTCGTTCGTTTGTTCCATGTTGGCCTGCTCTTCGTACAACGTTGCTCTCTCTTTCTCTTACTCATGCTGACCTGAAACCGTTTTTCTGCCTGGCCTGCTATAGTGAGTGTAGTGTTCAGTGTATCGGCGATATCCTGGGTCCTGTAACATCTATTAAATTATCCACTGGGGCTTGATGCTCTCCAGCAAAGAAAGAAAGTTAATACGGGCGCTCTGTTCGAACCATTCTTATAAAACTATTTTCCATGAACTGGTAGGTCCTTTGTCTTGCTTAGTATTATATCTATTAATAGAAATTCTGTTAATTACAAAATAGCTGAATGAAACTATAAAGAAGCAAGGAGGTGGGAATATTAGGGACAGTGAGGGTTAATGGATGAAAACTTTGTTCTTTAAAAAAAAAAGGATGTCTTGACAATGAAGACAAATCACATAGGGATTAAAAAAAAACCACAAGGTATGAATGACAGCAGAGCTTTCTGTATCAGTATGATGAACTTATGCCTGGCCATGCATTACTTCTTCTTCTTCTTGCAGCTAAAAAGCAAGGGGGTGGGGTGTGTAGTACTCCTTTAGCAGACTCCACCACCATGAGGACTATGGCTATCCATGCCTCGTTATCCAGGCTAGGTCTGTTTGTAGGGGTACCTAGGAGGTGGTAGGACAGGGTCTTGATCAGCTATGGTTCGTCAACCCTGATACCAGCATATCTACTGTAGGTTGCTGACTGGCCAAAACGGACAGCGTCTTCTCTCTACTACTGAATAACAACAAGAATAACAACAAAAATAACAACAACAACAACAACAATAATAACAACTGATTAGCCAGTCAGGTAAGAAGGAAAATATAGGAAATCAAAGCAGGAAAAAAAGATGTTCAAATAAAGTCATTGGAAAATCGAGGACGGATAATTTGTGAGAACAAGATTGCGGTCATTGCCCGATGTTTGTCGCAAACAGGGCTGAAATCACTGAAGTAGTTCAGACTTAGCGCTTTGTAAAATAGAACTGTCGGCTTTAAGACCCTCTGTCTAAAGTAATGTGTACTCACGCGAGAATAAATTCTAGGCCCGTCGTCCATGGCTTGCAAAAGGGCGTCTGTCACATTCCCATCTAAGTAGGACAGCAATTCCTGCGCGTTGTTCTGCTTGAACATGCCCAGGTGAAGGTTCTCGAAAGCCACAACGAGTTCGTCCCACGAGGATGATATCTCAGAAACTCCTGCCAAACACCCTCTCATGATGTTCAAACACAATCCTCGGCACGGCTTAACTTCCACCTCTCCGCTACATAACGAGCAGAACTGAAGACGCGAGAGGGCTTTCCTGCATTCATTATTGACCACGATGTGATCTGTGGAGTGTATAGTGCTGATCATTACCTGCAGAGTTTCAGTAAAAATTCTGGCTCGCCGGAACCCGTACTTGATCTTCTTTCCCAGATGCCTGGGCGCGTTGCCAAATGGCTGTATCTCATCGTAGGATTTCTTCAGGCAGGCTTGGAAATCTTCGTCCGACTTCCTCGGTTTTGCGGGATCACTGAGGACATAATCGAAAACTGCCGGAAATAGATGAATGAAAAAGTTCTCAATGATGTCTGTTAGCATGAATTCGTTGTTGCCTAGAAGATACCTGTTCAGCTGATTGAAAAACCCGTCAAGGGTAATCTTGTGGACCTCTTTCGGGATTTTGTAGAGGTTTGCTAGGGTGTCTGAGGTCTTGTTGTGGGCTTCTTCCATTGACATTCGCAAATGTTCTGAAAAGAAGAAGAAGACTTTGAATCAGATCAATAGTTTTAACGCTGATAGAAAGTGGCGAAAAGATCTATGTCTGAAAAAGAAAATGGCTACATGTAATGAAAATGAATGGAAACGTGGCAACAGTGAAACACGTTGTATAAAAATTGTCTTGTCTTGTCCTGAGATATCTTCCTGTAACTGTGCGAGCTGGTGTTCTTTGCAGCTGATACTGTGAAAGTGCTGAAGCGCAGCATCGTAACGTCTTGGGAACGGGTTACGTCAGCTACTTTTTCAGTCCCGGAGTACAGCTAAAAAAGCAGGGAGTGCGCAGTTCTTCTTTAGCAGACTCCACTACCATGGGGACTATGGCGATCCCTGCCCTGTTAGCCGGGATAGGCCTGTTACTGGACTGGGGGGGGGAGGGTACAACGGAGAGGTGGGACAGGGTCTTGGTCAGCTATGGTTCGCTAACCCTGACGCCAGCACATCAGCTATGGGTCGCTGATTACCTCATCGGCCAGCGTCTTCACCTCCCTGTATAAAAATTAAAATAATTAAAATATAAACCATCATAACTGTGGTTAGTTTAGTCCTGTAAGCTGATTTTAGCTCAGGGAGATATTAAGACAGATCAATAGATACAAATATTTAGGTACAGTGACAACATCTGACGGCAAGAGAACAGAAGAAATCAGAAGCAAGATACCACTGGCAAAGACAGCTTTTGGAAAAATGAAGAACACATTAACAAATCAAAAAACAGCCACTGGCAATAAGAAAGTTCTAAGATGCTGTATAGAACCTATTCTACTTCATGCAAGTGAAACATGGACCATGAATACACAATTAGAACAAAGAACAAAGGCTACTGAAATGTGGTTCTTAAGAAAGATGATTCGAACGTCACGGACAGCCAGAAAGACAAGTTAAGAAGTCTGTGAGTTTGCTTGTACCGTCTAAAGTGTTATGGTTGTTCTATTGTCTGTGAGTTTGCTTGTACCGTCTAAAGTGTTATGGTTGTTCTAGTGTCTGTGAGTCTGCTTGTACCGTCTAAAGTGTTATGGTTGTTCTAGTGTCTGTGAGTCTGCTTGTACCGTCTAAAGTGTTATGGTTGTTCTAGTGTCTGTGAGTTTGCTTGTACCGTCTAAAGTGTTATGGTTGTTCTAGTGTCTGTGAGTCTGCTTGTACCGTCTAAAGTGTTATGGTTGTTCTAGTGTCTGTGAGTCTGCTTGTACCGTCTAAAGGCAAAGGAATATCTCAAACTGGTGCCATACGTAAGAAAAAAATACAAAGTTTCTCGGAGATATGAAGGTCTCGAAAAACTGGTCATGACTGGAAAGATAAATGACAAACGACAGAGAGGCCGAAGAAGACAGAAATACCTGGATGACCTGATTTGATGACCGGTTTGATGGGAAAACAACATCTGGACTGATTCAAGTCGCGGAAGCTCGAGAGAGAGAGAGATGGAGGGACATGACCGCCTGCACCTGTCAGCAGGGCACTGATCTGATGATGATGATGATGAAGGTGGTTTTAGGACAAGATGTTATGTATTTGTGGAAGATTCTGAGAATTGTTTTGTTAAACAGTGTCTATCTCGGTTGATTCTGCTGGCGATTGGTTGATTTTTCGACTAAAGTTACATCGGATCAAGCTTATACAGTGATCGCGTTAATCGGCAATTACAGGTAAATTACCTATTAACAGGTAAAAAAACAGAGAAAAACCGAAAACTTTTGGAGGTTATCGGTTAGTGTAACTGGTTTATATCATCAAAAACCCAGTAAAAAAAAAGCAACCAGGGAAATCGGTACGGCCAGTGATCGGGCAAGTAGAATGAAAACTCTTAATTCGCATGGAGGAGAATTCTATGGCTGAGCATATGAGCATTTTGTAAAGATTACATCTCTCCGTAAATAAGCAATGGAAAAAAAACACACGAACATTTAACTCTAGCTCATGTTTGTAAAGTGTGTTAATTTTACATTAAACATAAAAGAAAAGTATAAAGTATAGAATGTTTTACTGAGAATACCTGTATTTCGGAAAGTTCTTCGTGCAGGATGAAAGACAAGAACAGCTGTACTGGTTTCCAAAAAAACATCTTAGCGGGATCACTAAGTTTATGTTACAAGGGTCGGCATATTTGCTTTTTTTTTGTTTTCTTTTTAAATATAGTTCATTTCAACAAATAACAATACCATAAAAAAAATGTCCAAGTGACAGACAGTTTGAAAAGACCATGACCTTTGCACTCCTGACAGTCCACAAGGGGTTCGATCTCATATTTGAAATATCAGCCAGTAACTGATCACGCCCTTTCGGTGTCGAATGGCCACCCTTCAATTGTTTTTAATTATCCTTTTATGTTTTATCGCGCCACATCTCAGCCGCTAGCCCCTTCACTTTCTGACAAGGGCGTTGATTCACAGGTGCCAGTGATGTCTTCTTTGTTTTCTTTTTTTTATGGGGGATAACTGCTCGAGGAGTGAAATCATGAGAAGGTGCTTTCTTACAGAGCATGAAATACGATGAGAGAGATAAACATGGCAAAATACAGAAATAAACATGACAAAACAATACAGAAATAAACATGACAAATACAGATATAAACATGACAAATACAATACAGAAATAAACATGACAAATACAGATATAAACATGACAAAACAATACAGAAATAAACGTGACGAAACAATACAGAAATAAAGATGACAAATACAATACAGAAATAAACATGACAAATACAGATATAAACATGACAAAACAATACAGAAATAAACATGACAAAACAATACAGAAATAAACATGACAAAACAATACAGAAATAAATATTACAAATACAGAAATAAACATGACAAAATACAGAAATAAACATGACAAAACAATACAGAAATAAACATGACAAAATACAGAAATAATCATGACAAAACAATAAAGAAATAAACATGACAAATACGAAATACAAACATGGCAAAACAATACAGAAAGAAATATGACAAAAACAATATAGAAATACACATGACAAAATAATACAGAAATAAACATGACAAATACAGAAATAAACATGACAAATACAGAAATAAACAGACAAAATAATACAGAAATATACATGACAAATACAGTAAATATACTGTACACGCATACGTCTTTATGCCTTCTATCAAGTTTTGGACTTCATTTCAACCTTACACAATCTGGAATCGATTAGCCAAAATCTGTATTATTACAGACATACATGAACTACTACTGCTTGGGAAGGATTTTAAGCATTACATGGCAGGACAAGATCAGGAACGAGGAGGACTTGGAAAGAGCAGGACAAGAGCCTATAAATCTACAAATCAACATCTTGGAAATGGAAGTGGGTTGGCCACACACCGAAGAAACCTGACATCAGAATAACAAGACAGGCACTGACGTGGAATACACAGCCAGTCATTAGCATGTCCCTTGCGGAACTTTGCAAGATGCCCTGCTGCCGATGCGTCCATTTGTAGCCAGTAGCCATCTTCGTCTTGGTCTTCATCTCTTTCTTTTTCCTATTAAGTACCCTTCCAAGACTGTCTTCTCTAAATTATCATGACGTTTAATGTGTCCAAAATATTTAAGTTTTCTCTGTTTAATCCTCTTTAATAGTCAACCTTCTTCAATATTAAATTCTTGTAGTATGGATATATTTGTTCTTTTTTTTTTTTGTAGAAAAAGAAATAGAAATCAAGGAAGACCTAGAACTACGTGGAGAAAGTGAAATTATGACAGTGCTCAGAGACAAGGGATACACATGGAAGGAAGCAGAGAACAAATCCAAGAACAGGGACGATTAGAGAGACTTTCTCTATCCGTGGCCTCTGCTCCCAAAGGACTTTAAGGCAATGATGATCATAGATAATGATGACCATGACACGAACTAGGAACTTCAAGGTTGAGACAACGCGATATTCCCACCGTCAGTTAAAGGATTTTACTTTCCAAAACGGCTCAAGCCACCAACCAACCAACCACCGCCGCCATTCCTGTAACAAAATTTATGAAACTATGAAACCTGAGGAACAATCCAACACCGCCATGTTGAAGGACAGGCAAGCTAAACAAGACTCATTATCTCCCTTTCCAAGCAACAATCATCTCCCCTTTTTAAGGTCAGTTTATACACGGTTTTCTGAAAACAATGGCGTCGCTGATGTACCCAAAACTACTTCGCTGGTGACCTTTGAGATATCCTCATAATTTAAACCAAACTGGAGACGGTACACTAAATTATCCTATCTGACATGTCTGTCTATAACCGCCGCATTTTACGGGGGACTGCTGTGCTATCTTCTATGGCGCCGTAATGCATTTTCCCAACAGTTATTGGAATACTACATAATCTATTGATGCACGTTTGAGTTGTCAGAGACATGCTTATACAGTGAGAGTTTAAGGTTTGAAAATGGGGGAGGGGGCCATGGTGGAGATTTGGGGGGGGGGGTGAGGAAGGCAAGGAAGGAAGAAAGAATGGTGGCATTTCTTTCCTTGTGATTATTACTTCTGAAAGACGCTAAACGAAGACGCTGTCCGATTTGGCAATAAGCAACCACGGCGGACATATTCTAGTGTCAGGGTTGGGCGAACCATAGCTGACATGCTGGCGTAAGGGTTGGCAAAATACAGCTGACCAAGACCCTCTCCCATCTTTGCACTGGTACCCCTCAGCAAGTCCTAGCCTGGCCAACGGTGCAGGAGTTATTATAGTCCCCATGGCGGTGGAGTCTGCTAAAGACGTATTTTACATTCCACTGGCTTTTTACCTGCACCCAGGAAGCGGAAAAAATAGCTGTCATGATCCGCTCCCAATCCGACACGATGCTGTACCTCAACATCTTCACCGCATCGGCTGCAAAGAACATCCAGCTGGCAGTTCCAAGAAGATTACTGAAGCAGACGAAGAAGAAGGTTTTTCTTATACACAGAATGGTGGCGCCGCGAATTCAAGATCAGACCTGAAACTTCCTTGAAACTAAAGCTCTATACCTCTGCTAATTCTGCTTTCTATGGTTAGAAAAAAAAAACAAACAAAAAATGTTACAAAATCGAGTAGAGTTTTGATACTGGTTGAAAGCAGAAAATTGTTCATCAGACTGACACTAGATGAAAGAAGAAACTTGTTCATCAGATTGAAACTGGTTGAAAGTAGAAACTTGTTCACCAGACTGAAACTGGTTGAATGTAGAAACATGTTCATCAGATTGAAACTGGTTGAATGTAGAAACTTGTTCATCAGATTGAAACTGGTTGAAAGTAGAAACTTGTTCATCAGATTGAAACTGGTTGAAAGTAGAAACTTGTTCATCATACTGACACTGGTTGAAATTAGAAACTTGTTCATCATACTGACACTGGTTGAAAGTAGAAACTTGTTCATCATACTGACACTGGTTGAAAGTAGAAACTTGTTCATCATACTGACACTGGTTGAAAGTAGAAACTTGTTCCTCAGATTGAAACTGGTTGAAAGCAGAAACTTGTTCATCAGACTGACACTGGTTGAAAGTAGAAACTTGTTCATCCGTTGTCCTTTGTTGTAAGCAGCAACTTCTTCCTTTTTTTTTTTAAAGACGTGGCTGACACTAGTTAAAAACAGCAACTTGCACATCGGTTGTCGTTGGGATGTGAAGATGCTTGTCCCATGAACACTAAGGCAGCGTCAGGGTTAGCGAACCATAGCTGACCAAGACCCTGTCCCATCTCTCCGTGGTACCCCCAGTAACAGGCCTAGCCTGGCTAACGGGGCAGGGATCGCCATAGTCTCCACGGTGGTGGAGTCTGCTAAAGAAGCATTGCAAATCCCTTCTGCTCTTTAGCTGTAATCCGGGACTGAAAAAGTAGCCACCATAACACGCTCCCACGCCGATACGATGCTGTGCCTCAACACCTCTACAGCATCGGCTGCAAAGAACAACAGCTCGCAGTTACAGGGAGTACATCGGCTGTCTTTTGTTGTAAGCAGCAACTTCTTCCATTTTTAAAGACGTGACTGACACTGGTTAAAATAGCAACTTGCTCATCAGTTGTCCTTTGTTGCAAGCAGCAACTTCTTCCCTTTTTTAAAGACGTGGCTGTGACTGATTAAAAACAGCAGCTTGGTCATTTTACCTGACACTGGTTAAAAAAAAAAGCAACTTGGTCATTTACTTGACCCTGGCTGAAACCAGCATCTTGTTCATCGGGTGTCCAGGTGTGCTAATTACACCTGATTTATTACTTTAACAAATCGCACCCCAAACAAATGTCCCGAAAGCTACTGGACCGTGCTGTTGAATCTTTTGCCCAGCGATGACCGTAACGGTGACGAACACAAGTGACATGTGACATGTGACGGAGACTGAAGACTGTCTTAGCTTTCTTCTTTATTTCCTCGGAGTGTAGACCCAGGGGGAAAAAAACGAGGACGATAACTTCACAAGAGAGTTTCACATGACAAGCTACTCAGATCACACTGACCTCTAACCTTACTCCTCGGGCTATTGTGCCACTCTTCTCCAGGGAAGAATTCAAGGAACTAAATAACGGGCTCCTGATTTACTATAACTGCTGTTTACGTTTCACACACTGCTGCTCACAATCTCCAATCGATCACGTTTGAAAACGGAAGAGAGTTTTGATTCCAAAACCGAGAGCAATTATAGATATCGACGTAAATATTATACCACAGAGTCTCAGCACTGATCATTTTCTGGTTGTTTGTCTTCATGCCTAAAATGCCAACAGTACACCGGATAGACGATTACCAGTAATTTTCGACATTTCAAACGCCCATGCCCAAGTCGAAAAGCATCGGGGGTGGAGGAATTTAAAGTACAGTACTAGTTTAAATCAGTACCTTTTAGTTTGGTAAATTATGTACAAGTACTTGACTGTTGCGAAAAGAGCAAGTCAGCCTACGTCGCTTAGCTTTTTTCAGCCTGTTAAATTATGTATAAGTACCTGACTGTTGCGAAAAGGGGAGGGCAGCCTGGGTGACTTAGCTGGAGCAGATCCACTCGATCATCTGATCGTGGGTTCGAGCTGTGGTGTCTTAAAGGGGGGTCGAAAGTTGGATATACAAGCGGTCTCCGAGTGGTGAAAGTAGTGCAACCGTTCCTGAACCTGTTCGTAAGTTGAATTTGTTTGCAAGTCAGAACGGTTAGGCACGGTTCGTATATTTGTCAGTCGTATAGTGTATAGTACACAATGCACCTTTCCATGCATAAAACGACAACAAAAACCAGAACCGATGAACCGCTTTAGACGCTCACTGTTTTGATGCGCGCGTCTGCTATTACAAACCGTTGTACGTAAGTCAGACGTTCGTAACTACGAGTTGTATGTAAGTCAGACGTTCGTAACTACGAGTTGTATGTAAGTCAGACGTTCGTAACTACGAGTTGTATGTAAGTCAGACGTTCGTAACTACGAGTTGTATTTAAGTCAGACGTTCGTAACTACGAGTTGTATTTAAGTCAGACGTTCGTAACTACGAGTTGTATTTAAGTCAGACGTTCGTAACTACGAGTTGTATGTAAAGTCAGACGTTCGTAACTACGAGTTGTATGTAAAGTCAGACGTTCGTAACTACGAGTTGTATGTAAAGTCAGACGTTCGTAACTACGAGTTGTATGTAAAGTCAGACGTTCGTAACTACGAGTTGTATGTAAAGTCAGACGTTCGTAACTCGGGGACTGCCTGTGTGCTTCTTTATCGGTTCCTTTCAGGGGAGTGAATGCTGTGTCTGATCTGACATACTTGGGCCAGAGGCTGGCCAGCCAATGCCGACCAAGACCCTGTCTCCTACCTCTTCGTTGGCACCCCGAGTAACTGGCTCAGGCTGGTTAGCGGGGGAGGGATCGCTATAGTCCTCATGGCGGTGGAGTCTGTTAAAGATGTGCTGCAACCTCTCGCCCCTTCCCGTTTTCTAGAGGCACTCATAGACCAAAGAAAACAAAACAGCAGCCATAACCCACTCCTCATCCGACACTATGCTGTGACTCAAAACCTTCACAGCATCGGCTGCAAAAAAGAACATCACGCTGTCAGTTCCAGAGAAGCACAACAACACAACTTCTGGCGGATAACCCCGTTTTCGAGCACTCCCACGCCATATTTCTTTTTCTCCTTATCCTTAACTGACTGATTACGTATGTTGCAGGAAGGCGTTGACGATCATATTTCCAGATTCTGCTGGTTCCCTGGTGTTTCCCAATCAGTTCGATTACTTCCCTTTTCCGGTATCACGTGGTCAGCACATACCATTATTATTATTTTTTTTTCTTTCTCTTTTTTTTCTCCCAGTTAATTTTTTTTCCACAAAAACTAGAAGTTCTCTGTTTTCTTTTTATTTACAAAAATTAACAAATTTTGATCTTCCCCTTCTATTTTCTGCCTGTCTTCGTTCTCATTCCCCTTCTATTCTCTGACTGTCTTCCTTCTTATTCCCCTTCTATTCTCTGACTATCTTCCTTCTTATTCCCCTTCTATTCTCTGACTATCTTCCTTCTTATTCTCCTTCTATTCTCTGACTGTCTTCCTTCTTATTCCCCTTCTATTCTCCGACTGTCTTCGTTATTATTTCCCTTCTATTCTCTATCTTCCTTCTTATTCTCCTTCTATTCTCTGCCTGTCTTCGTTATTATTCCCCTTCTATTCTCTGCTTGTCTTCGTTCTCATTCCCCTTCTATTCTCTGCCTGTCTTCCTTCTTATTCTCCTTCTATTCTCTGCCTTTCTTCCTTCTTATTCTCCTTCTATTCTCTGCTTGTCTTCGTTCTCATTCCCCTTCTATTCTCTGACTGTCTTCGTTCTCATTCCCCTTCTATTCTCTGCCTGTCTTCCTTCTTATTCCCCTTCTATTCTCTGCCTGTCTTCCTTCTTATTCCCCTTCTATTCTCTGCCTGTCTTTCTTCTTATTCTCCTTCTATTCTCTGCCTGTCTTCCTTCTTATTCTCCTTCTACTCTCTGACTGTCTTTGATCTTATTCTCCTTCTATTCTCTGCTTGTCTTCGTTCCCAAACAGATTTCTCTCCCTTTCGTCGGCACACCGCACTTTCCTACATGAGCTTGAACTTTTTGTTTCAGTAAATACTCGCACAAGGTAAAATCCCCGTTTCCACGCCATTAAGGCATATTGGGGGATACGGTGTTAGGTCCACATTTCCATGACCTTCGGCACATGAAAGTCTGATGTGGTCAGTATCACGCCTGGTCGTACTTACCTTTCCAGATTTCTCCGGTGCCCAATTTTAGAGGTTATGAGAACCCCTCAGGGCCTTTTTCGTGTAGCAGAAAAAAAAATCCCACTGGAACTTGAACCCGATACCACCGGATTATTAAACCCAGCGCCTGACCCCCTCAGCCAACCAGGCCAAATACTAGCATAGTCTCATAGAAAATTCCTCCACGAGTAAGTGCCAGACCCTCGCCTAATCCAGTCCCCATTACATTTTCGCCGCCCCTCCTACCGCCCTCCACACTTCCTTTGCCTCTTTTGTGGTAAAAGATTGCAGAATCAGGGCTCTCAATCTTGCCCTTCTAAACACACCTAGATTTCCAGGCACAAGCAAAGGACCGTCCACACACAATGGCTCGTGCGCCATCGGAACTCTCATGTGCAAGGTCTAACAAAACTCATCGCGCAAAAAGTATACCAGTTAGCCAAAATTAAGCACTTTATCGATGAAGACACAAGGAAGACATACTGCATATCACACATACAAACACATTTAGACTATTGCTTAACAGTCTGGGATGGTTGCTCCGTGTCAAATACAAAGAGGCTTTGCTCTCTCCAAAAGCGAGCAGTAAAGCTTATTAGTGACAAAGGTCAAGCACAAACAACTAACCAGCACAAACGCATCAAAATACTGCCTCTTAAGAACAGGTTCCTCTATAACAAAGCCACGTTAGTACATCAAATTCTTTCACGGCATGCCCCGCCTTTATCTATGGAACCTGTTTAAATTTAGTTCAAAGTGCAGCCAACGCTTGAACAACATATGTCTTCCAAAACCTAGACTTTGATCTTTACAAGAAAAGCTTTAGTTATTCTGCTGCTCATCTTTGGAATACCCTCCCATCGTGTACAAAAAAATATAAATTATACTCCTTCCTACAACTACAAACTTTCCCAGTATCTATTTGATGTCGACTACATGCCTTCATGAATCATAAAACTTAAAGGTTATCTTAAACTTCTCTTACAGACACCGAATACAGTTAATTGTTTATTCTGAATAGTCTCGAAAATGTTGTTTAGTAGATAGTCATTTACATATGCATGTTGTTACTTCTGTACTGAGTGAATGGATAAGAGCGAAACGTAAATGTTATATTTTATTTTATGTCTCTCAGCTTCAGTGTTAATTACGTCTGTTACATGAACAGCATATTTGTAGAATGTCTGGAATAGAGTGAACGATGTATGATAAAGGGCAGAATGTCAGACGGGCCTGCGTGCCCAATTCTTAACCTTTTTAAAATAAAGATCAATCAATCAAGATCAATCACTTCATGGGACGTAGGAGAAAAACTATTTAATCACATTTCTGTACACTGTTATCTGAGGGCGGTGCGGTCGTGCGGCTGGAGCGCCAGTTCCTCATGCAAGACACAAGGGTTCTAATCATGGTAGGGTTGCAGGTTTGTGTGCATGTGTGTGTGTGTGTGTTCAACACATGATGGTGACTACTACATCCAGGTAAGCGGGAATTAATCCTTGCTGGACTAATCTGTACATGTAATTTTTTAATCGACAGATATCAAAATATAGAAGCATACAGATACCAATGTCAAGACATAGCAGTGTACACTAAATACCAGATGGAGATGCCAATATCAAACATAGCAGAACACACTAAATACATGACAGAGATACCAGTATCAAATATAGCAGAATACATTAAATACCCGACAGAGATAACAATATCAAATATAGCAGAATACATTAAATACCTGACAGAGATATCAATATCAAACATAGCAACATACACTAAATACCAGACAGAGTTACCAATATCAGACTTAGTAGCATACATTGAATACCAGACATTGATACCAATATCAAACATAGCAGAATACACTAAATATCAGATAGAGATACCAATATCAAACATACCATAATGCACTAAATACCAAAGATGACAGTATCAAACATAGCAACATACACTAAATACCAGACAGAGATATTAATATCAGACTTAACAAGACAAACTATTTCTCAGATAAATGTCAATTTCACACATGGCAGCATACATTATTTACCAAACAGAGATGCCAACATCAAACATAGCAGCGTACACTAAATACCAAACAGAGATACTAGTATCAAATATAGCAGCACAAACTATTTCTCTGAAATACAGACATCAAATATAGCAGCACAAACTATTTCTCAGAGATACTGACATCAAACATAGCAGCACAAAAACTATTTCTCAGAGATACTGACATCAAACATAGCAGCACAAACTATTTCTCAGAGATACCGACATCAAACATAGTAGCACAAACTATTTCTCAGAAATACCGTTATCAAACATAGCACCACGAACTATTTCTCAGAGATACTGACATCAAACATAGCAGCACAAAAACTATTTCTCAGAAATACCGACGTTAAACATAGCAGCACAAACTATTTCTCAGAGATACCGACATCAAACATAGCAGAATACAAAGAATAAAATTCAATGGGGGAAAAAACCCCACGGGGAATTTACAGAAAACAAAGAGAAATGTTTTCCCGAAGAAGTGTAAAGTCATAGCATACCGATAACTATCTCTGGTCGTTTCATTTGCTTGAGCCCACGCTACAGTTATACATACATATAATGATAGTCCTCCATCTATGTTCCCTTGTGTGGTTAAGTCGAATATCTGACGACATTCTATACTGAATACTGTTTGTCTTTGATGGCATAGAAAGATACCAGGCCCGAGAACTGGTGTATCTTGTCTCCCCAGCTGTTTCTCTCTCTCTCTCTCTCTTTCTCTCTCTCTCTAACTCACTCACTCTCTTTCTCGCTCGTTACGTCTTTTCTCTCCCTCTGTCTCCGACTCGCTTTCTCTTTATCTCGCTCTCTGCCTCACTCTGTCTCTGACTCGGTTTCTCTTTATCTCGCTCTCTGCCTCACTCTCTGTCTCTGACTCGCTTTCTCTTTATCTCGCTCTCTGCCTCACTCTCTGTCTCTGACTCGCTTTCTCTTTATCTCGCTCTCTGCCTCACTCTCTGTCTCTGACTCGCTTTCTCTTTATCTCGCTCTCTGCCTCACTCTGTCTCTGACTCGCTTTCTCTTTATCTCGCTCTCTGCCTCACTCTGTCTCTGACTCGCTTTCTCTTTATCTCGCTCTCTGCCTCACTCTCTGTCTCTGACTCGCTTCCCCTGTCTCTCTCTTTCTCTCTCTGACTGGCTTTCTCTCTCTCTCTCTGCCTCGTTCTCTGTTTCTGACTCGCTCTCTTTGTCTCTCACTCTCACTCTCTTAGTCTCACTCTCTCACCATTTGTGTCTGTCTCTCTGTCTCATTCTCTCGATCGCACCGTCTCTCTGAGTCTCACTGGCTCTCAGTCTCACCCTCTTTCTCTCTATCTTGCTCTCCCCCTCCCCTTTCTCTCTCTCTCTCTCTCTCAACTCTCATTTCGATCGACGACTTATCTATTACTCATAAGATCTTTATTTTATTTGCAAGACCCTCCTTCTTCATCCAATGCTTCCATCTACTGCTCTCTACAAGCCAAAAGTTATCTTCCCTTTATCTCAGATTTCTCTCACATTGCATTTTTCTCTCCAACAATTATTTCCTCTTATTTTTTTTTCAAATCTATTCTGAGAAAGTGGACCATCTGTTTTCCGAAATTTTAACGTTCATTGTCTAATATTCATTTTTATGATCTAAAATTGCCTATATCATTTTCGAAACATATATTTTTAAAATCTAAATGTATTTATAAATATACTTTCCTATCTTATCTCTGTATACACTCTCACTTTATGACAAACAAATGTCTCATTAAGACACAGAGGAAGGCAGAGATTCCGATCTCTATAGCACAGCGAATTCTTTCATACATTTGGGGATTTTTACCTCCTTCGTTTTGGGATGTGAATGTTCCACTTTCACAATTTCAGATGAAGAAAGATGTTTGCAAAATGAACTTACAGCCTTCCACATTCGAGATCTACACAAGCGATTACCATGAGGGCAATGAACAGCATTTCGGCAAGACCACTACTACACTAACAAAATAATGACTAAAATATGAACAGTGACTTAACAGTTCGCCATACACACACAATGAAGGTATGCTAAATAACGAGCCAATGAGGAAAAAAAAAAACGAAATGAAAACAAAGAGGATATTTTGCCTTCAGAATTTTTTTTTCACAACGTGATAATATAATTTCTTTTAAATGTCAAGGTGAAATGAAATGATAAACCCAGATTAACATCGAATATTTTGCCGGGGATCTGATGGCGTCGTTCAGCTAACGCGCAAAACGAAAACACGTTTAAGTGAAAATATAAAACCCTTTATCTGATTGAATGCATCGCTAAGCAAGGACTGGGCGGATTTTTGTTTCAAACTGGATGTAGGTAAAAAAAAAAAAACCCCCGGCCAAATGGACAAAACAGTTTTTATTGCCAATACACACACAGAAATAAAATATCCCAAATGTTCCTTTATATGAGGCAAATCAACGAGTTTTATCAAGTAATTTAAGTAACCTGGCTCTCTTTTCTAATAGTTCTAATACTGGACATTGAGTCAAGCCCGGGAGGGGGTGGGGGTGGGGTTGTTGAAACAGGGGGAATGGGACAGGACGGGGGTGAGGAGACGACTATCGGAAAATGGGGGGAGGGGGGGGAGTTAAATTTTTCCCCCAAATTTTTATCAGTAGACCAGGTTTATAAATTTCTTAATAAATGTGCCAATCAGGCCTACTTGTTGTGCTTCTCTACAGAGTGAATTTTCTTCCTAAAAAAAAATAAAATAAAAACATTTCCACTAAGATAAATTGAGAATTCTGGATATTTCCGAGCTTGCTGTGATCAAAGACGTGAATAAGGGACGATATAGGGACAAGTGTTTGAAAAAAAAAAACCAGGGAACATTGAGTCGTCCAGAGCGAAGTAATTCGATTCTATGAAAAAAATCCTTAAAATGCAGGGCTGTCCCATATAATTACGGGACGGTTGGTCACTTCGACTTCGTCGTAGTAACTTCGTGGTACACTTAGAAGTAACGCCATGTATATAATAAGAACATTGATGGAGAGATCAATAGAAGTAAAGACGGGCCTATACTTATGCTTCATAGACTACTGTAAAGCATTCGATAAGTGAGACACACAGAAATTATAAGAATGCTGGAAGATATCAACATAGATGGGAAAGATCTCAAACTCACCAAAAACATATACTGGGAGCAATCAGCAGCAATGAGGGTCGAGAACCAAATAGGAGCATTCCCAGACATAAAATTGGGAGTGAGACAAGGATATGTTTTATCTCCTGACCTCTTCTCCTTGTGTAGCGAAAACATAACGAGAAATATAGAGAACATGCCAGGAATGTCAGCTGGCGGGTACAACCTTAACAACTTAAGATATGCAGACGACACAGTCCTGATTGCTAAAAGTGAAGGGGAGCTACAGGCTCTTCTGGATATCGTGGTTCGTGAAAGTAAAAATAAAGGTCTCAATCTGAACAAAAACAAGACTGGAGTGATGGTCATCACAGACATCCCAGACAATGAGAAAAATCTTGTGTAACAGATCCATATCAATGGAAACAAGATTCCGAGTACTTAAATGTTACATCGACCCAATTTTGTTTTATGGATGTGAAGCATGGTCCATGAATAAGAGAGTACAGCGAGAAATGGAGGCCATGGAAATGTAGTTTATAAGAAGGATGTTTAAGGTACCATTGACAGCTAAGAAAACCAACGAAGAAGTCTTAAGAGAGGCTGGAGTTAAAAGGCAAATTACAGCAAAGATCAGAGGCAGACAAGCGAGATTTGTAGATTTTCTGAGAAGAGGAAAACTGGAACACATTGTAGCAACTAGAAAAATTGAGGGACGAAGAGACAGAGGAAGACAAAAAAGAGTTACTGGATGGGCTGTCAGTGTGGCTAGGAAGAAAGTCACCGGCGGGTCTCATAATCAAGTCTAAAGACAGGGAATTGTGGAGAGAAATGATCGCCTACGCCACGCGGTATGGCACTTGAATTCAACTGAATTGGTCACTCTACAGAAAGGTCTGTTAGGATGGGGAGAAGAGAAGAGAAATAAAAAAAAAAACTTCATAAAGAGAGCAATGCAGAAATGTGTGGATAAAAAAAAAAAAAAACCACACAAAGGAGCAAGACAGGAGTCTGCAAAACATGTTGAACACAATGTCCAAAATAGGACAAGCTGCTGACTAGTTTTGCTATGACTATATCGTGCCAGGTGGCTCATACGAAATCTAGGAAGAGCTTGAGAAAGACCGAGTCAAGCGGAGAGCAGTTCTGCTCAAGAACGCAGCATCACTTAAGGAGGAGAATGAGGACTAAACTTGAGGGTACCAGACACAAGCGCCTGGAAACTGGACAGTGCAATACTTTCTGTTACCATGGTCGGCTATGCAGATCTAACATGGTAAAGTCAGGCCGTGAGAGAAGCTGTACTGGTAAAGCCCGCCACGAGAGGGACTGTATTGGTAAACCCCGCCACAAGAGGGACTGTATTGGTAAACCCCGCCACGAGAGGGACTGTATTGGTAAACCCCGCCACGAGAGGGGCTGTATTGGTAAACCTCGGCATGAGAGGGGCTGTATTGGTAAACCCCGCCATGAGAGGGGCTGTATTGGTAAACCCCGCCACGAGAGGGAATGCATTGGTAAACCCCGCCATGAGAGGGGCTGTATTGGTAAACCCCACCATGAGAGAGACTGTATTGGTAAACCTCGGCATGAGAGGGGCTGTATTGGTAAACCCCGCCACGAGAGGGGCTGTATTGGTAAACCCCGCCACGAGAGGGAATGCATTGGTAAACCCCACCATGAGAGGGGCTGTATTGGTAAACCCCGGCATGAGAGGAGCTGTATTGGTAAATCCCATCATGAGAGGGGCTGTACTGGTGAAGCCCGCCATCAGAAGAGCTGTACTGGTAAAAGCCCACCATGATAGGAGCTGTATTGGTAAAGTCCGCCATGAGAAGGGCTGCTCAAGACGAAACTTCGCAACAACAACAGCAAAAGATGATATCAATGGGCTTCAAAGCTGTCTCTTTAGACGAAAACTGCCCATATCGTGCGGGTAGGAATAGGCGATCATGTTTGTCCATTCTACGCACTTCATGAAGCTTGGAATCGGTTACCAGTGCCACTTGGTCAGCTCGTTCGGATATATATCTTTTTTCTTCTTGTCATTCCAACCCCCCTCCCTTTTTTTTTTACTCTCTCTGTTTTCAAGTGATTGCCAAGTTCTCTAGCTAGTCCAAGGAATATCTTTTTTTTTTCTATTTTACCTGGTTTTCGTTTTTCTGTAGACTCTCTTACATTTTTTTTCAGATAACCATGAAAAAATTAACCTGCACTAAGATACTACAACAAGCTCTCTCTCTCTCTCTCTCTCTCTCTCTATCACTTCTCTCTCTCTCTCTCTCTCTATCTCTATCTCTCTCTCTATCTTTCTCTCTCTCCCTCTCTATCTCTCTCTCAAACAGCATATTTGTAGAATGTCTGGTATAGAGTGAAAGATGTATGATAAAGGGCAGAACGTCAGACGGGCCTGCGTGCCCAATTCTTAACCCTTTTGAAATAAAGATCAATCAATCTATCTCTCTGCTGGTCCTTGCCATTCAGACGTTGGTCGCCATTTATTTCCAAAAACCATCTATTCTTTCCTCTTTTTATAAGATGTGTGTTCCAAGCCACTCTTTTAGTCCATCAGGTATCTTGTTTCTTTGTCTTCCCCTGTCCCTTTTGACCCCCAAGTTTTCCAGTTGTCACGAGGTGGTTCAGTTTGCCTCTTATCAGAACATGTCCTACAAATCTTGCTTGTCCTGTTCTGAATTCAGCCAAAATTTCTCTCTTTTACCCAGACTCACTTTACCTCTCCTTACCTCTCCTTACCTTTTAGCTTGTTTCCTTAGCTATCATTCATCTTAAGAACCACACCTCCGCTGCTTCCAGTACATTTTTGGGGCTCTTGGTTTGTGTCAATGCTTCGCATCCATACAGCAATACGTGCTCGATGTAACACTGAATAACTCTATTTTTGGTAATCATCGACAGAGCTTTATTGCACAATCAGTCGGTCAGTCAGTCATTTCCATGTTCCTTGCAGAACTCTGTCTCCCTAACAGCTCTCCGGTAGGCCTCTCGGTTGTAAGCAAGATGCCCTGCTGCTGATGCATCCATTTGCAGATTATCAACGATTTCTTGTAGCCATCTTCGCCTTGGTCTTCCTCTCTTTCTTTTTCCCATTATGTACCTTTCCAATACGGTCTTCTCTACATTATCATGACGTTTAATGTCTCCAAAATACTGAGTTTTCTCTGTTTAATCCTCTTTACTGGCCAACCTTCTTCAATATTAAGTTCTTGTAGTATGGATATATTTGAGTTTTTTGTGTGTGTGTCCATGATATCTGAAGAACTCTTCTGTAGCATTTACATTCAAAGGCATTTATATGTTTCTCAGATGTTTTGTTACGTGTCCAGTGTTATTGCATAATATGTTATTCATTTTTAAAAATGCTGACTTGGTCTGAGTTATTTTCGTTTCTCAGTTTTCGTTTTTCTATAACTTTTTTTTTCAGATAACCGAGACAAAAATAACCTAAAATAATACACTGCAGAGTTGTGCTTACATATGCATGGTGTTTTTAAAGTATCACTACACTTTCTATGTAAAAATGAAGAGAATGATTGTCATCTACTGGAGTAATTTTTTGCACTCAAAACAGAATGGTGTTATCAACGGAAGAAAGAATTTTTTTGGTTGAACAAGTGTTTCGAAATGGCGGTCGATATACACGGATGATTGTTCAAAGATTTATAGCAAAATTTCCTGATAAACAACCTCCTCATCGCACTACGGTTAGAAATTTGTTGAATACGTTTCATGATACGGAAACTGTGGAAAATGCTAAGCGATCTGGTAGGGCTGCTGTGTCTGAAGAGAAATGTCTAAGATATCCAAGACAGAATCCTGAAAAGTCCATGCAAGTCCTTAAGGAAAATGTCGCAAGAAGTGAACTGAACACAGTGCACAAAATTCTTAAACAGTGGTTACATTTTCATCCATACAAGATTTCTGTTGTGTCTGAACTAAAAGAGTGTGACAATCAATCCAGAGTCAACTACTCCACATGGTTTCAAGCATTTTTAGCTGAAGAAGACGAGTCAAATCTCGATTTAACATTCTTCTCTGATGAGGCATGGTTTCAACTATCTGGATACGTTAATAGCCAAAATAATTGTATTTGGAGCAGTGTTAATCTCAGTACATTTCATGAAGCGCCGCTACACGATGCGAAAATTTGGGTATGGTGTGCCGTCAGTAGAAAAGGTTTAATTGGACTAATTTTCTTCAACAACACCATAAATGCCGATCTGTACCGTACTGACATTTTGGAATCATTTTAAGAACAGCTGAATGAAGGTGAAATTGAAGAAGCATGGTTCCAACAAGATGGTGCATCTGCACACACAGCTAGAGCAACACGCGGGTTTTTTTGTTTTTTTTTTTTTGGGGGGGGGGGGATAAATTTTCGCAAATCGCATGATATCTCGTGGAATTTGACCTGCTCGTTCTCCAGATGTAAATACATTATTATCTATGGGGTTTCTTGAAAAGAAATGTTTACAAAAATAATGTACAAACAATTGAGGACCTGAAAGAAACAATCAGAATTACCATTCAAGAAATAACAACAGACACGTTGTACAAGGTATTTGACAATATGAAGAGACGTGTACAGTCATGTCTTGAAGCCCGTGGTGGACATTTCCAACACCTGTTATAATGAATATTTCAGTGGTACATTCTAACTAACCCAAAACAGCGGTGTATCATTGCAGTCACTATTGTAACTAATTAAAATGACTTTTTGAGCACGTTTTGTGATGACATCATTTACTTCACTTTTCATTTTTTTTTTCCATAGGAAGTGTAATGAGACTTTAAAAACACTCTGTATAATGACAACATTGAACAACAGAAGACTGAAATAGCTGGAGTGTTATAGCAAGGAAAGATCACAGCCTGTATCTTCAATCAAATACAAAATAGTGGACTTCTAGACAGAAGGACGTTACGAGACAGAGATACAATGGTAACTCAAAGCTCATCCCCAAAGAAAGTGATGTTCATAAAATGTGTACAGGAAATTAGTGAGTCAAGCTGATGAGAAATTAAGGGCCAATCTTGAAGACAGAGGGCATTAAGAGCAAAGAACCTGGAGCTAGCAACATGAAACAAGGTCTTTTATTGTGGCCAGTAAATTTTGGACGGAGTCAGTCAAGGAGAAGCTCTGAACGTGCCAAAATTGTCCTCCAGACTCCAGGACACATCTTGCAGGACCTGAGTCTACCAACAACGAATTATGAGCTCAAACCTGGACCTAGGAAAATGGAACGGGTGGGGAAAAACCCGTGGGGCACACAGTCCCGACTGACTATGAGTTTCGTGGAGGCGACCTGTCTCCGTTTCCAAATGGATAAGGAAAAGAAATTGAACCAAGAAGAAGAAGATCATTCGTGGGGCGAAGCCGCTGTCCCATCAGGCAATCAGCGACTCATAACTGATATGGTTAGGATTAGCGAAACATAGCTAACCAAGACCCTGTCCCACCTCTCGTTGGTAGCTCCAGTAACAGGCCTACCTCGACTAAAGGAACAAGGATCGTCATAATCCCCATAAAGGTCAGTCAGTCATTTGCATGTCCCTTGCGGAACTTTGCCTCCCTAACAGCTCTCCTGTAGGCCTCTCGGTTGTAAGCAAGATGCCCTGCTGCTGATGCATCCATTTGCAGCCATCTTCGCCTTGGTCTTCCTCTCTGCTCATAATGGTGGAGTCTGCTAAAAAAAAAGGCACTGCGCACTCCCTGGTTTGTTGCTGGATTCGGGACTGAAAAGGTAGCTGCCATAACCCGCTCCCACGCCGATACGATGCTGTGCCTCAACACCCCCACAGCATCTTCTGCAAAGAACACCAGCTCGCAGCTACATGAAGAAGAAGAAAAAGAAGGAGACATACGACATGCTAAAAATCGTTCATACAGATCTCCTAAACTCTGGCGCCAGAATCATTTTCCTCTACTACATCTTGAAAAAGCACTGTAGTAAAGGCGGGAGATTGTACATGTACTACATATTGAAAAAGCACTGTCGCAGTGTAGTACATGTACAATCTCCCGCCTTTACTACAGTGCTCGCACCAGCGCCACACGAATCTCAAGAAGCACAAATAGTGAGATTTTTTTTTCTTTCTCTTTTCTTCATGTGCGTACCCACAGACTGCCACAGTCATTCAACAAGAGCTTCTCTCCCATTCATAACAGCCGCAACTACCGAGACGAGTTAGAGGGTTAAAAAAAAAAACGTCTACCTTATCTGCCCAGGGAGTCTACAAAGACCGCCAAGTACTTCGTTCATTCATACTTTTATGGGGGGCGGGGGAAACCAACCCACTCTACTTTCTTAAGATGTAGGGCTAAAGGAGCGGTTCCCACAGTTTTTACAACCAGGGATCACTTCTGCGACCACATATAAGTTGGCTGCCACTATCTTGTATGTAATACCACAATGCCTCGAGGGGTTTTTTTTCCAACAGATGTCTGATAATACCAGATAGATAACACATCCGCGGACCAACCGATAACATTCCAAAGACCATTTGGGTCCGTGGGCCACGAGTTGGGAACTACTGGTCCAGAAATCCGGCCAAAATACGAAACTCTTGAGCTCCCAGGCATACAGCACAGGTCAACTTGCTCCTCCTCCCCCCCCCCCCCCCACTCCCTTTTTCCGCGCATTCCTTTCTCCCATTTCATCGTCCAGAGTTTTGAGCTAACAGTCGCACCCAGCTCTGACAGTGTGGGTTATGTTCTGTTCCCTGTCCTTACAAGTGAGGCTTATGTTCTGTTCCCTGTCATTACAAGTGAGGGTTATGTTCTGGACCAGATTTTACAGTGCAGGTTATGTTATGTACCCTTTTCTTTCAGACGATTATGTCCTGGACCCAGTTTTTACAGTGCAGGTTATGTTCTGGACCTAGATTTTACAGAACGGATTATATTCTGGTCCCTGTCCTTACAAGTGAGGCTTATGTTCTGGTCTCTGTTTTTTGATTAAGGCTCACGCCGAAACGTCACAACTTTGTAGTCGTTAAGTAATAAAGCTGTTCCTACATTTTTCCTAGTTTATACATTCTGTTCGTACAGTGCGGGGTTATGTTCTGTACCCTTTTCTTTTAGTGCGGGTTACGTTCTGGGCCCTGTTTTTATAGTGCGAGCTATGTTCTGGGCCATGTTCTTACAGTGCGGGTTATGTTCTGGGCCCTGTTTTTATAGTGCGGGCAATGTTCTGGGCCATGTTTTTACAGTGCAGGTTATGTTCTGGGCCCTGTTTTTATAGTGCGGGCAATGTTCTGGGCCATGTTCTTACAGTGCAGCTTATGTTCTGGGCCATGTTCTTACAGTGCGGGTTAATGTTCTGGGCCCTGTTTTTATAGTGCGGGCTATGTTCTAGGCCATGTTCTTACAGTGCGGGTTATGTTCTGGGCCATATTCTTACAGTGCGGGTTATGTTCTGGGCCATGTTCTTACAGTGCGGGTTATGTTCTGGGCCATATTCTTACAGTGCGGGTTAGTTCTGGGCCATGTTCTTACAATGCGGTTTATGTTCTGGACCCTTGTGTGGAGTCTGTTAAAGAAGTATCACACCAACACTCCCTACTTTCCACTCCACTTGGTGACTGGAAAAAAAAAAAAGCTCTCATGACCCGCTCCCAACCTGACACGATGCTGTGCCTCAACATCTTCAGGATGAATGAATGAATGAATGAATGAATGAATGAATAATCTTTATTTTTAAAGGGTAAAGAACTAGGCAAGCAGGCCTGTCTTACATTCTGGCCTTCATCACTCCATCTTTCATTCTTCCCACACACTCCATTAAGTATACAAATTGCATTAGCAACAATATATATATATATATATATATATATATATATATATATATATATATATATATATATATATATATATAGATATATATATATATATCAGAAGAGTGTAAGATAAACTACTACATTCAAAGTAAAAGAGAAGAAGTAATTAACTTAATAAAATAGCACTCAAACACTCATACACGCGCACACACAGATATATACATAAACAAAAAATACATTGTCCGTACAGATCTTCTAACATATATTTTTTTAAAACAAACCTTAAAATCATTTCTAACAATATCTAACAAATTACTTTTCGAGCTAAGTCATTTTAGTACTTGATGGCTGGCGAAGTCATGGGCTGAGAGAGTGCTGGTTATTCTATGGAGGGCATATAATTAAGAGCAAGTAAATAATGAAAAAGGTTTGAGTTAAAGTAAGAACATCAGATGGAACTTCCAGAGAGAACGAAGAAGAGGAATAATTAACCTTTCCCCACCCCCACGCCAAACTCTGGCCGCGACATCCCCTACCATGAGCTGCATTTGCAAAAGTCTCACACATCCTGGAAGAGATTAGAATACAACGAGAACGTAACATACGTGATTAAGGATTTGTTACCATTTAAAAAACTTTCTTACTTATCGATTATCTGTTACATCTAAAACTGTCATTTAGAAAAACGCAGCTGAAAAGGTTTGAAAACCCGGAATTTTTTTTCTGAATAAAGCACAGATAATTACTTAAATTACAAATAAAGAAACAGACACAAAAATTAGACTCTTTTGAAAACAAATTCAATTCAAGTGCCATGCCTCGTCCCTGTCTTTAGACTTGATTATCAGATCCGCTGATGACTTTCTTCCAGCCACACTGACAGCCCATCCAGTAATTTCTCTCTCTCTCTCTCTCTCTCTCTCTCTCTCTGTCTCTGTCTTCCTCTGTCTCTTCTTCCCTCAATTTTTCCTGTTGCCACAATGTGTTCCAGTTTTCCTCTTCTCAGGAAATGTCCTATAAACTCGCTTGTCTGCCTCTGATCTTTGCTTTTTAACTCCAGCCTCTCTTAAGACTTCTTCGTTGGTTTTCTTGGCTGTCCATGGTATCTTCAACATCCTTCTTATAAACCACATCTCCATGGCCTCCATTTCTCGCTATACTCTCTTATTCATGGACCATGCTTCACACTCATAAAACAAAATTGGTTCGATGTAACATTTAAGTACTCGGAATCTTGTTTCCATTGATATGGATCTGTTGCACAAGATGTTTTTCATTGTCTGGAATGCTGACTTGGCCTGAGCATGTCTGCTTTTTATTTCGTTGTGACATTTCCCATCAGTTGTTATAATCGTTCCTAAGTACTTGAATCTATCAACTTGTTTCAGCTCTGTGCCATTGACGGTAATGCTACGTTTTGGTGGTACTCTTTTCTTTGAAATGACCATCACTTCAGTCTTGTTTTTGTTCAGGCTGAGACTTTTATTTTTACTTTCACGAACCACGATGTCCAAAAGAGCCTGTAGCTCCCATTCACTTTTAGCAGTCAGAACTGTGTCGTCTGCATATCTTAAGTTGTTAAGATTGTACCCGCCAACTGATATTCCTGGCACGCTCTCTATATTTCTCGTTATGTTTTCGCTGTACAAGGAGAAGAGGTCAGATAATAAAACACATCCTTGTCTCACTCCCAGTGGAACGAACTCAAGGACAATGCAGAGATATGGCAGATGAGTGATCACCAGCCTGTCTCATGGCTGATCAGAAAAAGGAGATATATATACTGATCACGTGATGAGAAGAACCAATCAAAGAATCCCAAAACAAGCTATCAAGTGGAACACAACACAACAGGCCGAAGGAAAAGAGTTCGATCACGTGAAACTCTAAAGAGGATATTAAGAGAGGCCAAATTAGTAGGCATAAAATCCCTTGACGAGGTTGAAGAGACTCGCCGAAAACAGGAAAACTTGGCGAACTACCATGCGTGCCTTTATGTGGCGTTTAACGGCAAGGGAAGGATGTGAGATGTAAGAATTACGGTACTTAAATATCAGAAAAGTTCATCACAAATCCACTTCATCTAGACAAGCGGTTCTCAGACCCTTTGCTGCACGGCCCACATTTAAAAGTCAAACATTATTGCGGCCCACTAATAAAGTGCTTTATATTTCCAAGGTATAAATCTCAGTTTATAAAGTATTATGTCATATTTTCTTTACCTGCATATTCATTGCTACACAAAAGTTCTTTTAATTTACTAATAAAGAGATCTACAATTCTGCGGCTTGCATTCGTTCAGTCTGCTCCTATACATTGCGTGAAAAGTGCGGAATAATTTTTTATTGTATCTACTTTTCTCTCTCTTTTTGTTGTTGTTGTTGTTGTTGTTATTGTTGCTGCTGCTGCTTTGGGACTTCAGCGCGGCCCACAATACTCCCTGTTAGGGCCCACGGGTTGAGAACCACTGATCTAGTACATTTTCTTTCCTAAGATGTAAAAATAACGACCACCAAACCCGGCCCTCATTACAGGCACATTCTTCCGCATTGAAAAACAGCCCAAATGTATTTCTGTAACAAACTGCCCGATCAAGCCAAGCTGATCCCGCCTTCCACACACAAAACAACATCCTCCCGAAAGCCTTTAGCGAGGGCTTCACAAAAACCAACACACAAAATACCATTCAAATGGAAGCACGTAGAAGATGTAGAGGATCCTTGAAACAGAACAAGACACCGGGAAAATCGCGGTGAAAGAGGACTGAGAATAAATTACACAGAATAATGCGAAAGGCGATGTATTCAAATACTCCAGAACGAAATGCATTTGGGTTGAGAAAGGGGGGGGGGGGGGTTAGGACTGGAAAGAAAAGCAGGGGATTGGGGGGGGGGGGGGTTATGTGTGAAAGTTTTCTGCTGAATTTGCGAGATAAAACCAGGAAGATGAATGAGGGGATTTTAAAAAATGAGGCCGTTATTTAAAAGAACAACTGCCTGGCATAGAGTATTTTTTTTTCTTTCTTAAAATGGCTTACATTGTCGCTTTGAAACTGTACCAGTGTTTATGTGGAGTAGTCGTTCGTGAAATGGGAGCTGGTGTCGTAAATTATGCGATAAGCCCTTTGTGGGGTTTTTTTTTTGTTGTTGTTGTTTTTGTTTTTGTCATTTTTTCAGACTGTGGTTTTTTTTTTAATGTCTACGTGTTACAGAAATGTAAGAAAATATTTGTTTCTCGTATTTTTACTTTTTTGTAATGGATGAGATTTCGTGACCTTGACAATTTTACCCAAGGATATAAAAAAATCCATTTTTATCATGTCTTTATTCCATCATGCGCGCATACCTACGACCTATTGAGATATGGTGGCCCTGCATACTGGCCCTGATACGTAACATGAGGGTGTGTGTGGGGGTGGGGGTCCAGCCGGTTCATTGCTCTATAGCCTGGGGGTGGGCCCGGAGGCCTAGCTGGTTCATTGCTCTATAGCCTGGGGGCGGGCCCGGAGGCCTAGCTGGTTCATTGCTCTATAGCCTGGGGGTGGGCCCGGAGGCCTGGTGGTGATTTGAGGGGGGTGGGGGCGGCCATCCATCCATCATGCTTTTTTTTTACTCCCCTATCTGAGGCAAAGACTATCAACAGGAGCTCTCCAGTTGTTCCTCTTGTTGAGCTCCTGCTGACGTTTTCGCTGCTAACGTTTTTTTTTTCTTCTTTGACCGGTCAGGGTTGCTGGCCCTACACGGAACCCTCCTTAGTCGCCTTTTATGATCATGCTTGGTAGGGTACAGTGGTCCTATTCTTTGCTTCCTAGGTATGTGTCCAAGTCCCAGACGGATTTGGGGGGGGAGGGTTAGAGGATGAAAACAGATGGAGGAAGTGGGAGGGGCTAGGGGTAAGTTCTCTAGTGTCTCTTGAGGGATTCGCCCCGCAAACAATAACGAAAGAACAAGAACTACGATCTTTAAAATAAATAAACCATCAACTTTTTTTTTTGGGGGGGGGGATATTTTAGAGTCTTAAAACACATTGTTCTTGATAGTTTGCGATCCCAAACACATTTATTATCTTCTGTATACTTTGCTAAACTGAAAAAAAAAAACCGTGAATATAATTAGTAAAAAAAAAGAAACGCCTCTTATGTCGCGTACAGTGATGCTCTTGTACTTTTCATCTAAGAAACACGCTTTTGGTCTAAGAAGATGGAGGAGGGGCTGTTTCTTTGGAACCAGGCAGATAACAGCTGTTGTGAGTTTTCTGTTGAGTACCGTCTTGTTGAGCAACTCCTCTCGCGGCCGACTCTTTATCAGTGCTGAATATCCACAATCGATCTTTTGAGACTCCTGTGTCACTAAGAGCTGTTTCTCTGTATAATTTTTATATTGATAGTTGGTTATAGGTTTTTAATGAGGTTTTTAATTAATCTGGTACTCTCATAAATATAAGATTATCGCAGAGACGTTGAGCTTTGGTGAGTATTATTTATTTATGTTCACTATGTTCTGAATCCTCTCTGGAGATCCAGTAGCTATCTATTTCACTTATCGGTGGCGATGGTAGCTATGGACAACACGGTAACATACGGGGTCATGCCCTTTCCCTTTGTCCGTGTGACGTAGCATGCTACTCGCATGTAGGAGTCACACACGTGGTGTAGAAGTATAAGGTCGCCGTTTAAAAGTTATATGAAAACACACATGATGATGATGATGGGTTGAAAGGGTGAAACAATGAGTCTGGTGATGAAAGTGAAGTTGTAATACCTCAAACAATGCAGAAAAACAAGGCGAATATTAAGTTTCAGGTGGAAACAAAGGTTAGGCGTACGAGGAGACGAGAGTCGGACACTGAGAGGGAAAGTTGGTTTATGGCCAACAAGACACCCTACAATCAACGGTTTCAATGAAATTTCAATGAAATACAATTTAAACATGTCTTGTTTCAATCTTTACAGCTTAACTATGTCTAGTTTCAATCTTTACAGCTTAACTATGTTTGAAACACAAGACACCCTACAATCAACTGTTTCAATGAAATTTCAATGAAATACAGTTTAAACATGTCTTGTTTCAATCTTTACAGCTTAACTATGTTTGAAACACAACACACCCGACAATCACTTCCGCCAAAAGAATACAAAAAACTATCATTGCATGAACATACAAGTATATAAATCTGCTACGTTCCAACACTAATGTCCAGCACAAAGTCATAAAACCAACTTTTCCTCCCAGCGTCCAACTCTCGTCTCCACGTTCATGTATCCTTCACACGCTTTCTCAGCAAACAAAGAAAAAGCTACGAAACCATGAGAATATTTCGCAATATTGACCGAGAAACTTATACTGGCTACAAGCCGTTTAAAAAGCGACGATAAAGGCTTAACACCACTTAGCCTTGTCTTGTTTCAGTTTCTACAGTTAAACCATGTCTTGTTTCAGTCTCTACAATTTAACCAAGCCTTGTTTCAATCCCTACAGTTTAAGCATGTCTTGTTTCAATCTCTACAGTTTAACAACGTCTGGTTTCTATCTTTACAGCTTAACCACGTCTTGCTTCTATCTTTACAGCTTAACCATATCTGATTTCTATCTTTACAGCTTAAACACGTCTTGTTTCTATCTTTAACAGTTATTTAACTTAAACTGCACACATTCTGTTACACCTGGCGTATACAACACAACAAGAGCTTCTGGTGGGACTCCACCACGATGGAGACCACGCAGATCCGTATGTCTTGGCCGGTTATTGTTCACCATCTGTGGCGTCATAGATGACACCCGTCTTGTTTTATGAAGTTTTTTTTTTTTCCCCCTGACCTTCACTTCCTTGATATCGCCTAGCGTACCTTGATTCACCTGGATTCTGAACAGCAACTTGTTTTATGGCAATCACAGATAATAGAAGTGTTCCAGGTTAAAGCGCAGACAAGCTGAAAATTATCATAAACAAACTAGGGCACCACATTCACCGTTCTCCACTCTCGGTTTCAATAACGAAGCTATATTATGTCACTAAATGTAACTCTTAATACAGCATTCCGCGAGCTACGAACGTCCGATTTACGTTGAAACCAGTTGTTACGAACCACCCCACCTGTAAAGCCTACTATATTTAAAACTCAAGTTACGAAAGTGGTTCGAAATAACACGTAGGCGCTACTTTGCGATGGGTATCAAAACAGTGCTCGTCCAAAGATTTTTTTTTCTTTAAATTTTAATTCACAGAAAGATAAGCTCTGTACTATATAAAATAAAACATTTGACTAACTGATGTTAAAAACCAAGTGTATCTAACTGTTCCGACTTACACACATACTCGACTTAAGAGGCAAACCTAGAAGGCGGCCTCATTCGCAATTCGGGGACTGTCTAAATTACTTGTCACACTGGCTCTTAATCAAGTCCATAATGGGGTCCATGCCCCTATGACAAAACAGAGACCAAATAACGGGGGGTATGGAGCTAGACTGCAGCGCGCGCGCACACACACACACACAATATATATATATATATATATATATATATATATATAGTATTTGCGATGATAGTAGACAGTTCTAGTTAGTTGTTCTGTTCGTAGTTACTGATGCGCAAAGTGAAAGCAAACTAATGACTACTTTTGAAGTCAAGCTAGTAGATGATGATGATAATTTTGACAGTCTGACTGACTGTAGCTCACTCCTGGAAGCAGTACAAAACAGCAGAAATGAGCAGATCCTGAAGGGAATATTTAAAAAAAAAATTAAGCATCTCTTAAAACACACAAAAATAGTCTTCCAGTGGCTATCCTCCCTCTGTGGCTACCCTCTCACTGACTATCCTCCCATTGTTGCTACCCTCCCACTGTGGCTATCCTCCAACTGTGGCTAACCTCCCACTGTGGCTACCCTCCCACTGTGGCTATCCTCCCACTGTGGCATCGCTGAAAATGAAAAAAGTCGACGTCCTAGACAAACATGGCAGCAAAATGGAAGAATGCAGCCATCGATTCGGTTACAGGGAGGTCAAGACCATCATACAAAGCCACTAAGACCAACTGTGAACCAAGAGGCTGGGCACAGGCAGCGAACCGGATCCACTCGACCAGTGTTACAAAGGAAGCAACAAACGGTCCTGTTCCAATTAAGAATTGGCCACTGCAGGTCGCTGAGCCGTCTCCATCGACTCAAGATCTCACATACAGACTCAAGATCTCACATACAGACTCAAGATCTCACGTACAGACTCAAGATCTCACGTACAGACTCAAGATCTCACGTACAGACTCAAGATCTCACGTACAGACGAGTGCCCCTGGAGGGGCGGGGGTATAGACCCCAGAACGTGCTCTCCAAGAGTGCCCCAACTTTTACAGATCTACACAGCCAGACATGGCCACATGACTCGCATCTAAGGAAGAAGCTGTGGGGGCTGCTGGGAGGACCTGGAGAAGACTGTGGACTTCATCCTGGCCACCCGGGCTTTCTGATTTAGCACGACCAGGAACTTGAACAATTCGAGTTGAAAACAGAATTGGAAAATCATTCATTCATTTGCATGTCCCTTGCGGAACTTTGCCTCCCAAACAGCACTCCTGTAGGCCTCTCGGTTGTGAGCAAGATGGCCTGCTGCTGTTGCATCCATTTCCAGATCGTCAACGATGTCTTGCAGCCATCTTCGTCTTGGTCTTCCTCTTTTTCTTTTTCCCATTATGTATCCTTCCAATACGGTCTTCTCTAAATTATCATGGCGTTTAATGTGTCCAAAATATTTCAGTTGTCTCTCTTTAATCCTTTTCACTACCCAGCCTTCTTCAATATTAAGCTCTTGTAGTATAGATATATTTGTTCTTTTTTGTGTCCACGATATTTGGAGAACTCTTCTGTAGCATTTACATTCAAAGGCATTTATGTGTTTCTCAGCTGTTTTGTAAGTGTCCAGGTCTCACAGGCATATGTTGCGATGGGAAAGATGCATGCCCTTAAAAATCTTATTTTTGTGGTTCTGTCTGCTCCTCTCCACAGATTCTTTATTTGTTTTACTTTCTGAAGAGCGATAGATGTCCTCCTTTTAATTTCCCTCATTGTATCTCCATTATTAGTTAGTAGTGATCCAAGATATTCAAAACTCTCGTCTTCTTCCAGTTTTTCCTCATTGATACATATTTCAGTTGCCTTGTTTGTTTTGTCAGTTGTCATCAATTTAGTTTTCTTTGCATTAAGATAGAGGTTCTGCTCTTCGCTGTTCTTGCGGACTGACATAATTAGTTTTTCCATTCCTTTTTGTGTTGTGGACAGCAATACTGTGTCATCAGCATATCTAATCTCTGGTATTTCATAACCTCCAACTGTTATGGCATCGTAATATTCTTTGTCTACATCTAACATTCCTCATTATATTTTCAGTATACAAGTTAAATAAGTAGGGTGACAATATGCACCCCTGACGGACCCCTTGTTTTATGTCAAACCAACTTGTTGTTTCACCATTTATTCTTACTGCTGCTTGTTGGTCTAGATACAGCAGTGATGTTAATTGTATCAAATGTGTTGGAAATCCCATTTTTTCCATTATTTCCCAAAGTTTCTGGTGTTGTACACAATCAAATGCCTTTGAGTAGTCTATAAAGGATAAATATAGATTCACATTAAACTAATTGGAAAATATCAACCTATAAAACAAGGGGTGCGACAAGGATGTGCACCATCTCCAGACCTTTTTTCTCTGTACAGCGAGAATATTCTAAGAACGATCATCACAGAACCAGTTACAAAAATAGGAGGATACAATATTAACAACCTTCGGTATGCTGACGACACAGTACTGATAGCTGAGAACCAAGAAGACCTGCAAAATCTCTTGGATAAAGTCGCTAAAGAAAGTGAACAGAAAGGCCTTACTTTAAACATAAAAAAAAGACAGAGAATGTGGTTATATCTAAGAAACAGAATCCACCAACAGTATAAAATTAAACGGAACTATTCTAAAGCAGGTGCAGAAATTCAAATACCTTGGAGCATTACCTTCAGATGGGAAATGCAGAACAGAAATTAGGAACAGAATAGGCCAAGCAAAGACTGCATTTCAGAGAATGAGAAACATATTAACCAACACATCCTTATCAATGAATGTTAGAAAACGAGTCCTAAAATGCTATATTGAACCTATCTTGTTATATGGAAGTGAATCATGGACAATAGGCAGGTCTGCACAAAAATCATTGGAAGAAGCAGAAATGTGGTTTATTAGAAGAATGTTGCGAATCCCCTGGACAGCAAAAATAACTAATGAAGAATGTATGAGAAGAGCTGGAGAGACAAAAAAATCTTGTAAAAAAAATAATAAGAGAGAGTCAATGTACTTTCATAGGACATGCAATAAGAAGAGGGGGCATTGAAAATATCATAACAAATGGAAAAATAGAAGGAAGAAATCAAGAGGAAGACCAAGAGAAATGATACTGGACAGTCTGACGGGATGGTGTGAGTGGAGATCGCCAACTGAGCTGATGGCCTGCATGAAGGATCGTGTACTCTGGAGAAGCATAATAGCCAACGCCAGTCGGCACGGCACTTTGATGATGATGATGATGATGATGATGAACTAGGACGCCAAAGAAGACATCTGGCGAAGGAGGATACGGGCTTGTCGGGTCATCCACTGGATTGCAGGGACAGGGATCGTATGTAAGACATCACTTTCTTATCTCGGTGGACTTTGCCTACACAGATAATCAAGTCGCAAGACGATGACGAAGACTAGTGTGAAGTGAAATATGCATCACCTCCATGCCATCTGTCGACACGAAGATAACAAGCGACAGACATGGAGGCGAGAGTGAGGATTTTGTGCTGTTGCGTTGGGGGGGGGGTGTTGAGAGGGCTCTCGAATCGAGGTCTTATTTTGATAATCTGAATTCTGAGTGCAAGAATGACAGACAAGTCTAATGCAGCGGTTCACAAACTTTTTCTGACTGCCGTACCCCACACTCCCCCCCCCCCCCCACTTATCTCAGGCCACATCTTTAGCGCTCAAATCGTTTTTTTTAACATACAAATGGATCTAATGACCCCTTGTCACTCCTCTTTTCTCTTTCTCTCACCCCTGGATCTTCTCATCGGGTGGGGGGGCCGCGGTACCACCAGATTTGGAACCACTGTTCCCGTGAACTATTGTTAAGTGATGGTTTGTGGGGGGGGGGGAGACGAGGCATAAAATACTGGGGTTTTTATGGGGGTGGGGGTGGAACTAACTGGTAAAATATGAAGCGTCATGTCAAAATTATGGGATGCGATTAGAGTCGAAGACGGGAAAAGTCGGTCAGAAGTGATCTTGACCTTACTGTCCCCAGCAGCGGCGGTTCTCAATCTTTTTTTTTTTTTTTACAACCGCAAAGTCCCTTGTGGGTTGCCCAATACGTCCCCAGAACCTCTTTCAGCTTACAGACGAAATCATCATCATCATCATCCGTCGTATATAAAAAACACTGTGATGTCGAAAGACGTCATACTATCCTTGCAAGTTGGTTTTGGTTCTCTAGTGCATACCCAGGGAGAGGACATGTGAAACCTACGAACCCTATAGGCACCTCTGAGAAAGTTGCTGGTGGAGAGGAAATATAGTAAGACTGTGGGAAAAGAAAGAAAAGAAAAGAAAGAAACCCAACGCTCGTGGTAAGAAAAATATGGAAGACTATTTTTCACGCTTAAAATCTCCGACCCTATATATATATACATATATATATATATGTACACATTACATTATACTAGTTACTTAAAGCTGTTGTTGCTGTTGTTGTTGTTGTTATTCTTCTTCCTATTGTTCTTTAGCTCTTGTTGTTGTTGGTGTTTCTCTTCTTCTTCTTGCTCTTTTTTTTGTTGTTCTTATGTTGTTGTTCTTCTTCTTGCTCTTGTTTTTGTTGTTGTTCTTCTTCTTGCTCTTGTTTTTGTTGTTGTTCTTCTTCTTGCTCTTGTTTTTGTTGTTGTTCTTCTTCTTGCTCTTCTTTTTGTTGTTGTTCTTCTTCTTGCTCTTGTTTTTGTTGCTGTTGTTCTTCTTCTTGCTCTTGTTTTTGTTGTTGTTCTTCTTGCTCTTGTTTTTGTTGCTGTTGTTCTTCTTCTTGCTCTTGTTTTTGTTGTTGTTCTTCCTGTTGCTCTTGTTTTTGTTGTTCTTCTTCTTGCTCTTGTTTTTGTTGTTGTTCTTGTTTTTGTTGCTGTTGTTCTTCTTCTTGCTCTTGTTTTTGTTGTTGCTCTTTTTCTTGCTCTTGTTTTTGTTGTTGTTCTTCTTCTTCCTCTTGTTTTTGTTGCTGTTCTTCTTCTTGCTCTTGTTTTCGTTGCTTTTCTTGTTCTTGTTTTTGTTGTTGTTGTTCCTCTTCTTGCTCCTGTTGTTGCTGTTGTACTTCTTCTTCTTCTTCCTTTTGTTGTTGTTGTTGTTGTTGGTAATTCGCAAAAAAAAAAGGTAAGCTACATGGAAGGCCACACTGCTTCCAGTGGCACAAGTGGGAGGCTAAATTACTGCTTGTTTCCAGTGGCACAAATGGGAGGCTAAAATGTTTGTTTCCAGTGGCACAAGTGGAAGGCTAAAATACTGCTTGTTTCCAGTGGCACAAATGTGAGGCTAAAATGTTTGTTTCCAGTGGCACAAGTGGGAGGCTAAAATGCTGTTTGCTTCCAGTGGCACAAGTGGGAAGTTAAAATGCTGTTTGCTTCCAGTGGCACAAGTGGGAGGCTAAAATGATGTTTGTTTCCAGTGGGAGGATAATGGGTCGTCAACCCTAACGCAAGAGTCAGCTCCAGATCGATGACCGCTGTTTCATTCATCTTAAGTACTACATCTTCACGACCCCTTCAAGAGCCAAGTGTGCTTATCAGAGCATTCAGAATTGTTTACTGCGTTATTATGTTTAATGTTTGGGGGTGGGGGTGGGGGGTTGTGGTACAGCCAATGTCTAAAAAAAAACCGTAGTAATGGCCCAGCCAGTCCCCAAGATTGGTCCGTAAGGTCAGGAGATTTAGACATAACACGAGAGAAATGGAAGACAAGAACTCGAAAATAAAGCTCAGAAAACAGCGCTCTGAGAAGATTGTGTTAAGAGGGAGAAGGGCAGCTGTAAGGTCCGGCTAAACCGAATTAGCTAAAACCATATTCCCGTCTTACCGTGGGGTGCAAGAACTAGTGTGATGCTGTGCGCTTCCTTTCCACCTCAGCGGTCCCCAACCTATGGTCCCCTAATTCTTATATGGTGGTCCTCGACTGTGCTACCTAATAAGCTCCATCAGTTGAATCAAAACTTAAGAAGTTATGGCACTGCGATATTACATATAATATTTCTCTGGAAAAGTGGCCCTTGGACGTAAAAATGCTGGGAACCAATGGACTGATTAAAGAGTAGGGTCTGATGTGGTCCACTCGTGAGGGTGGAACCTAACAAGCGCCTACATCTTGGATCCGCTCTGGGGCTTGTTGGCGCAAGCAATGAAGATAAAGGTGAAAGGTAAAATCCCCGTTTCCATGGTATTAAGGCTTAACTGGTATACAGTGTTAGGCCTGTATTTCCAAGACCTTCGGCACATGCAAGATTGAATGATGTGGTCATTATCACGCCTGACTGCATTTACCTTCCCAGACTTCTAAGGTACACATTTTTAGAAGCTGCTCAAAGAATGAAGATGAGTACAAGTTTTTACGTCTTGAAAGCAGTTATGAGAAGTCTAGTGCAGCTATCATTTTTAACTTTACATGAATCGCCACAGCCCCCTTCAGAGTAGAACTTTCTAACCTGTGTTAGCAACTAACACAGAACATTCCACAGATCATTTACCCACAATCATGTACTTCCACATCAAAAACAATAATTAACACATGAAACCGTCATAAGAAGAAAATAATAACCAGTACCATCATCCGGCACCAGTGTTTCCCAGACTTTCAGGTTGTGCCCTTCCCCCCCCCCACACACACACTTCTCTGTTTCTGGGTATAAAGTTACAAGTCTTCACAAGTTTTTAGTATAATACCTTATCCAAACTTGTTCTCACAGCCCCTGTGGATAATGGTTTTGGAACCACTGCAACAGTCTATTACAGAACTTCTCAAAAGGTAAGATTGTAGAGGGAAAACTATACCGAATGAAATGTTCAGGAAAGCAAAAGCACAAAGGACTTTCATTAACATCTATGAACAGAATGAAGCAAATGGAGACGAATCAGTCTGACAACGTGCCTCATGAAAACAAGATAAAGCGCAAGACAGGGATCCCTTGTAGTCAGCTTTCATGATGTTGTTGATGATGATGATGATACTTCTAACCTTGTGCAATGTATTTCTCACAAACGCACTTTTACTTCCTCTGCAACAACTTTTCAAAACTGTGTGTTACTGATCTTCCAAACCACTGTTGCACCCGTCTCAATATAACTGTGTGGATAGCAAGTTAGAAGTTTAGAACCCCTGCTGACGCCAAAATTCAAAAAAAAAAAAATTCCATTCTAGACAAGCGAATAGACAGCAAGCTTGAAGCCACTGCCAAATGAGAAGCTTTTACACGATAGTACATAGCTCACGTGCAGAAGTTCTCAAGAAAGTTGAACAGGTTGTCTGAAAAATGATGCTTGGCTGAGATATGTTAGAGAATATATCTGACGCGCAGCATGGAAGATACACGATATGATACTTTGTCTTCTGCTTTCAAGATAACGTTGCACCAAGAATGAATAATAACGACTGACGTTGGAATCGACAACTGGAAAAACAAAATCGAGAACAAAGAGAAGTAGAGACGTGTCTTGTCTGCAGACATGGGCCTTAGCGGTTCGGAAAGCTGCTGAATTCAGAAGGTGCTCAAAGAAGAAGAAGAAGAAGAAAAAGAAGATTATCATGGCTGACTAATATGGTTTTCATTATATACATGGAAGTAGGTACAGAAGAAATGTGGTTCTACAGAAAACTAGGTGATATAACATGGAGAATGAAAAGAACAAGTGCACAAGTTTTAGGACAGCTCCAAGTGCAATGTATTTCTCACAGAAAACAAATACTTTTGGCCATGTCAAAAGACGTAACAGTATACTGAAGACCATACTAGAAGGAAAGGCGGAAGGAAAAAAAGAGCAAGAGGAAGACAGAGATGTAGATGGGAAGATAAACATACGAGAATGGACAGGATACAGCCTGGCTGAGTACACCGTCAAGATGAGGGAGCGAGGGAACTGGAGGTTCATTACCGTCAACTTTCGTTCTGGAGAAGGCACACGATGATGATGTATAGAAGAATGTGAGACAATGAACTCCCTGCGCGCGACAAAATCAAACTTCTTAATAAGCTCCACCTCATCTATCAAGCTGTTCTGGCACCTTGCCACCATGGACACCAGATGGAAAAGGGGGGGGGGGGGAGGGAATGAGTCGAAATCTGGACCAGCTATTGTTCACCAGCTTCGGCGTCACGGCGGACGGCTGGTGCGCCCCCCCAAAGGAAGACGGTAGCCCGAATGACCCCCATCAAAATACTTGGTCGCGTAGATCCTCATTCACGCCAGCAATAAATACCCCAAGATCACAGCCGCCCTCGCCCCGCTGGATTTCCACTTAAGTGAAAGAACTATCAGGAGTGCGCCGGGCATAAAACTGGAAAATTACTCCGGGTTGGGACGGCTGTTTTCAAAGTGCTATTTGATCTTGCAACTACCCCAGAGTTAAAGGGAAAAAAAAAAGCAGGAAATAGTTTTGAGGACAGCATGTTTCTACATTAAAAAAAAAGCAGGAAATAGTTTTGAGGACAGCATGTTTCTACATTAAAAAAAAAAGCAGGTGCGTTTAATCTTCATCATCGTTCAACGTGAGTAGGAAAACGATGCTCATCGCCTGGTTATACCCAAACTTTTTTTTTCTTTTTTTACATTTTATAGCATTGAATGAATATGGCTTCATGTAAAAACGTTAATAAGGCAGAGCTCTAAGGTTAATATTCGTGCAAAAATAAATTTATCTGATTTTTTTTGTTTTTTTGTACACAAACATTTCAAAGACCTGAAATAAGAAACGGGAAATATCCATGACGAAAGATGCAGCTGGAAAACAATGACGAACTAACGAGCACACAGTCTGACATGCCGCCCTTCAATGAACTTTTTGAAACACTTACACTTGCTCTTGTTTGCCTGTTATATTTTTCAACCATGCTCAATCATTCAACATTATTTTAGTACTAACACTATGATCATATAAAAGTAATACTAAATACGAATTGAAAACTATTACATATAACTTCTTACCCCGCACACTCAATAGTATATGGAAGTAAGTTATTCCACATTCTCACGTATTAAGTAGAGTCAAATCGATAAATAAATCACACGCTAGAATTTTTTTTCACCTACTTCTAAGAATACTCTGATTGATGAGCAAGTCAAGCTATAATGAAAGCCGACCTCTTAAGTGGGAATGTAATCAAAGTCAAGCAATTATTGAAAAAAAAGCCGAAATTAAATTAAGGAATACAGATTACGATATGTAGGTGGAATGGAAGACTATTCAAGAAGTGAGCAGCAGAGTAAGCAAAGTGTTTTTTTTTTCTGTACAAGTTAATCCTAGGTTCTGGGAAGAATAAGATCGTTTTATAAGCCGGCTATGTTTCTGGGTTAGATTTTAGTAGTAGTAGCAGATTGTAACCGTGGCCCACAAATAGGACAGTTTGCGTGTTCAAGAATGAAAATAATGATAAAAATTTTTCCAGGGTGCCAAAGTACGGCCACTTTCTCTTTCTCAGCTTCTCACCAAATCATACTTTCCTGTACAGTTCTTATTTTCTGTAACCTCCCCCCTCCCTCCAAAAAAAAATCCTACTTCCTTTGACACAACATATCTCAGTACCCTTGTTAAGTCAGTGATAACATAAACAGGCTGAAGAGCACCCTGGCCTAAACAAAAACAGGTTAAAGAGCACCTGGTCCTAAACATAAACAGGCTAAAGAGCACCCTGGCCTAAATATAAACAGGTTAAAGAGCACCATGGCCTAAACATAAACAGGCTAAAGAGCACCCTGGCCTAAACATAAACAGGCTAAAGAGCACCATGGTCTAAACATAAACAGGTTAAAGACCACCCGGGCCTAAACATAAACAGGCTAAAGAGCACCCTGGCCTAAACATAAACAGGCCGAAGAGCACCCTGACCTAAACAATCAGCTCAGCAGAGAATATAACAAGTAATGATTTCTCAGCTTCGGGCCAGTCGTAACACACCGAAATGCCATCTTTTCCGCAACCTCACAGTCGTGGCCCCCCCCCCCCCCGACCGACTCATGAACACCAGAAGCACTAGCCAGATGGCAGGAGAACACAGTCTACAAGAGCACACAACAACATACGAGGAACAGAGAAAACAACTGTGTACAGCGTCCAACCTAGAACAGTCCGAGAGAAAAGATGTACAGGGAAGTACACATACTCCAGCTGACCACCAATTACTTCAAAAGTATACAAGTCGGAAGAGGAGGAAGAAGAAAAAGAAGATGAGGAGGAGGAAGGAGGAGGAAGAAGAAGAAAAAGGATGAGGAGGAGGAAGAAGAAGAAGGAGGAGGAGGAAGAAAGAAGAAGGAGGAGGAGCGGCGGAAGGAGGAAGAAGGAGGAGGAGGAATTAGAATGAGGAGGAGGAAGAAGAAGAAGAAGAAGAAGAAGAAGAAGGAGGAGGAGGAGGAAGAGAAAGAAGAAGAAGAAGGAGGAGGAGGATGATGAAAAAGAAGAAGGAGGAGGAGGAAGAACGAAGAAGAACGAAGAAGAAGAAGTAGGAGGAAGAAAAAGAATTAACTTCATCTCACTTAGCTTACGACTTCACTGCATTTCTTCTCTTCAGAAAGAACGCAACATCTGAATGACATTCCCTCAATTAGGCTGATATTTACTCAGTCAAGATAAACAGCCAAAGCAATAAATCATCGACGACCGAACGATAAAGAGGTATAAATTGACCGTAACATTAGGAGTAATGTACTGGCGCGAATTTCCATTGAGAACGCCGAAGCGGAAACGGGCAAAGTTCAGAAGCTGGGATATCTTTTTTTTACGTCTTCTTAATCTCCATAGAACTGTGAGCTGGTGTTCTTTGCAGCCGATGTGGTGAGGATGTTGAGGCACAGCGTCACTGGCTTGGAAAGTGAGTGGAACTAAAAAAAAAAAAGCAGAGGGGCGTGCAATGCTTCTTTAGCAGACAAGACTTTACCGCAATGAGAAGAGGGGGCATTGAAAATATTATAACAACAGGAAAAATAGAAGGAAGAAGATCAAGAGGAAGACCAAGAGAAATGATACTGGACAGTCTGACGGGATGGTGTGAGAGGAGATCACCAACTGAGCTGATGGCCTACATGAAGGATCGTGTACTCTGGAGAAGCATAATAGCCAACGCCAGTCGGCACGGCACATGATGATGATGATGATCATCCCCACCCGGTTAGACGAGCTAGGTCTCTTTATCGGGAGATACCAGAGGAGAGGTGGGACAGGGTCTTGGTCGGCTGCGGTTCGCCCAAGGTTTGAAGCCAGCATGTCAGCTGTGAGACTAGCACACAAGGACGACGACAAAAGCTCATATTTAGCCTTACCTACACTATCCAGGTTAACTCTATACGTGCCGTACTTACTGGCAAACGTTAAGAGCGTAACTCTACTTAAACGCTGTGCTTTTTTAGCCCATGTTAAATTAGCACTGTAGCTGCCGCCCGTGTTAACTCTACTGCATGTAGTGTGCTCTTGTTAACTTTACGCCCACTGTAGTTGCTTTGCCACAAAAGAGTGTCTGCGCTATTTACTATTAACAGTAGCAGCAACTACAGCAAAGAATGCAACTCACTCTGTGATTCTCACTGCAGAGGCATGAACTGACCCCCCCCCCCCCATTTAGAAGGAATTTCAAGTCTCCCCAGGAGGAAAAAAAGGAATTTCAAGTCTTCCTATAAGGAATTTCAAATCTCCCTGGAAGGAATTCAAGTCTTCCCAGGGGGAGTTTCAATCTCCCCAAAGGAAACTTCAAGTCTCCCTAGGAGGAATTTCAAGTCTTCCTATGAGGAATTTCATGTCTCCCCAGAAAGAATTTCAGGCTCCCCAGAAGGAATTTCAATGCTTCCCTGAAGGAGTTTCAATTATCTCCTGAAGAAATTTCAGGTCCAAAAGGAGGAATTTCAGGCCTCCCTGGGAGAAATTTAAAGTTTAAAAGAATTTTTTTCCAAGGAAGGAATTATGGGATGATTTTTTTCTATGGAAAAAAAAAGAATATACGATAACGGCATATGGAAGAATATACGATAACGGCATATGGTGAAAATCATTTCCAGATAATTAAAAAATTTAATATACATGTAGAAGATTCCCGACAGCAACCTGGAGAACTTGGACTTAGGAATTTGAGAACCACTGAACCAAAACCGACGTAAATCAAGGTAAGAGAGCTAACATGGCGGGAGGCCGACCTGCGAGATGTTAGCTGAATTTTCCATGTCTCTCCGTGACCTGAAGAGAACTGTGTAGCAAGTAATATGACATATGTCACTTTCCCTCCGGTTGACCTACAGTCACTCACAAAGACGAGAATGAATGGGGGTCTCGTTATCGACTCGTCCCTTCGTTGCACTTCTGTTTGAAATAAGAGAAAGAGACTCACACAGGCTGGGCGAAGGTTCATTGTCCTGACTGGTTTAATCCATACAGTGGCTACATTCTTATGTTAGTACTGAAGTAGCTAATCTTATCTTTGTATAGAAATAGCTACATTCTTTTATCTGCATGGAAGTAGCTAATCTTATGCCCGCAGCTACATTCTTATATGCCTGCATAGAAATAGTTATCTTTTGTCTGTAATAGTAACAGCTACATTCTTATGTCTGTAGAGACTACATTACGATAGCCTCAAGCCAATGGTAGAGTTTACCCCGAATTTTGCGAATATACCCAGTGTTTAAGCATCGACGATAAGAAGAAGAAGGAAAATGAGACTCGTCCAGAACTGTTCCCGCTTACCTGCTACAGGTAAATAGGACAACTTTCCCTTTCTGTGTAGTTTCGACTATCGACCCGATCGTCGAAGAGGAATCCCCATCAAAGTCGACGAAGAAGACGCACCTGGCCTGGGCCACTTTCAGTGAGTGCGTTTGAGTGGACGCAATTCTTCAGACCAAGGGGTAAGCGAGGGAAAGGCTACCAGGTGTAATGTCTTTCAGGCCTCAAGAACACACAGCATTCTATAGAGAAACTGTATATTTATATGTGCTCGTAACATACTTACGACTACAGATACCCCCCCCCCCCCCACCCTTTTATGGATTGTCCTTTATGTCCCTGTATCGCCTTCGTCAATGCTATGAAAATCGTCTTCATCATGATATCCTATAGGTATTTTAGAAAAAACGTCAACACTCTGACCTTAATTTTAATTAAGTATGGGTAGATAGACAGAGGTCTCTATCTAACTGATGCACTGTTCCAGAGCTTTAGAAAGTTGTCCCTTTGTGAAGTTTCGCTAGTAATTTTTTTTTCCCTCGTGAATCCTCTAGCAATTCCCCCCCCCCTCCTCCTTGTGAATACTCTAGGAATTTTTTCCCTCTTGAACCTTCTAGCACTTTTTTCCCTCTTGAATCGTCTAGCAATTGTTTTGCCTCTTGAATCCTCTAGCAATTGTTTTCCCTCTTGAATCCTCTAGCACTTTTTTCCCCCTCGTGAATCCTCTAGCAATTTTTCCTCAATGTTAATCCTCTAGAAGCTTTTTTCCCTCGTGAATCCTCTAGTCATTTTTTTCCTCGTGAATCATCTAGCAATTTTTCCCCTCGTGAATCCTCTAGCACTTTTTGTTCCTGGTGAATCCTCTAGAAATTTTTTTCATCGTGAATCCCCTAGCACTTTTTTCCCTCGTGAATCCTCTTTCAATTTTTCCCCCTTGTTAATCCTCTAGAAGCTTTCTTCCTCTCGTGAATCCTTTAGTAATTTTTTTTTCCTCGTGAATCATCTAGCAATTTTTTTCCTGTTGAATCCTCTAGAAATAAATTGCCCTGGTCTGTAGGTAGTGAGAATGAACGTCCGTATGAACTGCTGACAGTTGGAATGTGTTAAAAGAGTAGGCTAGGCAGCCGCTGCAAGGGCAAGAATTGTGTGGGGGGGGGGAAGAAGAAGAAGAAATCTAACAAAGAGAGACTGACACAGGCGCTTGGAGCGCCCCACGCTGACTGCGACGCCCCTCCTGAGATGATTACTGGAACAGGTGGCCCAACGGGTACGGGATTGTCCTGGCCCCCGATGAGGCTATTTTCCCTGAACAACGAAACACGCTTCAATCATTCCTGGAATGTTTCCTCCTGCTCTTGTCTGCCTGCTATATTCTTCAAATCCAGACTATCTTTCAAGATTATTCAGGGACATTAACTCCGAGATACATAACAGAATGATTTACCCTCCTCTCACGCAATCATTTTCTATTTCGTGTTTATCTAAGAAAGTTTCGCTAATACGCGCGCAATTTGTTGCCCATGCTAATAAAAAGATCTAGGTTTATAAAATATATGTACGTCGAGAGAAACGTTTCCAAAAAAAAAAATAAATAAAGAAAGGTGTTTGTCTTGACAGTGTTATCGCCTGGCACGTCCGATGTTATCTTTATTATCATTAGTATCTCATCAACTCGGCATTCTTGCCCTTCCCCCCCCCCTCGCCCCCGGCCCCCTCCCCGGATTCCGTTTCGTGCCTTCTTTACGTGCCCAAGACACGAGAACGACGGCTCTCCTGAATCAAAGAAACTAACCTCGCGGTGTATTCTGCACAGGTGCTGTCCTACAGCCTGTTTAAGAGCAGTGGTTCGATTTAAATTGGGGTGACGGGGGTTGCCCGGTTGGGAGAGGGTCTGAGCTACAGCCCTGAGAAAATATTGTGAAAAAAAAACATAATAACAAGATATAAAGACATTGGCGATGGTAGATAACAAGATATAAAGACATTGGCGATGGAAAATAACAAGATATAAAGAAATTGGCGATAGTAAATAACAAGATATAAAGACATTGGCGATGGAAAATAACAAGATATAAAGAAATTGGCGATGGTAAATAACAAGATATAAAGACGTTGGATATGGTAAATAACAAAATATAAAGACGTTGGTGATGGTAAATAACTAGATATAAAGACGTTTGCAATGGTAAATAACAAGATATAGCGACATTGGCGATGGTAAATAACACGATATAAAGACATGGTGATGGTAAATAACAATATATAAAGACGTTGGCGTTGGTAAATAGCCTCGTGTGCTTTGGGCACTTAATGTTCAGAGAGAATATGAATGAATAATCTTTATTTTTCAAGGGTAAAGAATTGAGCACGCAGGCCCGTCTTACATTCTGCCCTTCATCACTCCATCTTTCATTCTTCCCACACACTTGATTTAGTACAAAAATACAAATTAAATTAGTAAAAACATATCAAAAGAGTGTAAGATTTAACTACTACATTCAAGGTAAAAGAGAAGAAGTCATTAACCTAATAAAATAGCACTCACGCACACATACACACGCAGACATATACATAAATAAAAATACATTGTAAATACAGATCTTCTAACATATGTTTTTTTTAAACAAACATTAAAATAATGTCTAACAATATCTAACAAGTTGCTTTTCTAACTATGTCACTGAAGTACTTGATGGTTTACGAGCCATGTGTTGAGAGAGTGCTGGCTATTTTATGGAGGCATATAATTACAAGCAAATAAATAATGAAACAGGTTTGAGTTAAAGGATGAAGTATTACCAATGGATTTTAAATTGTAGGGGAGGGTGTTCCAGAGCTGTACTGCAGAGTATGCAAGGCTTTTCTTGTACATATCAATTCTGAGAGAGAGAGAGAGAGAGAGAGAGAGTCATTCGGAGTACTAAACCCTAACGAGTATCTTGGAATGAACCCCCCCCCCCCGGACTGAAGTTCAACTGGTCAGCCAAGTAGCTGGACCCGGCAATGCTATTTAGCGGAGGACTAATATGTTGAGTGGGGACGTGCATGGAGAGAATGTGGTCGAGAATATAGAATCCATACTGTGCACACGAGCACAATGTTGATGACAGAACAGATCGAGCTTCGTCGGTTTGTTGAGAACTGAACACATCACCCTCAATAAGCACTTACACAGAGTGACCGCTGACCACACACCATACTGCATGCGCTGCAACAGACAAGAAGAAGAAACTGTTAAAAGCATCACCTTCGAAAGAACCTGATACCATCAAACTCCCCAGTCACCGACATTCTGTATGGAGATGTAGAACAGTTGAAGAGAACCTGTTATGTTTCATTATCTGATACACGGGAAAAAGAGTGAAAACTCGTAAACCTGGGGATCGGAAACGTCGAAGTCAAAGTCGTTGGTTACACTTTTTCTTTCCTCTTTAAACCTTTCTACACCACAGCGTGGCTTTGTCGAAGGAAAAGGCCCAAGTAATGCCATATGTATATGTATATATATATATATATACAATGTTATATATATACACAATGTTATATATATACACAGTGTTATATATATACAATGTTATATATATATATACACACAATGTTATATATACACACTGTTTTATATATATATATATATATAACAAGACGCGTGGCAACTGGAAGATCATGGGTTCGATCCTGGAAAAAAGCAACAACACACAAGACCTCTGGGAGTCATGACTCAGAGGGGCCCACCCCCCTTAGAGTGTCAGGAGTTTAAAGGACCGAAACACTTGTCTGGGGGGGGGGGTACTTCCTCTGATGATCTGAAGGAGTTGTGTTGTTGTTCCGCTCTCTACGGTAGAGAGTTTCCTGCATATATATATATATATAAACATTGATGGAAATATCAGTAGAAGTAAAGACGGACCTATACTTATGCGTCATAGACTACTGTAAAGCATTCGATAAAATGAGACACACAGAAATTATAAGAATGCTGGAAGACATCAACATAGATGAGAAAGTTCTGAAACTCATCAAAAACATATACTGGGGGCAATCAGCAGCAATGAAGGTTGAGAACCAAATAGGAGAATTCCAAGACATAAAATTGGGAGTGAGACAAGGATGTGTTTTATCTCCTGACCTCATCTCCTTGTACAGCTAAAACATAACGAGAAATATAGACAGCTTGCTAGGAATATCAATTGGCGGGTACAATTTAAGATATGCAGACGACACAGTTCTGACTGCTAAAAGTGAAGGGGAGCTACTGGCTCTTCTGGGCATCGTGATTCGTAAAAGTAAAAGTAAAAGGCCTCAGCCTGAATAAAAAGAAGACTGAAGTGATGCTCATCTCAGAGAAAAGAGTACCATCAAAATGTAGCATTACCATCGATTGCGCAGAACTGAAACAAGTTGATAGATTCAAGTACTTAGGAACAATTATAACAGCTGGTGGCAATGTCACAACGAAATAAAAACTTGTCGTGAGCAGGCCAAGTCAGCAATCCAATAGATCCATATCAATGGAAACAAGATTCTGAGTACTTAAATGTTATATCGAGCCAATTTTGTTTTATGGATGTGAAGCATGGTCCATGAATAAGAGAGTACAGCAAGAAATGGAGGCCATGGAAATGTGGTTCATAAGAAGGATGTTGAAGGTATCACGGACAGCTAAGAAAACCAACGAAGAAGTCTTAAGAAAGGCTGGAGTTAAAAGTCAAATTACAGCAAAGATCAGAGGCAGACAAAGGAGATTTGTAGGACATTTCCTGAGAAGAGAAACACTGGAACACACTGTGGCAACTGGAAGAAAAAAAATGAGAGAAGAAGGGATAGAAGAAGACAGAGAGAGAAGTTACTGGATTGGCTGTCAGTGTGGCTAGAAAGAAAGTCATCGGCTGATCTCATAATCAAGTCTAAAGACAAGGAATTATGGAGAGAAATGATCGCCTACGCCACGCGGCACGACACTTGATTGATTGACTGGCCCATTCACAAACTTTTTACTCCAGTCATGCTATTCTCACTCTCGTACTGAGTCCAGCATCCTACGTCAATTTCAGCAGGTTTCACTCCCTCTGCCCAAAGAAATTTCACTACGGAGTGCTGCTCAAGAATGGTATAATCCAGCAGCGGTTTCAATTATATTAAGGGGACAGCGCTGCACTGTGTGTGTTTGAACTACCCATCAGCCAATGCGAGCATGGTGTATTGCATCAACTTCTGTCCGTTATGGTTAACGTGAAGTTTTCAAATTGCTTTTATTTTCTTATATATATATATATATATATATATATATATATATATATATATATATATATATATATATATATATATAATTTTGTCGCCTCATTCACATAAAAATATTTACTTACAGGTGACCGTGGAACATAAGAAAAAAAAAACGTAAAAAAATATGATTCGGTTTAAAAAGCATAAACTGAGAACAGAAAATCTGCATATATCAGTGATTTCAGACCAGCTATAACAGCGCTTCCTAGAAAAAGGTTAACAGGGCTGTACACAAAAGATAACATGGAGATAACCGGAGATAGCGCAGTGGTTTGAGAGGTGCTTTTGCTATGAGAAGGGTGGATTACAGATCTGGCACCAGCATGTTCCATGGCTCTCTCTCTCTCTCTCTCTCTCCGTTCATGTCTGCCTTACTTTCTTTATCATTTGTACAGTTCTCTTGGTTTTTTTTTTTGGGGGGGGGGGGGAGTAAATTTTGAGAGTGCAAGAGTAAAGGACGTGTTTCAGAGTCTGGAGTAGTTTATGCAGGGCTCATCTGATGTGAATGATGTGATATTTGGATCTTTAAACGTTAAAATTGTGGTTCACTGTGTCATATCTTCTTCTCCTTCTTTTTCTTCAATCTCTCTGAAATTGCTAGCTGGTGTTCTTTGCAACCGATGCTGCAAAGATGTTGAAGCACAGCATCATATCGGATTTGGGGGGGGGGGGGGTTATGGTGGCTATTTTTCAGCCCCGCATTGGAGATTTTAAAAAGAAGACTGAAGTGATGCTCATCTCAGAGAAAAGAGTACCATCAAAATGTAGCATTACCATCGATTGCGCAGAACTGAAACAAGTTGATAGATTCAAGTACTTAGGAACAATTATAACAGCTGATGGCAATGTCACAACGAAATAAAAACTTGTCGTGAGCAGGCCAAGTCAGCAATCCAATAGATCCATATCAATGGAAACAAGATTCCGAGTACTTAAATGTTATATCGAGCCAATTTTGTTTTATGGATGTGAAGCATGGTCCATGAATAAGAGAGTACAGCAAGAAATGGAGGCCATGGAAATGTGGTTCATAAGAAGGATGTTGAAGGTATCACGGACAGCTAAGAAAACCAACGAAGAAGTCTTAAGAAAGGCTGGAGTTAAAAGTCAAATTACAGCAAAGATCAGAGGCAGACAAAGGAGATTTGTAGGACATTTCCTGAGAAGAGAAACACTGGAACACACTGTGGCAACTGGAAGAAAAAAAAATGAGAGAAGAAGGGATAGAAGAAGACAGAGAGAGAAGTTACTGGATTGGCTGTCAGTGTGGCTAGAAAGAAAGTCATCGGCTGATCTCATAATCAAGTCTAAAGACAAGGAATTATGGAGAGAAATGATCGCCTACGCCACGCGGCACGACACTTGATTGATTGACTGGCCCATTCACAAACTTTTTACTCCAGTCATGCTATTCTCACTCTCGTACTGAGTCCAGCATCCTACGTCAATTTCAGCAGGTTTCACTCCCTCTGCCCAAAGAAATTTCACTACGGAGTGCTGCTCAAGAATGGTATAATCCAGCAGCGGTTTCAATTATATTAAGGGGACAGCGCTGCACTGCGTGTGTTTGAACTACCCATCAGCCAATGCGAGCATCAACTTCTGTCCGTTATGGTTAACGTGAAGTTTTCAAATTGCTTTTATTTTCTTATATATATATTATATATATATATATATATATATATATATATATATATATTATATATATATATAATTTTGTCGCCTCATTCACATAAAAATATTTACTTACAGGTGACCGTGGAACATAAAGAAAAAAAAAACGTAAAAAAATATGATTCGGTTTAAAAAGCATAAACTGAGAACAGAAAATCTGCATATATCAGTGATTTCAGACCAGCTATAACAGCGCTTCCTAGAAAAAGGTTAACAGGGCAGTACACAAAAGATAACATGGAGATAACCGGAGATAGCGCAGTGGTTTGAGAGGTGCTTTTGCTATGAGAAGGGTGGATTACAGATCTGGCACCAGCATGTTCCATGGCTCTCTCTCTCTCTCTCTCTCTCTCCGTTCATGTCTGCCTTACTTTCTTTATCATTTGTACAGTTCTCTTGGTTTTTTTTTTTGGGGGGGGGGGGGGAGTAAATTTTGAGAGTGCAAGAGTAAAGGACGTGTTTCAGAGTCTGGAGTAGTTTATGCAGGGCTCATCTGATGTGAATGATGTGATATTTTGGATCTTTAAACGTTAAAATTGTGGTTCACTGTGTCATATCTTCTTCTCCTTCTTTTTCTTCAATCTCTCTGAAATTGCTAGCTGGTGTTCTTTGCAACCGATGCTGCAAAGATGTTGAAGCACAGCATCATATCGGATTTGGGGGGGGGGGGGTTATGGTGGCTATTTTTCAGCCCCGCATTGGAGATTTTAAAAAAAAGCAAGGGGTGTGCAATGCTTCTTTAGCAGACTCCACCACCATGAGGCCTATGGCGATCTCGGCCCTATGAGTCAAGCTAGGCCTGTTACTCGGGGAGCTGAGGGGGTGGGCCTACCAACGGAGAAGTGGGACAGGGTCTTGGTCAGCTACGGTTCGTCATCCCTGACACTTGCATGTCAGCTATAAGTGTCGCTGACTGCCACATTGGCAGTCTTCACCCCCCCCCCCCCACATCTGTCCAGACTTTGCTCTTGGGGTTCCAGAGAACTAACAAACAAGTGTAGCCATCCATCTTATCACTGGGAACAAAATTACAAAGGCGAAAATGAAAACAAAGACTATATATATATATACATAATATGGAGAGAAATGGTCGCATACGCCACGCGGCACGGCACTTGATTGATTGAATCCGATATGATGCTGTGCCTCAACACTTTCAGTGGTTTTCGAAGTAAGAAGCTTTTCAGATATATATATATATATATATATATATATATATATATGATGAAGCCACTGACGGCAATTATTGAGGAAAGACGCTGGCGATGGTTGGGACATGTGCTCCGAATGACTGACAACTCACTACCAAAAACAGCACTAAGATGGACACCACAGGGGAACAGAAGTAAGGGTAGACCAAAAGAGACAAAGTGACATGGAGAAGAACAACAGAGAGGATGTTGAGCAATAGAGGGCTCACCTGGGCAAGAGCAGAAAAAAAGGCAAAGGACTGGCATTTGTGGAAAACCCTTGCGGAAGCCCCCATGTGCCCTGGGCACTTAAGGTTCAGATATATATATATATATATATATATATATATATATATATATATATATATATATATATATATATATATGGAATTTGGAGAAATCAATGAATGCTTATAAATAAAGAATTATCTGAGGGCTGTACCTCAGCGTGAAGACCAAGCCGTTTTTACAGAGAGAAAGGAATGGATGCCACAAGAGCTTCTCGCTTTTCGCTTCTCGTCTATTTATGAACGGCTAGTAAACCTGCATTCCAATAACCGTTATCTCATCTCCAGAAAACACTTACCTCATGTCCACAGGTTATAAGACAGGGCATCTAAAAACTGTGACCTTTTTTTTTTTAAACGAAACAAATTAGCGAGTCATGTGCCAAGGTAAACAGAATACGTTTTTTTCTTTTTTTTTTCTTTTTTTGCTACAGAAAAACGTGGATAGATACTGCTATTTTGGGAGAATGACGTACATTGCTAGACCATACCAGTAAATAAACAGACAAGCATTGATATGTTAGGCTCACGCTAACTGTTTCAGTGTACACATACCAGGTATATATATATATATGAAAAGCTTCTTACTTCGAAAAGCAGTGAAGGACATGAGGTACAGCATCATATCGGAATCAATCAATCAAGTACCGTGCCGCGTGGCGTAGGCGATCATTTCTCTCCATAATTCCCTGTCTTTAGACTTGATTATGAGGTCCGCCGGTGACTTTCTTCCTAGCCACACTGACAGCCCATCCAGTAACTTCTCTCTCTGTCTTTTCTTCCCTCAGTTTTTCCAGTTGCCACAATGTGCTCCAATTTTCCTCTTCTCAGAAAATGTCCTACAAATCTCGCTTGTCTGCCTCTGATCTTTGCTGTAATTTGACTTTTAACTCCAGCCTATCTTAAGACTTCTTCGTTGGTTTTCTTAGCTGTCCGTGGTACCTTCAACATCCTTCTTATGAACAACATCCTTGTTATGAACAACATCTCCATGGCCTCCATTTCTTGCTGTACTCTCTTACTCATGGACCATGCTTCACATCCATAAAACAAAATTGGCTCGATGTAACATTCAAGTACTCGGAATCTTGTTTCCATTGATAAGGACATCATATCGGATTGGGAGCGGATTATGGCGGTTATTTTTTTTCCAATCCCTGAATGGGCACTAACACCATATCCCTATGTGCCTCTAAGGTTATCTTTACCTGTCCTACCTGAGTGGAGGTAAAGAGCAGGGGTTGTGCAATACTTCTTTAGCAGACTCCACCACCATGACGACTATGGCGATCTCTTTCCCGTTAGCCAGGCTAGATCTGTTACCCGGGGGGGGGGGGGGGGGGCTGGGGGTGTGCCAACGGAGAGGTGGGATAGGGTCTTGGTCAGCTATTGTCTTCGCCAACCCTGATGCTGACTGACAAATCGAGCATCGTCTTTGCCTCCAAAACAAAGCAAACTGAAGCTGAGAATTGCCCAGTGCCATGTTGTACTGTACATCCTACACCACTTTAGGATGTAGATGGATTCGTTGTGAAATGAGAAGAAAAGAAACTGAGGTCCTTGAAATATGGATATACAAATGAACACGGCGGCCAACAATAGTGATAAATGAAAAGAAAAACCATGAAAAACACAGTAGCAAAATATATTAGTCATGTGGAAGAGCATAATACAGTAATGAAAACCATACGCCAGAGAAAAGTTGCACGAGCTCGTTTTGAGTACGAGTTGCGTTTCTTGAGCAGATGGCGTAATTCGAAACAATGTATAACGGAAATCAATTTTTTTGTAACAAAATTCGCTGAGTTAATACTATTACAGTTCAGAGGTACAGTGTTAGTAATTATACTTTTCTTTACCTGACGGCATACTAAAGCAACGGTTCCAAGAAATGGGCCGCATGGAACTCTGTTGGCTTTGAAACGATCCGGATGGGGAGTGGGAGGCAGTGAGGGGAAAAGGAACAGGAGCCGACAGAGTGAAAAAAAAAAAAGTTCAGGGAGGCGGGGGCTAGGAATGTTACATAGAAGGCAAGGAGGTGGCATCCCGACAAGTTTTGAGAACACCTTCACTGGAAGAAGATATGGTCAGCACCACGCGCGGCCGCCTTTTCCTTCCCAGTCTTCATTAGTCAGGTACCTATTTCTACAGCTGCGGTTTACCGCAGTGCCTACAACTGGATTTGAACTACCGACCCTCGGCGTGCAGAGGAGAGCGTATCAACTACTACGCCATACAGGGCGGTAGATTACAAAACACGAAAGGAGATAATGATGTGTGGGGATTTCGTTCCTAGCGAGGGTTTGGCCTTCGTCAGTGTCTGTCTTTGCTTGGCGGCTGGAGCTATTCTGGGACTATTAGCTTCATCAATCGCCTATTCGTTATTATCTAGACAGACTTTTAGCTTGGATATTACTTGCTAAGAAGAGGCATAGCTAATAAAAAAAAAATGTACCATATAGAACGCCATTTTCTTTGACGTTACTTTACAAGTCTGAATATGGGACACAATAGGACAAGGGGAAAATGATGTAGAGGAAATAGAATAGCAGAAATAAAGACAGACAAGCAGACTGTCAGAAACAGGTAGGTAGATGAAGACAAGTGAGGCACACAGTGGAGACAGGTAGGCATATGAAGAAAGGTAGGTAGATGAAGACAGGTAGGTAGATAAAAACAGGACGACAGACAGAAAGACAACATGTTGAAAGATTAAAAAAGATGACAGATCAGGCAGTCAGATGTGCACACAAGCAGACAGATAAGCAGAGATAAGAAAGATAGACAGGCAGACAGAGACAGACATATACATACAGAGAGGCAGACAAACAGACAAGACAGACAGACAGACAGAGACAGATATGCAGGCAGGCAGACAGACAGACAAGGCAGACAGGTATTATTCTCAGACAAACAGACTGGCCTGCAAATGCCAGGACGAAAATGTGACCAAGATTGTGACTACACGAAAAAGAGAGAGAGAGAGGAGAGAGAGAAAAGAAAACTCCAACCAAATTTTGTAATTTACTGCGACCCTAATGCCTGCACATACCCGCCTCCCAGTGCACCAAACAACCCGATTCTCCCATACAAACCATAACTGCCGCGGGCATAATGCGAGATTTTTTAAATGTGGATTTGGACAATGTACATCGCAGAACATAAATCGCTCTATAGAAAGTCGTGATTGTGGCATGAATTAATTTCAGTGGCACACATAACACACTGCCATGTTTCCTTCCCTTGCTTATAATACTTTGTTGTTTTCATTCATTACATTCCACGGTTATCACTTTTTTCTGATTATTTTCTATCCATCTTTCTTGCTATTTCTTCACAGACAGCTTTGAAGCATAATTTTCCAATGAGTTTTTACACAAAAAAAAAACATTTTGGTAGCTGGCACCATCCTGACACGTGGCTCTCAGGACAACCAGCTGGCGAAAAAGGTACCTGGCTTTTATGGGACTTGGGAGATAGGGAAAGAAAAGGGGGTCTAGGGCGAATATTGATTACACCGCACCGACAGGTCAAGGACAATACAGGCAACAAGATTTTTTTTTCCTCTGTGTGGTTGAATGACATGACACAGAGCTACTTTTAGACCCGGTTATATCTTAAAATGGCTAGAATATGCCTTGGAAATCTTCATTGGTATACATATATTTTACTCAGAATAGATAGCAAGTTAGTGGATGAGGTCAACGAATTTGTATATCTTGGCAGTAAAGTAGTAGAAAATGGAGACAGCACAGAAGACATAACGGCTGACTTATTAGAGCAAACTAGGCTTTTGCAATGCTGCAGGCGATACGAAAATCTAAAAAAAAAAAAACTAAGCGCGAAGAGGAAAATCAGGATATTCAATAATAATGTTCTAAGTGTGCTGCTCTTATGGAAGTAAATGCTGGGGAAAAAAAACCCATAGAAAACAAGTTGAATTCTTTCCAGACTAAATGTTTACGAAGAATTAGAAAACTATTTTGGCCAAAAACCATAACAAATAACATCTTGTTGGCAGAAATACAAATGAAGCCACTGATAGCAATTATTGAGGAAAGACGATGGCGATGGTTGGGACGTGTGCTCCGAATGACTGACAACTCACTACCAAAAATAGCACTAAGATGGACACCACAGTGGAGCAGAAGTAAGGGTAGACCAAAAGAGACGTAGAGAAGAACAACAGAGAGGATGTTGAGCAATAGAGGGCTCACCTGGGCAAGAGCAGGAAAAAAAAGCCAAGGGACAGGCATTTGTGTAAAACCCTTGCGGAAGCCCCATGTGCCCTGGGCACTTAAGATTCAGAGAGAGAGAGAGAGAGAGAGAGAGAGAGAGAGAGAGAGATACATGTATTTACATCTCAGATACACGTATATACACTTCAGTTACATGTGTTTACACCTCAAATGCATGCATTTGAATCTAAAACAGAAATATTACACCTCAAATATATGTATTTATACCAGGTATTTTTAAGTGGGAGGGTATCCTACTGGCTTGCGGATCAAATAATGCTAACATTCTTCTTCTTCTTCTTCGTCATTGTTCGCGCACACGTCAGTACCGTTCTCTCACACAAATGCCGCAGTCACGGGAATATGAGAGATTCATTTTCTGAACTTCAACGGAGGAAAACAGAGCGTTTGTTAGATAAGACTTTTCTTTCAACTGTTCTGTTCCTAAACTGCCTTGTCTTGTCCTGTAACTGCGAGCTGGTGTTCTGTGCAGGCGACATTGTTTATGTGTTGAGGCACAACATCGTGTCGGCTTGGAGCGGGTTATGGCCACTATTTTTTCAGCCCCGGAATGCAGCTTAAAAAAGCAGGGGCGGAGGGGTATGCAATACTTCTTTAGCAGACTCCACCACCATGGAGACTAAGCCGATTCCTGGCCCGTTAGCATGGCTAGGCCTGTTACTTGGAGGGTACCAACGATGAGATGGGACAGGGTCTTGGTCAGCTATGGTTCGCCAACCCTGACGTCGACACGTCAGCTATGGGTCGCTGATCACAGACAGTACCCTTGGGGCCCCCCCCCCCCCCTCTCTTCTTAGATACCCAAATGTACAGTAAAACCAATCTGTTGCTTGAAGTAATCATGGCACCTAAATGGACTCATTACTATTATTATTATTTCGAAACTTTGGCGAAGACGACAAGGGAACATATAGGGCAATGAATATGGGGATATACTGCGCAACCACTACGCGATCTAGTAATCGAAAAAAAAAAACAACAGTTAAGAACCCTTGTTTCTTAAGGGTCCGCCATTTTGTCTTTTCATCTTTAAAGAAACATATTGACTGATATATACAGTTTCAAACCCTCCCCTACCCCCCCCCCCCGGGGAACACACACATACACACACACACCTGAACATCATTCTCAGAAGATGATTCTACAGTTCTGCCCAAAGATCTCCATTGTATATCCCTTCTGCCGCACATCTCTCAGGATAAACTAATTATTCCTTCCGTAATTCCAGACGCACTTTCACAAGTGTATCCCTTATCATAAACTTCCGTATATCAAATACTGGCAATCTGGAGGCTTGTGTTTTCTTTCTTTTCATGTTATATTTTCCAGATGAGTTCGTCAAGCTTTTTCTCGCACACCCCGTCGTTTATGAAATCCCGTTTCGTCTTCTTTTCATATTTTTACATAAAGAAACACAATAATAAATATTGTTGTTGTTGTTGTTGTTTTTACCTTCACATTCATTCATTCATTCATTTGCACGTCCCTTGCGGAACTTAGCCTCCCAAACAGCACTCCTGTAGGCCTCTCGGTTGTGAGCAAGATGGCCTGCTGCTGTTGCATCCATTTCCAGATCGTCAACGATGTCTTGCAGCCACCTTCACATATCTGCAAGAAATAATCTCTCTATCTCTCTAACGTCCCTTCAGCTTTCAAGACACACGGGGGAGATGATAGCAAGACAGATTACTACATCATTTGCTATCTTCTTGGTTGTCTCTCATGTCGGTCCTCTCTCTGCTGTACGTGTCTCCGTGTCTCTTTGGGTCGACCCGTGATTCTTTCGTCCTGTGGAGTCCACGTGATAGTGTTGTACACCAAATAATGCTGCATCACTGCTACTGGTCCTTAGCTTCTGTGGCCTCATGTCTGTCAGTATCATGCAGTATCATTCGGCATCTTCTTGTACAGTCTTCGCTTCATTTTATTTACGAAGGCTTGCTGAAAAATGTTTCCTCTCGTACCCCTTTTCACTGTCTTTATTTCATAAACTGTTTTACCCCTTTCAGTGTCTTTGTTTTCACAAATGCTTACCCCCCTCTTTCCTAGTCCTCGCTTATCAACTGTTATGGGTCTCTTTCATTGTCCTCTCTTCATCAAGTGTTTTATCTGTTTCGTTATCTTTTTCATGATTCATTTCGTTATCACTTCATGAGCTGTTTATCCCTTTCCTTGCCTTCACTTCATCTAATGCTTATCCCTTTCTTTGCCTTCACTTCATCAACTGCTTATCCCTTTCTTTGCCTTCACTTCATCAACTGCTTATCCCTTTCTTTTCCTTCACTTTATCAACTGCTTATCCCTTACTTTGACTTCACTTCGTCAACTGTTTATCTCTTTCCTTGCATCCACTCCATCAACTGTTTATCTCTTTTATTGTCCTCACTTCGTCAACTGTTTCTCTCTTTCATTGTCCTCACTTCATCAGCTGTTTTATCACCTTCATTATCTTCACTTCATGAGCTGTTTATCCCTTTCCTTGCGCCCCCCCCCCTCCTTTTTTTTTCATCAACTGTTTACACCTCCCCTTCTCTTCATTTCACCAACTGTTTACCACCTTTCTTGCCTTCACTTCACCAACTATTTATTCCACCTTGTGCGTAAATGTGTATACATTCTCCCGTAAGTAACTGGCCCACTTCAGAGCTGAAGTTTCTGCCATCTTTCTTCTTCTCATTACGAAATGCTCCGTATTTTACGTTTTCTCTTTGTGTTGGAAAGAAGGATGTCTTTGCTGAGTCTGCCCGCTTTTATTCTTGTTTCTTGTTTTGTTTTTCTACTAGAGCTATCCACCGAGCAGGTGGACGATCCGTGTTGCACCGTCATTATCGGAAGGTAAGGACATAATCAGCATTAACCTAATTACCAGACTCCTCTTTCTTTCTTTCTTTCTTTCTTCTTTCTTTCTCTCTTATTTTTCCTTTCACTTCCCTGTTTCTCTCTCTCTCTCTCCATTTTTCTCTATCCTTCTCTCTCTTTCCTTCTCTCTCTCTCCTTCTTATCTTTTCTCTTCCTCTTTTTCTCTTTTCCTTCTTTTTCTCTTTTCTTTTCTTTCTTTCTTTCTCCCTTCCCTCCCCCCCCCACCTTATTTCTAGTCTTTTCTTATTTCTGTGATGTTTCCACAATACTTTACCTATTCTATCTATTCTGTTTTGTTCTGAATCTCTATACAACATACTCGCACTTATGAATGATTTCTCTTTCGTTCTTTCTTTTTAATACTCCCAAAACCATCACCCGCATCCCTAATTCCCTTTCCTCGCCCCCTCCCCCCCTCCCCTCTGACACGTGCTTGGTTCAAAGACCTGCACGTGGCTACTCATCATTCAACTTTCATCAGTTTTCTCATCTGCCGGATAATCAAGATTCCATCCACTACAAGGACTCTTAATTTCAACGAGGCTGTTAACGAAGCTGCACGAAACTCGCTCACTCTGTTTACGGGAGGATGGGGAGGGAGCCGCTGTAAGAAGGAGCTTGGTGAGGATGAGAGGGAGCAAGTGGGAATGAAAGCTGACAAAACTACGCCGAAGACCGGACAGATTTACTCTGTACGCTTGTAGCGAGGAAAACGAAGTATCCTTCCTGTTCGTGGTGAGGGTCTTTGCCCTCACGGTCTCCCCTCGGACCGTTTGCATCGTCCTCTTTTAAACGTCTATTATCTCCTCTTTTGTAAGTGTTTGTGCTGTCCTCTTTTTAAACATTTGTTTTGTCTCTTTCAAAAGTTTATTTTATCCCGGTGGAAATGTTTATTTTGTCTCTGAAACGTTTGTTTTGTCCTCTCGTAAACATTTATTTTGTCATATTTAAAACGTCTATTTTGTCCTCTTGTAATTATCTTATTGTCTCATCGTTAAAAAGTATATTTTGTCCCCTTTTAAACGTATATTTATTGAAATAGTTTTATTTTGTCCTCTTTTACACGTTTATTTTCTCTTCTTTTAAATATTTATTTTATCCCGATTGTAAACGTTTATTTTGCCATTTTTAAAAGATTTATTTTGTCATTTTTTTTGTTCCTGTTAATTTCTTATCTCTTTAATTTCTCCTTCCAGTAAATAGTTCTCTGTAGCTCAAGTCTATAAAACATATTTATTATTTTATCAAAGTAAGAAAACATGTTACAGAAATAGCATGATTTCTGGTGTCTTTGTTTATCTGTCTTTGATGCTGATGCATCTGCCCGGAACTCCAGCCAGTCTAAAACCTGGCGAACACTCTGTGAAGATGTCGAAGAACTAACATCGTACCAGATAGAAAGTGTTGTTACGGTGGCTACACTGAGAGCTTGGGGAAGTTAAATTTTATGCGAAAATATTGTTCCAGAAAACACTTATTTATGTAAAAACCAGCTGTTGGAAACGTAAAACCATATAAACCACTGGGTGTAAAAGGAAAAGAAACAAAAAAAAATTATGTAAAATTTATCAATTAATAGCTCAGATCAGATAAGATAGTGCGCCACGCCAGTAGGCATAGCCGGTCAACCCTCTCCATCTCGCTCGATCCTCCGTGTCTCGAATCAAGTCGACTGCTGTTTTCCTGCCAAACCCATACAGTCAGGCCATCCTATGTACTTCTGTCTTTCCCGCCCTCTCTTGCCTTTTTTAGCCATTTATTTTTCCGGTCGCGACCAATTTTTTCCACACCTTCACATCTGCTGATGTGTCCAAGAACCTTTGATTGTCTTTTGCTTATGTATGGCACTAGTTTGAGATATTCCTTTGCCTGCTGTAATACTTATTCATTTGTTTTTCTGGTTGTCCTTGGTATGCGAAGCATCCTTCTTAAGAACCACATTTCAGTAGCCTTTATTCTTTGTTCTAACTGTGTATTCATGGTCCATTTTCACTTGCATAAAGCAGACTGGGTTCTATACAGCATCTTAGAACTCTCTTTCTCATTGCCAATGGCTGCTTTTGATTTGTTAATATGTTCATTTTTTTCCCAAAAGCCGTCCTTCCCATTGCAATGGTAAAAGGTGTCCTGGCACACAGTTGGCATGTTGGTTCTGCATAACGCAATGGGCTCTGTGATCAGAGTGTCTTTGCCATTGCTGTCCTGATTCCGATGTCTCTATATTAATAGCTATTAGACCTGTCTCTGAACTGACCAAGTAGCAATGGAAAAAAAAGAAAAGAAAGGAAAGGAACACAAAACAAAACATATGGACTGATGGATGCGTCACTGACTCCCAAACAAGATGGGGAAGCCAACGCTATACGCCACGGCACGTAATATATATATATATATATATATAAAATAAAAAATATATATATTATATATAATATAATACGTAATATATAACACGTAATATTATATATATATATATATGTATGTATGTAACAGCGAGGGGAACAACATCTTTTAAGCCACATCCGAAACACGTGTATAATTTGTTGCGAACTATTGACTGGTATTAATGTATAAATGATGTGGCACGGCAGATAATGCCGAAGCGAGTGAATGATGAAAGAGTTTACACGTACTCGACTCTAGCATATTTCCCCGCCTGCTGTTGAAGTTTTTTTGTTTTTTTTTTTTACAAAGGACTTGAGGGATAGTTGGAAGCGTATAGGCTGTTACACCAGCACCCGGCCCACGTGCTTGCAATAATATACACAGGAAAAAACAAAATGACGCAGCCCATAATTTGTCTCCGTAGATTCGGAAATACAAGGACATTTCAGATCAGTGACTTTCACAATTTTGTTTTTCTGGCTGTCGGCAATGTTCCCTCTAAGCTGCGCAGCAGAGCGGAGAAAAGAATCACGCTGGGCACAACATATGCCGCGAGAAATAAATAAACAAATGTGATTTTATTTTTTCAATTTCCCTATGTTACTCTGTATTATCGGTGAATTAGAATATTACAGCGCTATATGAGTTTGTTTTCTTGATTTCTGTTCATTTTAGTATTCTTTTTTTTTTCTTTGAGAATTTTGTGCTTTGTAATTTGGCGCTACGACGTGCATATGTGGACAAAAAGTTTCTCGAGAATTTATTTTCACACAGCTTGAAAATTTTGTATACGAATCGCAAAACTTTGAGAAAGGCGAACTGAGGGTCGGAGCTCTCTAAGTTACAGAAGAAATGTTTTAGAGATCATTATCATCGTCATCAAGCGCCATCTTCAATACGAAGATTGCTGGTAATGAATCTCCAGCCCTCTCTCCCTACCATCAATGATGAACTTAAACAGGCTGTGTCCTGTCCACCTTTCGCTCATTTTCCTTCCACCTTTTCTTCTACGACGGTATTCAGTGTATTATTATTATTATTATGTCTTTTTATGCGGCCAAAGTATTTTCTTAAAAATAAGTATTTTATAATATTGAAAATGAGATGGACATACGTTGGTCACTTGATGAGAAGAAATGATCAGAGAATCCCAAAACAAGCTATCAAGTGGAACAAAACAGGCCAAAGAAAAAGAGGCAGACCGCGTGAAACTCTGAAGAGGTCATTGTTAAGAGAGGCCAAATTAACAGGCATAAAATCCCCTGATGAGTTTGAAAGACTCGCCGAAGACAGGAAAAAAATTGGCGAACTACTTTGCGAGCCCTATGTGACGTTTAACGGGAAGGATATAAGATATAAGAAAGTATTTTGTTTTTCTGATCCTTATTTCTTTAAGAAGTTCACATTGCACTTGAAACTGTTCTGAAACTTGTGCGTCTGTTCTTTTCAGTCTCCATAATATATGACCTAATTATATATATATATATATCTTATTATAACATATATATTTTTATTATATATATATATATATATATATGTATATAATAGATCCAGATTTCTGCTGCATTATCCTTCTCTCTGAGATTTTTTTGCTTAGAGTTTCAGTTGTCTCCTCTGCACTGATTTAGATAATATCTTTACTAATACCCTCCATTTTTATCTTCTCCAGAAAGATGCCCTCTATTACCTGCCTCAGGTGTGGTTTTTTTTTTCATCTACTGTTTTACGGTTTCGTTTATGGTAGTAATAGTTTTTTTTATTTTTATTTTCTCGGCTTTGAACTCTGAGGTGAATATATCACTCAATATATATATATATATATATATATAATGGTTACCATGGAGACATATGGTGTGATGTACCTATAAAAATGTGGAATCCCATAAACGGGCGCATAATAATGGGAATAATAACTGTTATCAAAAGCGGCTACTAGCGGTCGGGGCATCAAAAGAAATGATAGCTAGTAGCCGTGAAGAGATAAGGATTTCAGTTAATCAGAATAGAAAAGATAAAAAAAAACAGAGATGTGTGTGTGTGTTAAGGGGAGGAAGGGGGCGGGGTGGGGGCGTTATAAATGTTTTTTTCGCCAAAAAAAAAAAAATGAATGGTTCGCACAATTTGCTTAAAACGGGACAAAGAAGGACGTTCTGCGTGATGAGATTATGAAATCCCTTTGAGTGTTGAAACTTAAGTTGTTCACTTATATTCTAAAATTCAACAATGATAATGCGTCCCGCTGATTTGTATGTACTGTTTATGGCCCGTTAGATTGTTGGGTTTTTTTGTCTCTGTGTCGGGTGTCCCGTCTGGCCTGTGTGCCCCGCTAGTCTGTGTGTCTCGTCTAGTCTGTGTCTCGTGTGGCATGTGTGTCCCGCTAGTCTGTGTGCCCCGCTAGTCTGTATGTCTCGTCTAGTCTGTGTGTCCCGTCTGGCCTGTCTGCCCCGCTAGTCTGTGTGTCCCGTTTGGCCTGTCTGGCCTGTCTGCCCCGCTAGTCCGTGTGTCCCGTCTAGTCTGTATGTCTTGCCTGTCATGGTAGATGTGTACATCCCACCAATCCTACTAACATGGCCACGAGGCAGGGAGGAAGGGGAACATAGTCAGAAAGAGTGACTTCGCTGTTTTAAAGGTGTAGCTGGAGGGCTTTCTATGTGTGTGTTTGGGGGGGGGGGAGGGTGTGTTTGAAGCGGGTGGATTAAAAAAAATAACCGGGGCGTGCGAGGGAAGAGAGGATAAAGTCTTGTATCAGCGTACATAAAACAACGTTATCTCTGGGAGGCCCTGCCTATTATCATGTGATCCCGCCCCACTATGTGTATCCCAGCATTGTATGACCTATCCATGTGTACTGCTTGCCTGGTTGCGTGTCCTGCACATCTGTGACTCGCAGCATTCTTCATCTTTCTGTATCTCACTTCCGCTCTTGCCGGGACGTTTCATGGACTGCGTGTGCTGTGTGCTAATTAAAGAGGTTCTTTTTTTTGTTTTTAAAGTTCTTAATTAAAGAGAGTTGGAGCAATCCAGCTGCCCATCTTCTTTTGGTTTTCTTCGTTTTCTTCTTCCTGGCTGCGTTGTGGTGTCACGGTTTGCAAATTAGGTTGTGTGGTATCTGCGCCGTTCGGCCCAAATCACCCCTCTTCGGTATGGCGTATTTTTTTTCTTTTCGTGACCGGCGTTTACCATTCCCATTCGATTTTTATTCACTTATCCAGATTGTGATCTGCTTTTACGCGGCAGCACTGGGTGGGTTTGGGCTGGGGGTGGCTGGAGTGGCTGGGTCTCAGTTAACTTGGGTTCGTTAACGCCTGATGTAATGATTCAGATATGGGTCGTTGATCGTTATCGCAATCCGCTTGAGCATTTGATGTTTTTCTCAAAATAACTGTACTGAAAACTTTTTTTTTTGTTGAGGGGAGAGAGACAGAGAGAGATAGAGAGAGAAACAGAGAGAGCTGGAAAGCAACCTTTATGTGATGGCAAGTTAAAGAACACAAATGAACATTTTTGGGCATTCCAAAGCTGAAATTACTAGCGCCAGGTTTAAACATCTAATCCCACTGTAACGTGTGCCTTCTGCAGGTTTTCCTGTTGACACCAGTCTTTCTTCTTCTTCTAAACCTAACACTCTACTGTAACATTTGAGCACAAAACCTCGCGGAGTCTTTGTCCTGGGGTTCTTGTCGGTATTTGGCCCGTTTTGTGTGTGTGTGTGTGTGTGTGTATTTGTTTTAAGAACGGCCAAAGATAGTGCTTGGTCCCCAGATTCATAAAGACCCAACGTAACATCTGGACAATCAGCGACGTAGTTTCAGAGCAGAGTTCAGAGTTATTTGCTCTGGACCATGTTCAGAAGGTGAGAACATGAAGGGAGAAAACGGAAGATTTTAATACCAGGGAGTTACCTCCATGAAAACATACTTTAATATCATTAAGAAAAACGTCTTTAAGGGAAGAACAAAAACTAATGGGTCATGAAGCAACTATCGTCCATACTTTACTATGGCATCAAAGACGTCTGGTGAACCAGAGAAGTCTCTAAACCAAGTGCGTGGCAGAACACAGTCACAGCTACCATGTCTTGTACTTGTGCTTGTGCTTGCGCTATCTCCCTGTAACTGCGAGCTGGTGCTCTTTGCAGCCGATGCTGTAGGGCTGTTGAGAAACATCATCGCATCGGCGTGGGAGAGGGTTATTGCAACTAATTTTTTCAGTCCTGTGTAATTTACAGCTAAAAAAAAAAGCAAGGGGTGTGCAATGCTTCTTTAGCAGACTCCACCACCGTGGAGACTAATGCGATCCCTGTCCCGTTAGCCAGGCTAGGCCTGTTACGGGGGGGGGGGGTACCAACAGAGAGGCGGGACAGGGTCTTGGAAAGCTTGAGTTTGCTAACCCTGACACTAGCATGTCAGCTATGGGTCGCTGATTGTCTAATCGGACAGACGTCTTCATCCTCTCTCCCCCCCCCACCCCCCACCATGTCTAGAAAGAGAGGTACAGACAGATATGGTTGTGGGGACAGCGGGAATTCGAGACGTCAATTTTTTTTTTCAGGGATATCTGAAAGTACAATGAACGCATAATCAGTCTGAAGTATCATCATCATCATCATCATGTGCCGTTTTCAGTATGAAGTTTGACGGTAATGAATGACTCCCCAGCTTTCTCACTCCCTCGCTCTGATGGTGCACTCATCCTGGCGGTATCCTGTCCACTCCCCACGTGTTATCTTCCCATCGACATCTCTGTCTGCCTCTAGTTCTTCCCCCCACCCCCCTCCACCTTTCCTTCTAGTATTGCCTTCAATGTATGTCTTTTGATACGGCTAAATCGTTATGTTCTCTTGGTTATTATTTCCCCTGAGTTGCGCGTTGAGTTGTTCTAATACTTCTAGTACATTTCTTCTTTTCATTCTCATTGACATATGATCTACCTTCTTGCTGCATTTGCTCTCCCCGACCTTTTAAACTCAAGAGCCCCCTTGTTTCTTCTGAATTTTCGAAGGAAAAGAAATAGAAGACCTAGTCTTGTAAATGTTATTTTAACATATTAAACTATAATAACGTCAAAAATGAGGGCAAAAGAAATGAGAATGTGGTATCTGCTGTAATTAGTTTACTAAATTAAAATCATACCATCACTCATGACAAGCATCAAACATGTTGTAGTTGTCTACCCCTAGAAACGTTTCATTCGAGTAATTATCATTACCGAAAATCCCATGACTATTCTTTTTCTTTCTTTTTAAAATTTTTTTTTCTCCCTTAACCTCTGTTCATTAAAACTATCATATCCCTTTGTAAGTTTAAATCCAGGACAACGATAAGACACAGACAGGCAAATGTACACACATCTTTTCTTCCCTAACCCTCTTATTCCGCGACGTATCTGAGCCAACAGCCCGACAAACCTAGGAAATTATGATAGCAAAATCTATCTTGAAAACCGCTCTGGAAAGAAGAAACTGAAGCAAGGGAACGAAGATCTTCCCTTCGGAGTCCAGTGACAAAAGTAAACAATGGGCTGTGACGAATTTAGAAGCCTAAACTAATAATAAACACCTCCTGTAGTTCCAGCTATGTGACAAATTTTTTTCTTTTTTTTTTTTTGTGGGGGGGGGGACCTTCTCTCATCGCTGGTTTACACTGAACCTGCTTCCTCTTTGTGGATTGTCCCAAGTTTGCAGCCGAAACCTTCTACAGGATGTCGCTAAATGCTCCGCAAAGATTCGCCACAGCGTGGACAAACTGGCGATTTGAAGCATCCTGTGAATAACGGGGCGTGGATTTTCATCACTCTCATTGTCTGCCGAGCTCCGGTAAATTTGACCGACAGGAAAGCGCAGCTGTGGTGAAATGAATTCAATGCGAAGGAACTGAGTTAGATATTAATACCACAGAGTTTAAAAAGTGGATGTGTTTGTGACGAGCAAGTTTCTTCTTCTTCTTCGTCTTCTTCTTCCTCCTGAAATTTCGAGCAGGTGTTCTTTGCTGTGGAGATGTTCAGGCATAGCATGGTTTAAGATTGGAAGCGGATTACGTACCGCTATTTGTTTGTTTGTTTTTTTTTAGCCCCTGAATGGAGATACAAAGCAAGGTGAGGGGGGGTGCAGATACTTCTTTATCAGACCCCACCACCATGAGAACTATGACAATCCGTCAGCCATGCTAGGTCTGTTCCGGGGTGGGGGTGAGCCATCTGAGAGATGGGACAGTGTCTTGATCAATTATAGTTCGTCAACTCTGACCCTAGCATGTCATCTATGGGTCAATGATTGCCAAACAGGGCGTAGAATCAAGTTGTTTTTTTTCCGTGTCTTTTTCTGCCGGAAAAACCGCATAGCCAGTTCTATCCTCTGTCTCTCTCTCTCTCTCTCTCTGAACCTCAAGTGCCCAGGGCACATGGGGCTTCCGCAAGGGTTTTCCACAAATGCCTGTCCTTCGCCTTTTTTTCTGCTCTTGCCCAGGTGAGCCCTCTATTGCTCAACATCCTTTCTGTTGTTCTTCTCCATGTCTCTTTTGGTCTACCCTTACTTCTGCTCCCCTGTGGTGTCCATCTTAGTGCTATTTTTGGTAGTGAGTTGTCAATCATTCGGAGCACATGTCCCAACCATCGCCAGCGTCTTTCCTCAATAATTGTTGTCAGTGAGAGTCTTTTAATTTGATGGATACTTCCAAAATTAGTAACAAATGACTATAACCTTTGCTTGCTCTGCTATGACCTAATTAAACCCTTTCTTTACTCACTTCCCTTTTTGGCTCAACAGAGCCTGTGTCCTTGAAACGCTACTGAAAGAAGAAAGGTGAAGGTAACTCTGCTATGCCACGGGAGGCATCCGGGGGGGGGGGGGGGGGTGGTGTCCGTGTGGATATTTCTCTGACCTTCTGGCACACCAGAATATGATCTGGGCAGTGTCACATGCTCTAAAACGCCGGTGCTTTATACGGTACAGAAGCTGCATGAAGTGTCCCTTTGTCGCGATAGGGCAAACAAAGAAACACATTCCAATCTGTGTATACCCGTATCACTGGGTATTTATCATTCTTTCTGTCTGCCGCCTTCACCCAGGGCTTCTATCACTATAGTGTGATAGTGTGGTGGAGTTCAATTCGCGTGGTATAAATTCATCTGCCTTTATCAACGGTTTATCTCAGTTATAAATTTAGGTCGATAAGAAACGAGGTTCCACTTCAAGAATATGGTGGTAGACGTGCAACGTGGGCCAGAGCATTCGACTTCTTGCTTTAGAGTATTCTACTTGTTGTTTCAGAGCATTCGACTTCTTGCTTTAGAGTATTCTACTTGTTGTTTCAGAGCATTCGACTTCTTGCTTTAGAGTATTCTACTTGTTGTTTCAGAGCATTCGACTTCTTGCTTTAGAGTAATCGACTTGGATGTGGTGTAGTATAGGTCTTACTCCAAGCCCTTGTCCCGATCGTGTCATTTCTGATTCGGTGTTTTCTTGTTACATTTAGTATCCTCCTCAAACGTCTCATTTCTACTGATATCACTGAGTTGGGGGTGGGGGGAGGGGGGAATTGTATTGTACAGTGCTCTTTTTGAGGATGTAGGAACTTGTGATGTTTTTTTTTTTTAAGTAAAGATGTCATTTGTCCAATGACCTGATTTCCTTTATTGCATCTGTTCTCAATTTTGAATCGATTTTCCCGGAGAATGATACTGTACTAATCAGGTATCTGAAATGCTTCAGTTAGTTCAAAAGCTGATAGCCCAGGACGATCTTTTTTTTTTTGGGGGGGGGGGGGGGGAATTTCTTCTCTGGCAACGTTCATCACTGCCTTGGGGATTTTTTTTCTTGTGGTTTTTTTTTTTTACATGTCTTTGCTAAATTATCCATGTTCTAACGTAGGTCTTTTTTTTTCCAATAGAGACACTTCTATTGAAAGAAAAACCAGTTATGTCCCTTTTGATTTCCACTTGTTGGTAAAGCAGCGTCCCGTCCTCTTGCTTCAGTCCCGGATCGTAATGAAAACCAAAGCAGTCTATAATCGTCATTACTTGCCTGAAGAGAAAACGTCTATTCTTTTACTTTCTGAATAAGAGAAAACGATATCCACGCGATGGTCTGGCGTGGAGTAAAGTTTTCGGTGTCTAATCCAGACTTTTCTCTGGAATGTTTCGTCTCGCCGTTCCTTTTTTCTCCCTCCTTTGGGTGCTTTGAACTCGTGGAAAGAGTCGGGCACCTTCCTCTACCCCTCCCCCCATCCCCCCTCACTCCCTCCCCCCACCAATTACGTGTTTCCTGGCTGAATGTTTATACAACATGCACGTACATAGACCTGGTGTGCGTCTACCATTCTCAATCCCGCGTGCAGACAGCTCGTCTAGGCTGTGCGCGCAGTACCATCTGTTTTCTCCGTGCTTTAGTGCATGCTCAAGTGAGTGTTCTAGACTTGCCAGTGCTCACCCCAGAAGCAAACACGATAGTTATAAAACTGGCCAAAAAAAACAAAACACAGGACATGACATACCTAAAAGAAAAAAAAAATAAGTGCGTGTAAAGATAATCTCTTTTCCATCATAACATCTACTGTGTTTTCTAACCTGCTGCTCCTATAACCAGCTAGATGTAACCCCTCAAAAGAATAACAATGGGAGAAAATATGTGAATTTTAATGCAGCTAAGAGCGGCTTGTCTCAAAATGACGGGGAAAGAACAGAAACTACCAGCATTATTACTGGTACTGTGCCTCAGAATAACGGGAAAAAGAACAGGAATTACGAGCTTTACTATTGCTACTAAGTCTCAAAATAGTCAGGGAAAAAAAGAACAGGAATTACGAGCTTTACTATTGCTACTAAGTCTCAAAATGTCAGGGAAAAAAAGTAACAGAAATTACGAGCTTTACTATTGCTACTAAATCTCAAAATGTCAGGAGAAAAATAACAGAAATTACGAGCTTTACTACTGTTACTAAACCTCAAAATGTCAGGGAAAAAAATAACAGAAATTACGAGCTTTACTATTGCTATTAAACCTCAAAATGTCAGGGGAAAAAAATAACAGAAATTACGAGCTTTACTATTGCTACTAAACCTCAAAATGTCAGGGGAAAAAAATAACAGAAATTACGAGCTTTACTATTGCTACTAAACCTCAAAATGTCAGGGAAAAAAATAACAGAAATTACGAGCTTTACTATTGCTGCTAAACCTCAAAATGTCAGGGAAAAAATAACAGAAATTACGAGCTTTACTATTGCTACTAAACCTCAAAATGTCAGGGAAAAAAATAACAGAAATTACGAGCTTTACTATTGCTACTAAACCTCAAAATGTCAGGGAAAAAAATAACAGAAATTACGAGCTTTACTATTGCTGCTAAACCTCAAAATGTCAGGGGAAAAAATAACAGAAATTACGAGCTTTACTATTGCTACTAAGTCTCAAAATGTCAGGGGAAAAAAATAACAGAAATTACGAGCTTTACTATTGCTACTAAGTCTCAAAATGTCAGGGGAAAAAAATAATAGAAATTACGAGCTTTACTATTGCTACTAAGTCTCAAAATGTCAGGGAAAAAAATAACAGAAATTACGAGCTTTACTATTGCTACTAAACCTCAAAATGTCAGGGAAAAAAAAAACAGAAATTACGAGCTTTACTATTGCTACTAAGCCTCAAAATATCGGGAAAAGAGAGGGGAAAAAAAGGCCATCATAAACACTGATATATACTGAACAAACAAGTTTTACGTCAGTACAAAGTATTAACACTAGTTACTGTTATAAATACGACAGCAACATTTCCATCTACTGGCTGAGTGGTTAGTAAGTAAAGTAAAGATAGCATTTCAAATGCCGTAGGGGGTGAAGCGTTAGAGACCTCATTATGCTGGGTCATCAGCGTATGAGGTAGGGTGACCAGTTCCTTTCCTCGCTGCCTTTACTTCCCAGATTTTCTCTGGCTGGGTCGACCTCAGGGCCGTATTGGTCGGAAAAAAAAATCCCGCTCAGCTGGGGATTCGAACCCTCGACCATTTGGTTGCTAGACGAGTGCTCTAACCACTACGCTAGCCGGCCCCTAGTGGTTAGGCGCTCGGTTTATTAATCCGGTGGTATCGGGTTCAGTCCCAGCAGTGGGATTTCTTTCTAGTGCGCGCGCGCGCGCAAACACACACACACACACACACACACAAAACCCGGGGTCGACCCAGTCTCTAAAACTGGATACCAGAGAAATCAGGGGAGGTAAATGTGGCCAGGCGTGATAATGACCACATCACACTTTCATATGCCGAAGGTCATGGAAATGCGGGCCTAACACCGTGTCCCGAATATGCCTTAATGGCATGAAAACGGGAATTTTACTTTTTTTTTTTTTACTACATCCAATATAACTACACTACTTTTCAGTATTACGTATCAGGTTCTCGGTATCATTCCGTGCGAGATGCTCTCAGAATTCTCCAACGCCAGTGAATATCGCACAGAATGTTCATCGGTGGTCCTTTGCGTCAGTCCTTGATGATGAGTCAACCTGTGAGGACGCCATATTTTAGGAATTACAACAGTCCACAAGCGAAACTAGTCAGTTTCGCTCTCGGCACTAGCTTCGTAGCTAAGGCGCTAAGCCGAACCAGGACAGACAAATACTACTAATCTATGTACATGTGCCCAGGTGCCCCAAACCGTGGAACATATCCTCCAGAACTGCATCAACTACGAGACACTGAGAAATAATTACTGGCCCAGTGAAACCACTAAAGAAGATAAGCTCTACGGTTCCATACATGAGTTACAAAAAACAGTGAAATTTATCCAAGAGACAGGACTGCAGATATAGACAGACAGTGCGAACGAAGAAGAAGAAGAAGAAGAGGACAGACAAAGACCATCACAGTTCACCACTGGCCGGAGAGACATAAATAAGATCTATCAATGCTGTCTATGCGAAGTTCACAGCTCATAGTGGTACCACAGCACTAGGCTCGGTAGCTCGGCACACAGCACTGATATACAAACTTTATTTGTTACTAATACAACTGTTACAGCAACAACAACTACTACTACTATTAACTACTACTTTTTCTGCTATTAACTGTTGCTAAGAATAAACTACTACAGTTTCTTCACTATCAAATATCGCCACATTGTTGATAATGTTGCTGCGAATAATACTAACGCAGCGCCAACTACAATCACCACATAAATATTATCATGATAACAACAAATAACGCTGCTACATCTACAACATTTAATACCACTAAAACTACAGTTAATACAACAACAGTGTTAGCCCGTTGCAACAAAACACACATACGCTGTGAGATAACAAAAATGTGCAGGGATTTATTTATTTTTACGAATCTGGTCTGCTCACACAATGTGGCAAAATAGTACCGGGCAAGAATACATTATTTGGTTTATAAATATCGGCTTCCGAGACCGTGCTTCGCCAGACAAGTTTTTTGATGTTTAGGAGCCAGGGATTGTACACTATTCAATTAGAAAACACCACTACGGGTCTGATATAGCAATTTTTTGTCTAGACTCGAGTCGATAACGGACTAGACGCAAGCGAAGCGACAGCTGGTGTCTAGTCTCATGAGTGTGGATGTTTGACTGGAAAAGGCTAAACACAGGGAGCTGATGACACGTAAGACGAGGCTGGTACGAGCTAGGGGAACAGTCAGCGTGGCTGGGCTATAAATGCGTTCTTTTGATAACGTTGTAAGTTTCGTTTATACATTTACAATGTCTCAACACTGCCAGCCACCCGCTCGACTGATGGGCCTGGGAGAATTACAGGAAGTTTGGAGATCGGCCGTTGTTGAAGGGTATGAAACGCGGGCTTCTTAAAAGGTATGAATGGCCGCAGACGGCGTTTTGCAGATGGCTCGGGCAGATACCTCGTTCACAGGATGTGAACAGCACACAAAGAAAATTTCAAAAAAAAAAAAAAACTGCAGGAAAAACAAGGTGGAAGGAATCAGAGAGAGAGAGGGAGGGAGAGGGAGTGAGATAGCAAGAGAGAGAGAGAGGAGGAGATAGAGAAGGAGACAGAGAGAACGAGAGAGAGAGAGAGTGAGAAATAGAGAGGGAGAGAAAGCGGGAGAGAGAGGGAGAAAGAGCGAGAAATAGAGAGAGAGAGAGACAGGGAGAGGGAGAGAGAACGGGAGAGAGCGAGAAACAGAGAGAGACAGGGAGAGGGAGAGAGAACGGGAGAGAGCGAGAAACAGAGAGGGGAGAGAAAGGGGGAGAGAGAGAGCGAGAGAGAAACAGAGAGGGGAGAGAAAGGGGAGACAGAGCGAGAGAGAGAGAGGGAGAGAAAGCGAGAAATAGAGAGATAGCGAGAGAAATAGAGAGGAGAGAGAGCGAGAAATAGAGAGAGAGGAGGAGAGAATGCGAGAGAGAGCGAGAAATGGAGAGAGAGCGAGAGAGCAGGAAAGAGAGACTTGACTGTGGAAAAATTCAAGATCTGAGATGTATGGAAACAGAAGTCACGAGAGAAATTATAAGCCCGGTAACGAAACAGTTTCTGAATGAAACAGAAATTTGAAATGACTTGTTTATCTTTTAGAGTTTATAAACTACTCATTTATGCATAAATATTTCTGATATGGTTTAAAAAGAAAAAAAGATAACTTTATCATGCCATAGAAACACCTAGGGCAGTAGTTCTCAAATTGTAGTAAGTGGCGCCCACAGCTGCGCTATCAGCTTGATATTAGGTACCATCTACTGAATAAAAACAATTTTAAAAAACACAATTTTATGTTTATATTATATTATAGGTTTATGGCGCTGCGATACTCCATAAGAGGATAACCTGGTGGTCCCCGACTTAAAGTAAATGAAAGAAAAAAGGTGCTTGAATGTAAAGAAAAAAAGGTTGAGAACTACTGGCTGCGGGGGTTCGAGTGTGAACCTTAAGTGCCCTGGGCACACGGGGCTTCCGCAAGGGTTTTACACAAATGCCTGTCCTTTGCCTTTTTTTCTGCTCTTGCCCAGGTGAGCCCTCTATTGCTCAACATCCTGTCTGTTGTTCTTCTCCATGTCTCTTTTGCTCTTTTGGTCTACCCTTACCTCTGTTCCCCTGTGGTGTCCATCTTAGTGCTATTTTTTGTAGTGAGTTGTCAGTCATTCGGAGCACATGTCCCAACCATCGCCAGCTATATATATATGTGATATCTAGTTACATTTACCTGCCGCGGTCATTAAGATATCACTACGATACCTGAATCGATACTGGGTTAGTGCACAGTTATTTTCCGAACGCATTGTATTTTTCTCTAAACACTAGTTTGTCAGTTCTTGAATGCAAACTTTCCAGACTGGTGGATTGGAAGGGATGATACAACACCATGACTGTAATGTTCACCGGACATGACCTCTCTTGACCTTTTTTTTTTCTTTTTTAATGAAGGCTCACTAAAGACGAAGTGTCCAGTTCAGCAGCTCCCGGTACTGAGACTTTGAACTAGAGTGCACGGATAACGGATATATCAGCGACGGCGATTAAAGTGATGATGATGGTGAAGACATGGCAAGATATCAAGCACCGCTTAGACGATCTCCGGGCAAAAAAATAGAGCGCTTGTTGAAGTACACGAGAAGTAAAATTCACAAAAGGTAAAAAAAAAAGAGTAAAATTCCATTTTCCATGCCTTTTAATGCATATTGGGGAATGCAGCGTATTTTCCATGACCTTCGGCACATGAAAGGTGTGATGTGGTCATTTTCACGCCTGGCCGCTTTACCTTCTCAGACTTCCCTGGTACACATTTCTTAGAGGCTGGGTCGATGCTGAGGCCTCTCTCTCTCTCTCTCTTATTAGAAGTTATCTTAAGTTATCTTAAACTGCTCTTACAGACACCGAATACAATTAATTGTTTTCTGTATAGTCCCGAAAATTTTGTTTAGTAGAGAGTCATTTATAATGTATGTAGTTACTTCTGTACTGAGTGAATGTTTAAGAGCGAAATGTAAATGTTATATTTTATTTTATGTCTCTCAGCTTCAATGTTAGTTATGTTTGTTATATGAACAGCATATTTGTAGGATGTCTGGAATAGAGTGAAAGATGTATGATAAAGGGCAGAATGTCAGACGGGCCTGCGTGCCCAATTCTTAACCCTTTTGAAATAAAGATCAATCAATCAATCAATCAATCTCTCTCTCCTTCTCTCTCTCTCTCTCTCTCTCTCTCTCTCTCTGTACCAGAAAGGAAATAAAAAGAAACCCACTGATGGGACTGAACCCAGTACCACTGGATTAGTAAACTGAGCACCAATAACATTTTTTTTAATGGCTAACTTCTTCTTCTTCTTCTTCTTCTTCTTCGTTGGCATTGTCTGTCTATATCTGCAGTCCTGTCTCTTGGATACATTTCACTGTTTTTTAATGGCTAACAAAACTGGCAACTTATTTCTAGGCAAAAGTTAAAAGTGATTCAGAAGGAAAACCAGCAACTATTTTCCAGAAGCTCCCCCCCCCACCCCCGGGGAATAGCAGGGAAGGGGTGGGGGAGTGACAACACATTTTAGTGTATTTTCGTCCAAAGTTTAAGCCCATTTGCTCGCTTGAGTTGTTTAATGTGAGGGGGAATATTCTCACAAACTCTCACATCACGGCACTCATTCATGGCGGATGGGCGCACGGAGGACCGGCCCCGAGGTTTCTGTCCTGGTTTTCTCGTTTGTCCTCGCTCACGTTCTGATCAAGAGTTCATCGCGGAGTAGGATAGTGGAGGGGGGAAAAAAAGCCACAGGAATCTGAAATATAAATCTCCGCAAGAATGTCTGGTGTTTCATGGCTTCTGAGAGATTGCTTAAGGAAAGAAAGAACGAAAGAAAGAAAAACACATAGAATTCAGCGCTGTAAACGTAGAAATATTTTCTGTTTATCTTCAACAAGAAACGAACCTTGTGAGAGAAATGTGAGTTGTTTTTTTTTCCTCCCACTTTTTTGCGGATTAGATGCAATTTTTTTTCTCCTCTTGTACCGAAATGCTGGCGGCTTATTACTTTCCTTATAATTTAGATTTTATTTTTTTCATCTTTTGTAAATCTGACCCCCTACCCCACCTTTTGTAAATCTGACCCCCTCTCACCTTTTGTAAATCTGACCCTCACCCCATTTTTTGTAAATCTGACCCCCCATCCCACCTTTTGTAAATCTGACCATCCCCCCCCCCACCTTTTGTAAATCTGACCCCCCCCCCCACCTTTTGTAAATCTGACCACCACTCCACCTTTTGTAAATCTGCCCCCCCCCCCCACCCCACCTTTTGTAAATCTGATCCCCCACCTTTTGTAAATCTGCATCTAACACCTTCACATTTTTTGTGTGATATAAATATACGCCGCTGTGGCGTAGTGGTTAATTAGTGGCCGATCAGAAGGTCCCTGGTTCCATCTCGCACTCGGGGTGGAATTTTTTTCAGCCCGGCCAACGCCGGGAGTCGACCCAGCCTTTACAAAAAAAAAAAAAAATGGATACTTGGGGGTTCTCTACTAAGACTAAGTCAGCGAGGACAGGTACTGGCATCCATACATTAAACTCTGTAGTGGCCTAGAAATGTGAAGGCATAATGTGAAGCATTTATTGTGAAGCGTAATGTGAAGGCATAACTTTTTCAACATTTAAATGGCGGACCAACTTTGTGTGTATGTAATATCATGATGTCGGCGTTGAACCTGTGACCTCCCGAGAACCCTCGCTAACAACTGAACTGCTAAATTAGAAAGAATGACAAACTTACCATGCTACAAAGACACGTTATCTCAGTGTCCCATTATTTTCCTTGACCAGGTCGACATATTGAATGTGGTCAGTCACCAGGACTGGCTGTCTTTACTTTTCTTAACTCTAAAAGAAGTCCCCCCCCCCTTTCCGGCCTCTACTTGGGCTTGAACCACCTTAGCTTGCCGTGGTAGGCTAATGCACTAATTACTTCACTACTCTCGCACCCAACCATGGATTTAATTATTTTGTACTGAGCAGTGAACGAATGAAGCGGAAATACGAAGCAACAACAGATGTGGTTTTGATGAAAAAAAAATGCGACAGCCAGAGGTGCTCAGGGAAAGTTGTGAGATGATTAAAGATCAGAGAAATGACGACTGCGATAAAAGCTGGTTTCCCGTGATAAAGTAAAATGGAGGTGAATGGTTCAGTTTGACACATATAGAAAAAGTGAGAAACATGGGCGCAAACATTCTTTCTTCACTCTTTCTATCTTCTTTTTGGTTTTTTTTTTTTTTTGTTTTTTGTTTTTTGTTTGTAAACTGAACCATACTCCTCCATTATGATGTTTAAAAACCTACAAACTGTAATTAAACCGTACGGATCTCAGATAGGCTCAAGCGCGCAGTGCACCTGTGGTACCAACAACTGTTGCAAGACTGTCCTTCATTTGAAGAACCCAGGCGGCGCCATTTGTCAGTCACCTGTACCAATCTATGACAGGCTGTGCAGTGATCTTTTACGTTGCAGACAAACGGTAGCTTTCTTCAAAGATATCCGAGTTGACGTCAGAAAGTGTTCGAAGCAGAAGAATAAGAAAAAGAAGAAGAAGACTATACGGAAATGACATTTGAAAAACTCCTTGGGCACATGATGATAAGACAGAGAATCTGACGATCACTGAAAAACTCGAGACAAAAAAGGCGACTGAAGACCGAGGAAAAAAATCTCCATCTCAACAATCTGACTACGTGGCATAGGAGAAAATCAGCAACTACCCTGATTAAAAACACGTTATGGCCGCACAACAGAGAGAGAGAGAGAGAATATATATATATATAGAGAGAGAAATAGAGAGAAAGAGAGAGAGAGAGAAGCATGATCGCCAACGTCTTCCCCCATGGCCTATGAAGTTTTGATAAACAGCTCGAAACAGAGAGGTCAAGTTTAGAGCTGGGAACAGAGAGCCCAAATTTAGAGCTGGAAACAGAGAGGTCAAGTTTAGAGCTCGAAACAGAGAGGTCAAGTTTAGAGCTGGAAACAGAGAGGTCAAGTTTGGAGCTCGAAATAGATAGGTCGAGTTTAGAGCTCGAAACAGAGAGGCCAAGTTTAGAGCTCGAAACAGAGACGCCAAGTTGAGGTAAAGATTACACTGCTTTCAGTTTTTAATGTTTCTTGAAACGGATACAAGAAGCAAGGTTCTCACCTGGCTCCACTACAGCGCGGACCGCATCGATCCGCAGCCAATCTAACAAACTATAATCATTCTCAAGCAATATTTGACCATAGAATACCGTTGGAGATCATCAAAGACGTTGGATCACCAAAGACTTTAGAGATCGTCACAGATGTTGGAGATCATCAAAGATGTTGGAGACCATCAGAGATGACATTCATGTAAGACGTTGATTAGCTTCAAGTATTGTCTCTGAAGTTAACCTTACTAGTAACCAGTTAAGTTAACGGTGTTAGGAACCACCTGTAAATTAACCCCGTTAGCATACAGAGAGAGACAATGTACTTTCATAGGACATGCAATGAGAAGAGGGGGCATTGAAAATATTATAGCAACAGGAAAAATAGAAGGAAGAAGATCAAGAGGAAGACCAAGAGAAATGATACTGGACAGTCTGACGGGATGGTGTGAGAGGAGATCACCAACTGAGCTGATGGCCTGCATGAAGGATCATGTACTCTGGAGAAGCATAATAGCCAACGCCAGTCGGCACGGCACCTGATGATGATGATGAGCATATAGTTACATTAATTCTGCTAGAAACCAAAACAAGGAGTTCTAAATGTTTTAATGTTCCAGTTTGCTCTAAGTGTCTTAATGTTTAGTTGCGTTCTAAGAGTCTTATTGTTGGGTTTGTTCTAAGTGTCTTAATGTTTAGTTGTTCTAAGTGTCTTAATACTCAGTTTCTTCTAAGTCTCAATGTTCAGCTTGTTCCTTGCGTCTCATTACTGTTTTAGCTGTAAATGTCTTAATGTTAAGTTAAAGAAAAAAAAAACCCCAAAAAGGTAAAAGAAGTAAAGCAGCCGTATAAAGTCTCACAGGCACCCGGTGAACACCGTGTCAGTGTCCATATTTTCCTTGACCTGTCGGCACCCTCCAGGCTGATGTGATCTGCGTTATACCAGCTCCAGCATAAGCCAGGTGGTACCCATTTCTATACATGAGTGACCTGAGGATTCGACCACCGACCTTCGCCACGAGGGCTTAGTGCACTAACCACTCAGCCACTCAGGCGCTCGTCTTAATCTTAAGTTATACAAAATTTCTTCATATTCCTTAAGTCTTTTATTGATAAAAAAAAAGTTTTATCTATGTTATTGCTTAACAAGAGCAAAATAAAAACTTCACATGACGTGGCTTAAATTAACGGCACAAAATATGGCAAACAGAAATAGCTCCCCACGTGACTACGCCCAAACAATGGCATTTATGGATGCAAAAATACTGACCACTCACATCATTTATTAAAAACTGTTGATCATTATCCCGGTGAAAAGGATCCCTCCCCTCCCCCGCCCCCGGATCTTTCCAGGAAAGTCCACAGAAGTATTCCCAAGAGAGATTTAGCGTCAGGGAAAAAAAAAATAGAATTTACAGAGCAAGTCACATTCTGATAGGGCGTGGGGGGGTTAATGTCTTCCCAGCACTTAGAACAGTATGGGGCTGCAGTTGAGACTTGCCATCGCCTGAGAGTGATTCGTTTTGGAGTTAATGAAAGTGGGGAAGTGTATGTGAAAGAGATGGGAAAAGTGGGTTTTCATTTTGAATAAAAGTACAGAGCTTTCGGGAATACGATTAAAGTTTTCTTGTTTCTTGGTTTTTTTTTTCGAATGCTTTTTAAAGTGTTAAAACTGCGTCTAGTTTCTTTCTTTTCATCCGCGTAGTTGTGGAGCGCGCGCGCGCGCGCACAAACAAACAAACAAACAAACAACAAACAAACAAACAAAAAACAAACAAACAAACAAACAAATTTACTAAATGCTGATTCACTGAAAGCAGATGTGCAAACTAGCTAACAGAAAAAGATGGGAGAGAGAAAGAGAGAGAGAGAGAGAGAGAGAGAAAGAGAGAGAGAGGATGAGGAAAGTTTCCATAGGAAACAGAAACAAACACGGCGACTTGCGAAAGAAGGCGGATGATGGCTGTCATGGCTGTCATGAGCATCGCTCCTGGGGGCACCAGTTCCAGGAAAACGACCTGCAGGGTGGCTGGATAATCCTTCATGCGTGAAGTACATCAGAGCAGCAGTGTACTCGCCTGGGAGCTAAACTGACAGGGCTTAACTGGATACTGCAGTTATCACGGCCCTTGAACCCCACAGAAGGCCAAAACCCTATCTCACCTCCCCCGCGGGGACCCAGGAAACAGATTACTTCAGCACGGCCTACAAGGATTGGTTGGAGCTGAGAAGGGCGAGTCGTAAACCATCCTCAGGAACTAAAAACGACCGTATATTCTAAGTCCTGATATGATTCAGTGTCTGCTTTAGAAGACCTCCACTACGTCATCGGTCACTGAATCTTCCAGTTCACAGAAACATGGTTTATAAACGCTGAATATTCCAGTTCACATAAACATAGGTTATAAACGCTGAATCTTCCAGTTCACATAAACATAGGTTATAAACGCTGAATCTTCCAGTCCACAGAAACATAGGTTATAAACGCTGAATCTTCCAGTTCACAGAAACATAGGTTATAAACGCTGAACCTTCCGCTTCATAGAGAAAAAAAGGGGGAACGATAAAACAATAATAACAGCAACAATAAAACTATAACATTAAGGGGAAAAAAAAGGATAACACCGAGAGAGGATGCTGAAAAAAAGTCCCATCGCACAAAACACGAGGCCACATTTTCATGCGCAGGATAACTTCACATGTGCAGAACACCAGACTTTCTCCTCGTAGAACAGAGGTTCTAAACTTCTTACATACAAGGACCATTTTCAAAAGAACATATGTTTCGGCCCAACATCTAACACTTCATATCGTAGTAAAAATAACCTTTAATCATTAACAGATAACACTTAATATCAAATCAATAGCGCCGCCGCGAATCATCAGAAATAATGCTCCGAGGACCACTTGTTATCCGCCAAACACAGGTTGGGAACCACTGATCTAGAAGGCTTTGTAACCTAGGAAAGGAAGCTTCCTTGTGTAATTGTGAACCACGCTGCAAAACCACGGCTGACTTGATTTGTAGCTTTAATTATTAGAGGATGATTTTGTTTTTCCCGCTTAAACTTCCCGAAAGTCAGAGCGTGTGGACCATGTGTGATGTGGCTGTATAGAGCCACATGTGGACACGTAATTACTTGTGGAGGAAGTGAGTAGTTAAAAAAATGACACGAAACTAAATCAGAAACTGGTCAGGAGCATTGGGATTGGTATCTAGTTTAGAAAACAAGTCCACATTAAGTTGCAGGTGGCGTTCAGGTAAGCGGATGAAATGGGCAGGAAAAACACAGGTGCATAATTTTTTTTCCCCTGTAGGAGATCATCAAAGATGGCATTGATGTATATCTCCATGAAATCTTCATTATACCTATGAGAAACGATATTTAATGTAACTATGTTGCTTGTCGTGTGCCTTCATAAAAGTGAAAACTATGTTGCTTGTCATGTACCTTTATAAAAAGAAAAAGCTATCCTTCTGTACGTTAAGTTTGCATGTATTTTTAATTTGAGAGAATAAGAATTACAGAAAATTAATCCACTCATCCTGTGCCGTCCTATCCATCTATATACCTACTAACCTGCCTGTCTGTCTGTCTGTCTGTCTGTCCTGTTTGTTTTCCATTATTATTATGGCTTCTCCAGCCAGTACCACATTAACAACAGATCTTTTCGTGGATCTTCATGCGCCGAACCCCTTTGTTCTGCATTCCAACACATGCAGCGGACGGTCGTGAATATTTTGAAGGCGAGAGAGAGGAACAGCCTTCAACAGCAAAGGCAAAAAAAAAAACAAAAGAAAGAAAAAAACAGTCCATGCCCTACCTCCTCTTTCGACAAGCGCGTAAAATTACATTCCACTTTTCTCCCCCTTCGACTGCTACCGATCTTGAAGTTATGATCAGCTTTGAGATCTTTTGTTATCTCGAGGACAAATTTGGCAGAGATCTAACACATTCCTGAACTGAGGGTTTGACGGCCAGCTCTTCGGTTATTTATTACTCCCTGCCTACCTTTTTTTTTTCTTTCCGTATTCTTACTACTACTGGTGGGAATCTTCCGAGCATAACCATAAATCTTCCCAATATCAACGGAGGGGCAGGTAGGTACTTGTCCAACTATGGGGACACGAAAAAAAGGAGATGATTCATAGTTGAGTTACAGTGTTTTAAGAATAATCATAGGTGACTTTGAGTGTTTTAACAATAATCATAGGTGACTTTGAGTGGTTTAACAATAATCATAGGTGACTTTGAGTGTTTTAAGAATAATCATAGGTGACTGAGTGGTTTAAGAATAATCATAGGTGACTTTGAGTGTTTTAACAGTAATCATAGGTGACTTTGAGTGATTTAACAATAATCATAGGTGACTCTGATTGGTTTAACAATAATCACAGGTGACTTTGAGTGTTTTCACAATCATCACAGGTGACTTTGAGTGTTTTAACATTAATCATAGGTGACTTTGAGTGCTTTAACAATGATCATAGGTGACTTTGAGTGCTTTAACAATAAAGTGCTTTAACAATAATCATAGGTGACTTTGAGTGCTTTAACAATAATCATAGGTGACTTTGAGTAGTTTAACAATAATCATAGGTGAGAACCATTGGATAACAATAAAAATCAATGGGGAACCAGTGCATAACAATAAAAATCAATGAGGAACCAGTGCATAACAATAAAAATCAATGGGGAACCAGTGCATAGCAATAAAAATTAATGGGGGACCAGTGTATGACAATAAAAATTAATGGGGAACCAGTGCATGACAATAAAAATTAATGAGGAACCAGTGTATGACAATAAAAATTAATAGGGAACCAGTGTATGACAAAAACAAATCAATGGGGAGCCTGGTTATAACAAGGAAAATCAACGAGGAACCAAGGTATGACAAAAAAAAAAAACAATCAACGGGGGAACCAGGATCGGACAAGAGAAATCAACGGGGGAACCAAGGTAAGACAATAAAAACCACATGTGAATTAGAAGAACAGAAATAAAAATCACAGAGATAATCAGTTTACGACCGGAAGGATCGGTGAGGAATTGTGATACGACACTGAGAATCATATAGGAATCAGGCTAACTACACGCGGAATCAGGTTAGGACATTAAGGAATCATGTTCTATGGAAGAACAGGAAGAGCTGAACAAAAGACATCTGAATAATACAACTTATAACAAAGACGAATGACAGCATTAAGAGTAAAGGGCACAGTATGACAAGAGAAACCACAGTCTGATAAGGGACTCAGGGTGTACCATAAAAAGTAGAAGATTAATGGAAAAATAAACGCAGGAAAACGAATAAACTGCTAACAACACATCCAGACATTTCTCTGAACCTTAAGTGCCCAAGGCACATGGGGCTTCAGCAAGGGTTTTCCACAAACGCCTTTTTTTGTGTCTTTTTTTCTGCTCTTGCCCAAGTGAACCCTCTGTTGCTCAACATTCTCTCTATTGTTCTTCCCCATGTCTCCTTTGGTCTACCCTTACTTCTGTACCCCTGTAGTGTCTATCTTAATACCCAGACATAGCCAGTACATTTAAAGACAAGCCCAGGGTATTCAAACAGTAACACTTTTTGTGTCAGACCTTCTTACGAGGTAAAGGTAAACTCCGTTTCCATGCCATTAAAGCACACTAGGGATGCGTTGTTAAGGCCCGTATTTCCACGATACATGAAAGTCTGATGTGGTCAGTATCACGCCTGGATGCATTTACCTTCCTAGATTTCTCTGGTACCCATTTTTAGAGGCTGGGTGGACCCCGGGGACTTTTTTTTTACGAGATGGATACCGAAAAGGCTAAGATTTATTTTTGTATTTTATCTTTCGTGTATTTATCTCACGAGTTGTTTGTGTACTGGTCCTTCACAAAGGATATTTGCCGAAATACTGGATTGTTGTATGTTCTTCAAATACTCTTCAAAAACTCATCTTACTTTCTGCTACTCTTGTCTCTACCATTTCTCTCACCTTTTCTATTTTTACATAAAACTGAGCCACACATCTTTGTTTACCCGTGTTGGACAGTTTTCTTTGAAGTTGAATTATAAGGATTCATTGTTCTAAGGACTGTAATAGCGGAGGTGGGGTAGGGGATACGTTCTCCACTCCAATTAAATGACTCCATGGCGTGCGTCTCAAATAGCCTCTGAAAGTCCAAGTCCAGCTCCTGGTCTTCTCGTGGTGGAACTGTTTAAACTGACAGGAGAAGGGGCGAAAGGCGAATATCTGGCGCCTGAAAACCAGACGCTTCGGGTGATGAGACTCCTTAGTCTTGGTTGGTAGCTCATCTAGGAGAAGGAAAGCTCCTGCTAGCTGCTGGTTAAAGATTCTTTAACTGTCATGCGTGGGGTGAAACTACTCCCAGCCAATGAAGAAAAATGCGATTATGTTTGCCGCGCGGCGCCGTCGTGCTAAAGGTGGTGGAAAAGATTAAGTGAAGTAGCCGGAGTCTCGCGGTCAGGGCTAATCATATCACGGCACTTCTGCTCTAGAGGCCGGCCACGTGCCATATACACCCATACTGGCTCAAATGCCTGAACTGGCTTAAGCAAGGGATTAAACTAAGACTGCTAGCGAGATTCTTCGGCTGCTGCGCGTGGGGTGAAATTCCTCCCGACCAATGATGAAAAACGCCATTACGGTTGCCGCGCGGCGCCGCTGTGGAAAAGGTGACATGATTAAATGAAGTTTAATCCGTATGGCCAGTAGACTCGCGGTGAGGGCTACTCATACCAAGGCACCTCTGTTCTAGAGGCTGGTCACGTCCTATATACACCCATACTGGGATATTCCTAAACCGCCTTAACCCAGGGGTTAAACTCACTAGTGGCGAGGAATCGTCCTCCTCGACAAAAGCTCCGTGCTGGTCACCACCAGGAAGAGTAGCGGCCATAACCATAAAATGCTGAAGTCGGAGACACTGGACCAGTGCAGTCTAGATAGGCAACCACCTCTCACCCGGCGAGGACATACGGATATCCAAAAGACGTCGACGTTTTCCGGTACGAAACCCCAACTCTAGGCTGGATGAGCAAACACCTCTCACCCGGGGGGGGGGGGGGGGGGGGAGAGATGTTCCTATCCAAAACACTTCGAGGTTTTCCGGTGAGAAAGTCCAACTCTAGACTAAACTGGTGCAATGAAAACCACAGTGTCACGCAATGCCGCTTCTGTGACCCACCGAGAATATAGGCTCAATCCCCACGATGCTCTGAGCCTCCATCCTAAATGAGACTATCGCGATAACCACGGGAGTAAACTCAGTAGGATCACGGGGTGGTCTTGGTGGTAGAAGCGAACAAAGAAGAAGAAGAAGATAAGGATTCAAATAATGGCACAGCGTGTTATAAAGTCGAACTATAAGAATTCAAATAATGGGACAACTTGTTATAAAGTCAAATTACAGGGTATAAGGATTCCAATAATGGTACAGCTTGTCACAAAGTCGAACTATAAGGATTCAAATAATGACACAGCTTGTCACAGAGTCGAACAACGACAGTTTTTAAAAAAAAATGTCACAAATTTTCATAATAACTACAAAATTAGAAAAGAAAAAAAAAAAGATTAACTTAAAAAGACCACCAAATCAAAATACAAACACTGATAATTACAAATATGCAGGTCAGAATGTCTTCAACATAATGAGGTGATGATGTGCGTTATATGTGTGCCAAGTTCACATCCTCGACTCAACTGAGAGACTCTTTTTTGGGACAACGTTAGAGATTAGTCGACCTGGGAGGGAAGATAATGCAAAAGATAAGGGACGCGTAAGTTTGCCAACCCACGTCATAAGACTACTACATCTGTTCGAATTTACTACTAGTGTTAACAGTTAGCACATATAAATGTGGCTATTTATAACTGCTCTTGCAACAGGAACCCAAACACTATCACAGACGCTGCTACAACTATCTTGGTTAACGCAACTACATCTTCTACAAAAACCGATGATACTTCCTCTGCGACTGCGTTTGGCGCTGCCGCTACAACTTCTGCAACTTACCTGCTTCTGGTTTGGTTTTTTTTTTCCTGTTTTAAGACTACAACCATGACTTCTGTTACTTACTGTTGATATTACTACTGTAACTACAACTACTACAGCTTCACTGCTTCCATTTCTGTTACAGTTACCGTTAATACACCCTGACTTGTTGATGTTCATGTTAACATTACAATTTCTGTAACTTACTGCTGATAGTTTTACCGCCGCTGTGGCTATTCCGGTTTCTATAACTTTCTTCTGCTGTCGTTATTACGGTTTCTATAACTTTCTACTGCTGTCGCTATTCCGGTTTCTATAACTTTCTGCTGCTGTTGCTATTACGGTTTCTATAACTTTCTGCTGCTGTTGCTATTACGGTTTCTATAACTTTCTGCTGCTGTTGCTATTACGGTTTCTATAACTTTCTGCTGCTGTTGCTATTCCGGTTTCTATAACTTTCTGCTGCTGTGGCTATTCCGGTTTCTATAACTTTCTGCTGCTGTTGCTATTACGGTTTCTATAACTTTCTGCTGCTGTTGCTATTATGATTACACTAACTGGCACTAACACAACATGTGTTACTAATACTACAACACCTGTAACCACTACTACAACACCTGTAACCACTACTACAACACCTGTAACCACTACTACATCTCTCATCACTACTACAGATGCTTAATAAGCTCTAGAGGACGCAGAGAGTCAACCTGGCGGCAACTGACTTCATGAGAAGGAATTTTATCAACAATTACCACCGTAAATGAGCGTATATTGGTAAAAATCCTTTTGGATGATGATCTAATACATAGTGGAAAACAGTGTCAGCCTGTGCTGAAATGGAACAACTGGGACCTAGGACTTTGAGAACCATTCTAGCTGGGCAACTTTGTACTAGTTTTCTTGGATATTTTCTTCCACAGTTTATTAACCTTGAGAAGTTTCAGCAGTTTCTTTTTTTCTTTTTACCTCCAAGATTTCCTGCAGCTTTTTTTTTTTTTTTTACTTTCAGGATTTCCTGCAGCTTTTTTACGTTCAGAATTTTCTGCAGGTTTTTTACCTCCAGGATTTCCTGCAGCTTTTTTATTTTCAGGACTTCCTCTCTGCTTTTTACCTCCAGGATTTCCTGCAGCTTTTTTATTTTCAGGACTTCCTCTCTGCTTTTTACCTCCAGGATTTCCTGCAGCTTTTTAAAAAATCAGTTTTTTTAAAAAAAAGAATCAAGTTTTAACTCCCTAGGTCTCCTCCACTCCCCACCCCCACCCTGTTCTGTTCTGGCCATGTGAAAAGAACAGAACTATAAACGGAAAAACAGTCTTGATGGGAAAAAAGAACAAATGGACGGACGGATAGACACGAGGAAGATGGATGGGATTCAGCTTGGTCTGGTACACCCGGAAAGAACAAGGGAACCGGAGGAAATCTGGAGATCCCATGCAGCCTGGAAGGTTGGCACAGGACGATAACGAAAACAGGAAATCTGGGGTACATAAAAGTAGATCTTCTACTGGAGATTATGTTCTTCCAGTCGACCTCTTACCCCCAAGTTTAACTGGATGCGATAAGAATACAAACCAATCACTTCCTATTGGGAAAATAGTTGACCAACTTATCCCCCTTAGCGTTGGGGAAATCAATTCCAACAAACAAACAAAAATGTTGTTTCAGCGTGAATAGTTCCTAGTGCAAATCCTTCTCAATTGATTATTCATATTTCTTATTCCCCCATTCAGTCCAGTAAAGCCTCATTCCTCGCTCTTGTTTTTTTTTTTCTTCTCGATTGATAAATATAAATAGTTGATTATGGTGGATGCGAAGAAGATGGTCTGAACAGCGCTGCCGGCGGTAAATGGACGGGTAAAGACGGTTTGAGCGTTCTGAGTTGTTTTCAAACAATGGAATGTTTAAGAAGCATGAGATAGTATAAAGATGAACTTTTGCTGTTCGTAGCTTATTTACGTCTTTAACGCGTGACACATCATCGATCTCTCACGAGCAGGTTAGTGGTTCGATTTCGTCTCCTAGGTGGCCCAAGCAGTATCACGCTGCTGTAGAAGCTGGCTTCTTGTGGATAAAGGGAAGGAAAGACGACCATGATGCTGATCACACCTGATAGGGCATAGAGATTCTGGGCATTAACATCATGTCTCCTAGGTGCCCTTGCGGGCATTATAGGACCGACTTCATCTTTGCATTTTAAAGCAGGAAACTCTCTGTTGTGGTGAGGGAAACGATAAGACGACTCCTCAGATCACCAGAGAAGCAAACCCATTCCACCATCCTCCTCAGAGGCAAGCGTTTTGGCCCTTTAAACTTCTGGCGTTCTAAGAGGGGTTGGTTCCTTAGAGAGTTGTTGGTTTTATAAACCGCTTCAAGAGGCTGAAGATTATATTCCGATGTCCACGTCTATAACTTAACAGAACACAAGGGTTTTCGTGATTTTCTTTTCAGGGCTAATATTTCTATAGCATACCAAGGTGTCCCATTAACTCTTGTTAATAAGATAATATAGAAAACGAGATTGATACGTGTATTATTTATTACCCGCGTTTCAAGCTCAACGTGGTGCTCCTTTCACGATACTATGGCCTGGCCAGCTATTTGGAAATGGAGTGGTGGAGCCTGATAAGAAAACTTGCTTCTTGGAACCCTTCAGACAGGTAGGAAAACCGCTCACAAAATCTCCCCATATCTGACATCACAGGTTTTTCTTTACGGCAAAGGTTTTCAGCTTAAGAGTTCCCTAAGGACCACGCGGGGGGTCCTCGTAGAGAGTCTAGATTTTATTTATTTATTTTTTTTTTTTTGTACACCACAATGAACCAAATCCCACAAGTTTCTAAAACAGTATCCTAAAAGTTCGTTCTTAAGTTAACACCAGGTGGTGCAGAAATTTTGGTGGACAGGGGCGAATTATTACTAACTTCAGGGGGTCACCACCTGAGAACAAAAAAAAAAATGTTTGAGAACCGCTGCACTACGGCATCTATTCCAAGGAACCTATTCCACAGTTACGGTGAGTCATTCAATAATAAGAATTGCTTTATAACCATTAAACACGCGTGAATGAGTGTGCCATTAAAGCTTTTTTCCCCCTTCTCCCCGTCCATTATTAAAAATAAAAATATAAATACAACACGAAAATTAAAAATAGGATCCATAACTTTGTCCTACCGTTTAAGGGCCCAAAATACAACACAATACTCGTGGATGCAGACAATTTGCTCAGTGATGCGTAGAAGCCAAAATGTTTCAGAACTTCTTTACGGACAGCCATAATAAAATGAGAAAAGAGATCAGGAGGGAATGTGAGGTTTCACAGGCTATTCTTCTCACACGGCGTTTAAACATCGTATTTCTTTTTGTTTTCTTTAACACATCGGCGTTTGGCGGAGATGGCTGTATCGTTGAAAGCGCTACCCCCAAGTCGATAAAATGTCCTTACCGTAATAGCAGAATGTTCTACATTATCCTTTGAATGTTCTACCGTACTTCAATCGCTGAAAATGTCACCTCAGTCGCCGTCAAAAGCGCCTCGCCAGTCATTATATGTCCTTCCTTAAGTCGCTGAATGTTCTACATTATTCGTTGAATATTTCTAGTTCAGCCGCTGAATATACCAGCTTTCTTGCTAAATACCCTACATATATTACTGAATATCCCATCTCAGGTGCTAAATACCCTACCTCAGTCACCGAATGTTCTACCTCTGAATATCTCATCTGAAGTCAAACCTTTAATTGTTTTGAATTCAACAGATGGAGTGTAATACCATTTAGACCACGCCGCCACTGATCACGTGATAATGTAATATGCGGACGGACCACAGCTTTGAAATCACTGCTCTAGTGTGTCGGCAAGTTAAGAAAAATATGGGCCCCGTCACCGCCACCACCACCACCACCACTACCACCACCTTCTTCTTCTTCTTCTTCGTCCGCATTCGAGTACTGGCTGGTCATGCTGTTACTGCATTCCAGTCGCCCCTGACGAAGTTTGAAGTCTTCTCCAGGTCTGAGCTGGGAGCCCCCCCAGCCCCCACAGCTTTTCTTTCAGCTCCTCTCCCTCGCGTCGGATCTATGCTCGGAGGCTTGAGTAGGTTGGACAGGTGGCACTAACGCCATATCCCCTTAGATGCCTTTACCTTTATGTTTTTGGCTATTGCTTAGGAAGTTCAGTTTATTTCTTGGTAACTTTGTCGTCAAATATTTCCCACTTACAAGTCTCTCAGTGTGTTCCTTTACGCTGCTCTTGCGTTATGTACAGTGTACATGAAATAAGCGGAAAAAACTCCAGCATAAAAAAAAAGACAAATGAAAATATGGAGAAACGAGGATATAACCCCGGAAGAAAACTTAGAAAGTAAATGTAATTGTCTCCGGCTGAACGGCGCAGAATTTGTGTTTCATATGTAAATCGAATTATTCTGCCTCTTTCTGCATTGTTTGAGTCTTGGCTTAAAAGACGAGCTTTTTTCGCGTTGTCGTGCAGTGAGATCATGAGAGCTTTACTGATGTGAAGTCTGGCAAACGTTTAAACCACTTCTATCTTCATTAAACCTTCTCATAACTTTCAAACGTTAAGTGCGATCTCTTCCTCTTCCCATTCCCTCTTCTTCTTTCTTTTAGCGAGCCGAGAGACAAAATGTCACAGATAATACAGTGTTACTTGCAAAAGAAAAAAAAACGTAACTGAGAAGTAACAGATGGAAAGGTATGGAGGTAACACGATGAAGAGAGGACACTTTTCGTCTAAGAAGACACTCTTGAAGCGGGCAGATACCAGCTGTTGCGGGTTTTGCCGAGTGTAATCTTCGCTGAGCAGCTCCCGTAAATGACTACTAAAGTTAGGTTTGCATAATCGGTCCACATCTTCTTAAACTTCAAGGTCTGGTACTCATTTACTCCTTATATGATGCGGCGTCCTTCCTCAAAAGCTGCTCTCCACGTGACACGGTCTTAAGCTCTTACCAGAGCCTCGCGACTGATAGGAAAGATCTCGCCACTGATGACCTACAAAAACAGTTGAAAAGGCGTGAGAAAAAGATAAGCTGTGAAGGAATGACTTAACAGCCGAACCTGGACAGTTCCTTTAACACATCACTTGAACACAGACCACGTGGTTTTAGTCTAGTATATAACATATACATAGAGTACCATGGCGGCCTGGTTAGCTGAGTAGTTAGGCGCTCGGTTTACTAATCCAATGTACCTGGTTCAAGTCTCAGGAGTGGGGTTTTTTCCTGGTCACACACACACACACACAAAAAGGCCACTGGGTCCACCCAGCCTCTAAAAATGAGTACCAGAGAAATCTGGGAAGGTAAATGCGGCCAGGCGTGGTACTGACCACATCAGACTTTCATGTGCGTCGAAAGACGAACCTAAGCCGTATCCCCAGTGTGTCTAAGTGGCGTACAAACGGGGGTTTTACCTTTTTTTTTAACACGATAACCTGGGCTGCGAAAAGATCAAACGAAGAAGAAGAAGGAGAGAGAAGAGACAAAGTATAACAAAATTCAGAAAGAGAGAATCCAAATTCATAGGACACGTTATGAGAGCAGGTGGACTGGAATATTTGATAACAACAGGGAAGATAGAGGGCAAAAAATACCGAGGCAGACAAAGAGAGAAGATGACAGATGGATTGACGAAGTAGCCTGGAGAAAGAACACCAGTCCAGCTCATAATTTTAACACCAGGAATAGAGAATTGTAGACAAACATGACCATCAACACCCGTCGACATAGACAGACAGGCAGACAGAAAAATGTCTTTTTTTTTTAAAGGACTGAATGCTGTACACGACAACAAATCAAAATTTCAGCTTCAGTACTTTTTTTAAACTTCGGGGTCAAACTATGGACCAAAAAAAAAAAAAACCATCCATTAAACACCGAGGTCAAACTAAAGACCAAAAAATCCGTTAAACACCGGGGTCAAACTAAAGACCAACTAGGAATTCACATAAATTCCACGTCACCTTTATTCCCCCACATTCCTTCTGCAAATTCAACCTGCCCTTTTTTTTTTTTTTAATCCCCGAGATTTAAAAAAAGAAAAATAAATTAGCGGGACGCTGTGGATACGTCGGCTATTTTACAATCATCTCATACTAGTCCCTTTCCTGACACAAGCCTTCAGATACGAGCCAGGCCGGACAGACACCTCACATCCTGAGGGCTATTCATGTCCAAGTCGATTCAGAAAGTGAAGTGGCCCAAACGGAAAGTATTTCACCTGAGCTGGAAAGCCTGAAAGGTCCAATGTTCAGGTATGCGGTCCCCCCAGGGGCTGTGTCATTGCTATGAAGATCACGGCTTTTGTACGAGGAAGTTCCACTTTCGTGTTAAGAGCTCTGTTTTATTGGGCTGGGGATTTAACTTTCTGACCACCAGGGTCGATAGTTTATTCCTTTCTCCCTTCTCACAGACATTTTGTAACAGAAATAAATATCTACTTCACGCCCCCACCTCTCTCTCTCTCTCTCTCTCTCTCACACAGACATCTTGTAACAGAAATAAATATTTACTTCAGCCCTCTCTCTCTCTCTCTCTCTCTCTCTCTCAGACATCTTGTAACAGAAATAAATATCTACTTCACGCCCCCTCCCTCCCTCTCTCTCTCTCTCTCACAGACATCTTGTAACAGAAATAAATATCTACTTCAGCCCCCCCCTCTCTCTCTCAGACATCTTGTAACAGAAATAAATATCTACTTCACGCCCCCCCCCCTCTCTCTCTCTCACACACAGACATCTCGTAACAGACACAGATATCTACTTAATATCTTTTGATATTTCAGACTTTCTGTAACAGAGAGCAATTCTTCTTCTTTTTCTTAATCGTCTTCTTCTTCTTCTTCTTAATCGTCTTCTTCTTCTTCTTCTTAATCGTCTTCTTCTTCTTCTTCTTCTTAATCGTCTTCTTCAAAACATTATCAGAAACCACTGAAAAATATATGAAATAACTCCAGGACGAGTCAAAAAGATCTTTTCATATATTTTTTTAATGGTTCTTTCTGAATGGCCCCCGTATATACACATAAAGAACAGAATGCATGGAAGCAGAAAGAGAAATATATTCTAGAGAATGAACGATGCTGCATATAATACAGCTATATCAAAGATTGTGATAGCTGCTTTTTATAAGATGTTATTGGTTAGTTTTACGATAAGCATTTCTTTCTATGTAGAAAGGCATTTTGGGCATTCTACTGGGCAATGAAGAGAAAACATTCGGTGTGTGTGTGGAAGCCATCTTTGTTACAGGCCCAGCTGCCATCTTTTCTTCAGCTATCATGTGTCCCCCATCTTGCGCGATCATTGGCGTTTCAAATCAATTCACATTCTTTTCTTATTCCATGCCGTTTGGTCAGTCCTTTGAGATATTTTCCTCTTCTCCCATCCCCCCCCCCTTTTTTTTCAATTTTCCAGTCACTACTAAGTTGCCTTGCTGGTAGAAACGCAGATGAAGTCACTGACTTCTATTATTGAGGAAAGACGTTGGCGATGGCTGGGACATGTGCTCCCGGATGACTGGTGACTCATTGCCAAAAATAGCCCCGAGATGGATACCTTAGGGGTACGGGAGTTAGTAGACCGGTGGAGGCGTGGAGCAACAAAGAGGATGTTGAGTATGAAAGGGCTCACCTGGGCAAGAGCAGGTTTAAAAAAAAAAAGCCCGAAAGACGGGGGAAACCCTTGTGTAAACCTTGAGCATTTAAAATTTCAGAAGAGAGAGAGAGAGAGACAGAGAGAGAGACAGAGAGAGTGACAGAGAGAGACAGACAGAGAGAGACAGACAGAGAGAGAGACAGACAGAGAGAGAGACAGAGAGAGACACACAGAGAGAGAGACAGAGAGAGACACAGAGAGAGACAGACAGAGAGAGACACAGAGAGAGCAAGACATTTCGACTGTCTTTTTCTTATCATTTTAACCAATTTTCGTTATTCTGAAAACTTCTTTGATGATCTCTTCGTTTTTGTTTTTTTTTTTCGCTTTTTTATCTGGCGATTTCTGGAAGTTTCTGACAAGAACAAGATAACATGTTTTTGATGTTTCTGAGTATTAATAAAATATGCCTATAGACACGGATAACGAAAAGTGGAATTTAATTACAACGTGCTATAAGAACATAGACTTGGACTGGGGGTGGGTGGGGGGAGACAGAGAGAGAGAGAGAGAGAGAGAGAGCGCAGGAGCCTTGGATGAGAAATGGAGAGAAAGCCCAGACTTTGTCTATGGAACACATCTTCTTGACGTCCTTGTATGTTTTCTGGATTTTCCCCCATTTTCATGGCAAATAAATGGCGCGCACATACATACATACATACATACGTACATACATAAATAACTACGTATGGCTGCACGCAAAAACACACACACTCTCGCTCTCTCTCTCTCTCTCTCCCTCATGGGAATTAAAGAACAGATTGTTCCTTTCCTTAGTTTGATATCTCTCTCCTTCCCATTCTGGCCTGTTCGATAGTTTGATATCTCTCCCTCTCTCTTTCTTCCTCTTTCTCCTTCTCCCTCCTCCCTCTCTCTCTCTCTCTCAGATGCGTCATACCAGGCAAAGAAAATGTACTGCGAATCTACAAAAAATATATCTCCACGCTCACACCCCCCCCTCCCACCTCTCTCCAACAATCAGTCGGATCTCCGAAGAAAAAAAAAGAACCCCACAATTCAGTTTCTCTACCCAAAGGGAATTACCCTGGCTGCGCTTATTTGATTATTGGCTACTTCTGGTGCTTCAAGTCCCATCGGTGGGTATCACAACCATTGGAAAATCCTAAAAGCCAACATTTAATCGCCTTATCACTGGTTGTTACCGCGGAGTGTATTTCATCGATTGCTGGATATCTCCCTCTTGAGATATTATTGAATGAAACCATGTAATGGAAGAATGAGACCCGAAAGGGGGGAGGGGGAGTAAATGAATGCTGTGTTGTGTTTTTCTGATGGAAAGATAGCTTTGACAGAGCTGGGAAAACTCATCGCCCACAAAGATTGGAACATGGTTTGCAATTAACACAGAACTAGATTAACTGGAATCAGTTATGTCGCTAACAAATATACTCATCCCCCTTTCCCAAATCCTCTTTTTTTTTACTCGGCTTTTCCTAGTGTATACCGGGGCTTTTGAGCCAAACTTATGGGCTTGATGGCCACCTATTTTATTCCTCTGTGCGCTAATATTTCGGGTGTGCGATGTATTATGGTGTGTCCTGCCGTACAGCCTGAGTCCCCTCCCCTCCTGTAGTTTCAAAGGCAGTTACCCCAAGAATTTTATGTTTGGACTGAATGGATTTCGGCGGCTGTGAGTATCAGACCAACTGCCTCCGCATTAGAAGGCAGTCGCTTATGATTGTATTGTTTCTGTCCTTAGCTGTTGCCTGTCTCTGCCTAGGCTAAAAATCTGCATGAACCCTTAGGCTAAGGTTTTTGTATGAACACTTAGGCTAAAGTTCTGTTCTGAATGAACACCTAGGCTAACTTTCCCCAAAGAATATATAGGCAAACGTTCTGCATGAACACTTAGGCTAATGTTCCCAAAGAACATATAGGCAGTGGTTCTACATGAACATTTATGCTAACGTTCCCAAAGAACATATAGGCAAAAGTTCTGAAGGAACACCTAGCTAACGTTCCCAATGAACATGTATGCGAACGTTCTGTATAAACATTCTGCATGAACAAACTCTCTATAACATACCAAAGCAAGTTTTATAACTCCTGCTAACCTATAAACAAAGGCAAGTCCGAATGTATGTTAAGTGCCCGCTCGTAAAAATAAATCATTATTGCTTTGATATCAGGTTCGTTACACAACCAAGTCATAAAGGCGGACAATCAATTTATTCAGACATCCAGTAGTTTACGTCAGCACACTAGAAAGGACATGACAGCAACCGTGCAAAAAAAAAACAAAAACTTAACAAGAGTGCCGGAGAATAATACGATCTAAAGCACAAATATAACGACCCCTTTGCTTCGCCCAAAATTCATTACAGTCCCTTGTAATCTTCCAGTTTAAAGCTGTGATCAATGTCAGTTTCTCTGTAATATCGCTTCTGTTTTTGCTCTTTCTAAACTAGATAATATAGTGGCTTTCCTTACATAAGCTTTCCTTAATGAACTACTGAACTATCCTAGTGCTTTTTTTTTCGAGAAGTGGAGCTTTTCAAGTTACAGTCAGGCCGCCTCAGTCAGTTCTTCACGGTAGAAGGGTAGAGGAAGACCGACATGAATATATACGCGTGTCGTACACCTTATACTTCTCAGATACTTCATTGAAACGGAGTGACTGAGACGGGAGTGAATTCTTGAAATATTTCTCCAATTAAAAAGCCCTCCTCCTCCTCCCACATTCTTCCCACCTCCCCCCCCCCCAACCCCCCAACCCCCAGTTTTTTTTTTAAGCTACCGCGCTCAGACTTGCAAACTTATTAAGCCAGTAACCGGTCCCTCTCTTTCTTCCAGGCGGAGGACTGCAGGAGGAAGGAGGGTGGCTTAAAGTAGGAGACCATGAGAAAGGAAGAAAGGAGATAAAGAAGGATGAATGTGTATGGATAAAATTACACATTCCGTTAGCGGGGATAAATTTCGCGGCGGAGCAAAGCTCGTGGATGGGATACTGAATACTCCGGGAGAAGAACTGGAGTCTCATATTCAAAAGAAAAATCTCGACCCTCGCTCCCCGTTAATTCCCTCGACAAATACCCCACCTCGAAGATGCATTTTTGTCCCCCCCCCCCCTCCCCGAACCTCGTCATATCCTCAGTTACTCCAACCTGATTTGGGACAAAGAAAATAACTATTTTCTAGTTTCCGAGAGTCTCTCAAAAGCAGCAAGAGGCACTGCAGAACCCACACACTGAAAAACTCCGGGGATTTAGACGGGGGTTGGGGGGGCCGGGGAGGGGGAGGGAATTGCTTGATGAAGCTTGCTAGGCGGTCGGTCGTTCATTCTCAGTGTGTGTGTGCGTGTGTGCGCGCGCGCGCTCTGTGTTTAGCTATGTCTTCAGGAAACCGGAAACTTGAGGGGGAGCAGCTGTGCTGGAGATCCTCTAAGAACGCGGGGGGTTAGAAGAAGAGAACAGCCCAGAGTAAGGACGTGCAGTGATTGGAGGACAGACGACAATAAATCTGATGATGATGATGTCAGATTTGATCTGAAAGAAGGAGGTGAAAATTATAACAGACTCTTTACAAATTTTCCAAGCTCCTTGTTGAAAAAAAAAAAAAAACGACAAACAAACTCTCCAGTCAGTTCTATCCTGTCAAAGCCATATTCAGGTTTCCCCCCCCCCCCCCAACTTTAGTTCTCTTTTGTACAGATCTTCTCCTTGTCTGTCATCATCATCGTCATCATCATCAGTCCCCTGTGCTCCGGATGGAGCATAAGGCATCAACAAATGTTCCCCTGTCAATCCTGTCTTGAGCAATTCAGGATACCTCAAACCATATCTCTCTTGCTTCCTTTAGTTCTTCCTGTATTGTGCATCTCCATGTTCCTAATGCCCTGTCTCTCTTTCTTTTTTCCTTTAGATGATGTTCAAGAAGGCGCTATGGAAGGGGGGGGTGTCTTGTCTAGATCAGGGGTTCTTGATCTTTGCTTTAGGCGACAAGTCCCCTGGTCGGGCTTAGGAAAGCTGTGGGACCCTCACGATAATAGAGCAATAAATAGAACTTTTTTAATGTTCAGCATCCAAACCATTTGTTGCTTCCGTGAACTCCCTCGAAAATCCTTCAGTGGATCCCCACTCCCCAGGGAGTCAGTGCATCCCCTGTGGAGTCATTGCATCCCCTGGGAGTCAGTGTATCCCCTGGGGAGTCGGTGCATCCCATGGGGAGTCAGTGTATCCCCATCGGGTTAAGAACAGCTGCACCGTATGCTGTTGTTCTTTTGTCCGTGGGAGGGCTGAAGATCCACTTTTAAGTCCAGGAAGGTCTGACATTTCTTCTGCGTCCTTGGAGCAAGGACATGCCGCTGTCATTTGCCTCGCTTGATCTTTAGCTAACACTTATTAGCTTGATATTTAGCTAACACTTATAAGTTTGTAACCCTCCAATCATGGGATCTGGCTGGTTATTTTTATAAATGTGTTATATTCCGTTCATACGGGATCTAGCTAATTTTTTTTGTAGCTTTGGTATCTCCAGTTACAGGCCTACTATGCTCTCGTGGGATTTAGCTGATTTCTTTGTTACTCTCTGCTATCATGGGATTTAGCTGATTTCTTTGTTACTCTCTGCTATCATGGGGTTTAGCTGATTTCTTTGTTACTCTCTGCTGTCATGGGATTTAGCTGATTTCTGTGTTGCTCTCTGTTATCATGGGATTTAGCTGATTTCTGTAACTCTGTTGCTCTCTGCTCTCATAGGATTTAGCTGATTTTAAAAGAAGAAATCTCCTCTTTCGTCTAAAACCGGGCTTGAGTAAAGTGGTTATGGTTACTCCCACTTGAATAAAGTGGTTATGCTTTACTTTCTAAATCGGTAGCAGTCTATTTCAGAACGCTTCGCGTGTTTAAAAATGGATGTTTGGCTTTTGAGAAGGAAAGGCAGGCAGAAATGATATCTAAGAAAAGGATATTCCTTGAAGTTAACAAAAGAATTGGAAACTCTTTCATATAGTGATTTATTTATCCGATGCCATGCAGTTAATGTCCTTTTACGTATCTTTTGTGCATTTACGTTTTCTATATAAATCTTCGGAAAGCTAGTGAGATAGACAGGCAGACAGATAGACAGAACGAACAAAGGAGCTTTATTTTCAAACAGCGAAGAATTCAGAGAGACAGATGGATAGATAGACAGACTGACAAACAAATTAGACGGACGGACGGACGGACGGATAGATAGATAGATAGATAGATAGATAGATAGATAGATAGATAGATAGATAGATAGATGGATAGATAGATGGATGGATGGATGGATGGATGGATGGATGGATGGATAGATAGATAGATAGATAGATAGATAGATAGATAGATAGATAGATAGATAGATAGATAGATAGATAGATAGATAGATAGATAAATAGACATAACCCCCAGTTATAACTCCGTGTATGAAAACTAAATAAACAATAGCCCGATATAAAACTAAACCAAACATTAAAACTGATTACTTCTTTGTTTGCTGATAACAACGAAAAGAAAAAAAAACCCCAAATTGACAAGTGCGAGACTGGGGGAAATAGATAAGACTAAAAACAAACAATTGAAACACGGGAGAGTTGGCAAATCTATATCTAACAGTGCCCTGACCTTTAACCTATCGACATTGCCTCATTGACGAAAATAGCCCCGTGTCCTATCTTATAATGGTCTTTTGTGTTTTTACCGCAGCCCGCACGCGATGAGTGGCGGCCGAAGTGTACCGTAACAAATGCGAGCCACTTGATGATGACAGTGGATGATGGAAGGATGGAAGAGTATGCGGGATGGTCTTCTTCATATCCCCTCCTACCTTCCATTTCTCACTCCATGCTAACAGGCTGAAAAAGGATTCGGTGAGGCGGTAAGAGGAGGTTGTAGAATTTTTATAAAGATTAGATCGAGGCAAAAAGCGCCATGGTTTCCTTCGTGTTGTGTTGAAGATTCATTTGAATGAGAGAGAGAGAGAGAGAGAGAGAGAGCGAACATACTTTATTTTCAAAGGGTTAAGAATTAAGCACGCAGGCCCGTCTAACATTCTGCCCTTCATCACACAGCTTTCACTCAGTCAGTCATTCAGCATTTGTTAATGAGCATAATAATCATGAGGAAGCAATCATATGATTACAACAATAAATAATAAACTTATCTCTTGTCCATAAATTCCGCTCTCTGATTTATGCAACGGCATAAAATAAACTTGCATTCTTAAATTCATTCAAAACTAACAAATTTATATAAAAGCAGTTTTTTTACAAAAATTACAACAATCAAGCCATATTTTAAACTACTTTAGACTATGTTCAGGGAGGCATATAGTCCATATCAAACGGATGTTGAAAAGTCTGAAGTTATAAGAACGAATATTACTTATAAGTTTTACATGAGTTGGTAGGGCATTCCAAAGGTTTGCAGCTGAGTAAGAGAAGCTTTTTTAAAAACATGTCAAGCCTTCGTTTTGGGATAATAGAATTGTTTAAGCGTTGACTGTGTTTTGGGTTGGATTTGAACAACGACCACAGATAGGGTGCGATAGAATTTTATGAATTAATTTGGCTTTGTTGAAAAGAAATCTCTTCTTGAGGGGTAGAATATCAAGAGAGGGAGGGGAATCATAAGACACGGGAATGAAAGATAAAGGAGTACAAGATATAAAGGAACGAAAGACAAAGGAATACAAGACAATGGAATTGCAAGACAAATGAACATAAGAGAAAGGATTGCAAGACAAAGGAGCGTAAGACAAAAGAATGAAAGACGAAGGAATGAAGGATAAAGGAATGCAGAATAAAGGAATGCAAGATAAAAGAACATAAGACAAACGAACGTAAGACACAGGAATGAAAGACGACGGAATGCAAGATAAAAGAATGCAAGGCAAAAGAACGCAAGACAAAGGAGTAAAATGCACAGAAATGTAAGAAAAAAAAAGAAGTTCAAGACAAAGACGAAGAAGGGGACCCCTCCCCCCCCCCAAACCTCTTTCTTTAAAAAAAAAAAAAACTCAATTACAACTTGAAAGCAAATAACTCAACCTTAATTCTGTCCATGAAATGAACACTTGAAAGCATAATAACAAGAAATGAAATGTCTAAGAAAAAAAGCAAAAAAAAAAAAAGCAAAAAGTAGAACAAAAAAGAACAAAAGAACAAAATATTCTATAAGTGGATAAAAATGTCTACTTTTTTTTTAGAAAACAGAAAAAGAAAATGAGAAAAAAAAACCAATCAGCAAGATCCCTGTGGGTCAGACATATAATAGGAATACTGATAGAAAACTGTAAGTATTTAAGAATCCCGTAAATAATTCATATGAAAATGCTAAATGTAGTACCATGAGACTTGGTGATTAGATGCAATGTTTCTCAACTATTATGCGCTCCCAACCCCACCCCCACCCCCTTTCCCCCCGCCCCAACATCCCCCCGAGGCGGAACCCTTCATTAAAATACTTGCTGGCCGTCCAGTTTCGCTCTAATATCCCTCTTCGTCGTCTTTCCATTTCCTTCCCAGCTATCACCGTCGGCTCCCCTTCCCCCCTACAACCGCCATAAAATATGCCAGTTCTAATTAAGTCACTATATTTTTTTAAAAGTTTTATTTTTCTTTTAGCTTATGTTGCAGAGGCGGCGGTCGCCGAAAAGAGGAAAGATATAACACGCAAAATGTTATTGAGGTAACGCTTGTGGCTTATGGCACCTCCGAGAGTATGGGCTTAGTTTTCCCGTGTATAGAACTAAAAATGACGCTTTAACCACCCTAGCAATAACAAAAGCATGTAGCTTAGCCCAAGGATTCCGCGAGAAGTGCTTACGGGAGATTTTTTTCAGTCATGATTTCTGGCGGAACCCCCTGCAGATCCGGCGCGGGAGTTTCGCCCCTGTGGCAGATTTTAAACCAGGGTTTTCTCAAGCCGGGTTGAAAAATCCTGATTTGAACTCTTTAAATCGATCCTGAAGATTGAAGGAAGTCGAATATATTCTTCTCACCCTTCTGTCAATCGCTACCAACATTAGCAGTAACTGATAACAGACTTCAAACAAATTTAGACTGAAAATGACTCAACGATGTGAAATTACAGGCACCGTTGAGGAAACTACGGAACAGAACAAAGCGATCACCCATGAAGGCGAGCCATCATCATTATCAGAAGATGTCGTGCGTGATGGCCATGATGGTCTTGCTTCTTCACAAAATATGAGCCTGAAGCTTTAATGGATCAGCTGCTGATGTGTCTGTCACGCCACCATGTCAAACTATCAGTTATCTTCTCATGACGCCTTCATCTATCTGTCCCCGCAAGTATCTTTCGTGAGGCCAAAAAAAAAAGTACTCATAGATATCTGAGAGTCATGTATCTGGCTAGGTCTGGAAGAAATGGAGATGGAGAAACAGTATGTTGTTAACTGCCAAACTATGGCGTGGTGCGTGAGTACCAGTTTAACTCTATCTGAGCTACAGGGCGGTTTAGGAGTGAGGGCTTGTTGTCGCGATATATGGCTGATGTGATTCCAGGAGGTAGTGAGAACATGTTCTGGATAACCGCTTCTGTGGAAGAAATCTAACATCTTGTAAGCTTGATCACTGAAATCAACATCCTCAGTACATAGACCGTAGGTAGCAAGTTAGTGGAGGAGGTCAATGAATTTGTATACCTTGGCAGTAGAGTAGTAGAAAATGGAGACAGCACAAAGGACATCAACAGCAGACTTACTAGAGCAAACCAGGCTTTTGCAGTGCTGCAGACTATATGGAAATCTAAAAAACTAAGCATACATACGAAAATCAGGATATTTAAGAGTAATGTTCTAAGTGTGCTACTCTATGGAAGTGAATGCCGGAAAATCACCAAAAACAACAGAAAACAAGTTGAATTCTTTCCAGACTAAATGTTTACGACGAGTTAGAAAAATATTTTGGCCAAACACCATAAGAAATAACATCTTGTTGGCAGAAATGCAGATGACGCCACTGACAGCAATTATTGAGGAAAGACGCTGGCCGATGGCTGGGACATGTGCTTCGAATGACTGACAACTCACTGTCAAAAATAGCACTAAGATGGACATCACATGGGAACAGAAGTAAGGGTAGACCAAAAGAGATGTGGAGAAGAAAAAAAAGAGAGGATGTTGAGCAACAGAGGGATCACCTGGGCAAGAGCAGAAAAAAGGCAAAGGACAGGCATTTGTGGAAAACCCTTGCGGAAGCCCCATGTGCCCTGGGCACTTAAGGTTCAGAGAGAGAGAGAGAGAGAGTACATAGACGCCGCAACCTAAGAAGCTGGGAAAAAAAGGAATAGAGTCCTTACACGACCTGGGGTGGTAGAAAGAGTACAAGACATAGCTGTGAGAGTCCGTAGGTTTGTAGTGGACAGAAGTGGTAATTCTGGAAGGACCTATAGTGACGGCAGTGTCAAGAAAGTTTACAGAATGTTACAGAGACGTGGGAGTTGAAAGAAACTACAGGATTGAACTTCTTAACAAAACTGATGAAGTTGTCAAGGTCTTCCTTTGGCACTGATGTTACCCCGGTGCCATCATCTATTTAGCTTCTACAGAGGGCTGGAAAAGGACCTTTACAGGATTTCAAAAACTTGTGTTCAAAATGACCCATGAACAGACATGCCAAAAAATAGAGGGGCCCAATTTGATGCCACTGGCCATATCGCTAATCTGGTCGAAGTACAGGCCACTGAATTCAAACGAGTTGTGTTCGAGGACAAGTCGTGTAAGGCGCAGAATAGTAGATGCAGGAACAGAGGGATGGTGTCTTTTATTTAGAAAGAACTCGACAACCTGAAGTCCCTGATCATGAGAGATGGATATGTACAAGGACACTACATCAAGAGCGAAGATGCGGCCAATGTGACCTCAAGATCCGACTCTGGCCAACAATCACCAGGTTCGCTACACGACCAACGACCTCATCCATGAGACTGGTCTTTCTCCGCCTGCTACTCATCTACACATCAATGACAGCTGCTTAGGGAAGCCATCCTTTTATCTACTTCCTAAGCTATACAAACCAGGCAACCCAGGGAAGGCCCATAGTTTCAGCTTGCTCCTGCCCTACACAACAAATCTCTGAATTTTCTGGATAGTATCTTTCAACCTCTTGTTACTAGTCTGCCTACTTATCCGAAGGACACGAATCACCCGCTCACTGCTTTTGAGACATTTACACTCCCGCCTGGTCACTTTCCTCATTCCCTCTGTCGTTTTGTAAAACTGAACCTTCCACGTCTATCTACGTTTAAAATAACAGCAGAATCGTCTGCCAGAGAGAGAGGGGTACCTTTCTGACGATCTTAAGAGCTGCGTGGTTGTTTCACTCTCACAAACAGAGTTCCTTGCTCACATAGTTTCTTGCCCACAAAAGAGTTTCTTGCCTGCAGAGAGTTTCTTGCTGACAGAGGGTTTCTTTCCTACATAAAGTTTCATGCCTATAGAGAGTTTCTTGTCTACAGAGAGTTTCTTCCTACATAGAGTTTCTTTCACACAGTTCCTTAGTTACAAAGAGTTCCTTGCTTATACCGAACTCCTTGCTTACATAAAGCTCCTTGCTTACATAGAGCTCCTTGCTTACACAGAGTTCCTTGCTTAAATAGAGCACCTTGCTTACACAGAGTTCCTTGATTACAGAGAGTTCTTTGCTTACAGAATGTTCCTTGCCTGCAGATCTTAAAAAGTAGGTGATGGAGATTTCAGTGAGCTGGCATCAGAAGTGATGCAATCAACCGGGGCAGGGAGATCTAGTATGGGCAGGGAGATCCAGTACGGGCAGGGAGATCTAGTACAGGCAGGGAGATCTAGTATCATGCAAGCAGCCCGAAATTAAGCTTAATGACCCCCCCCCCCCACACCCGGCTATACGTTAAACGAACTTTGTCCTAAAGGAGCCCGGATACCCGAGGAGCTCTCCCTCGCACTTGATCGTGTCAAAATCAAAAACAAAATACAAAAAAAAAGATAAAGGAGCTACGTGGCTACATCGATATGTATCAAACCGTCCAAATACCCAACCCCACCCACCCCTACCCCCGACATTTTTTCTAGCAAAGTGTAAGCAGTAGGTTTGATGTGACATAAATTACTGTCCCCTTTATCTGGGAGGCATCACTTATCTGGCCCTTGTTTGCTGGTCTTAAGCCAGGTCAGACTTTGCCTTATCAGGCATTCCATTCTTATCCGCATGGATCGGGACTTGAAAATGTAAACTGAATTAGATGTTCTAGCGTTCTTCATTCTCTGGCTGGCCCATTCCTGACTGTTTTTAAGCAAGGCAAAGTATTTTTCCCATTCCGTTCCATCTTGTGTGGAAAGCTTCAAGAATAGTGAGAAGATAAGTGTATCTTGGGTACTTGTGTGTACACATTCACAGATGATATATGTAGTTTTTTGTTTGTTTGTCAGCACTTTGTTCTTGTGAGAAAAAAAAAAAGCCACGGCGAAGGTATGCCGATGGAACTTTCTAGCTGTCAGTCATCATCATCATCATCATCATGTGAAACTTCCTTCCTTCCTCCCCTTCCCTTTCTTCGACTCCCTTTTCCACACCTCAGATTTTAAAAATATTCAGCTCCGACTCCCACGCCTCTATTTAATATTCAGCTCAGACTCCCTCGCCCCTATTTAATTAATATTCAGCTCCGACTCCCACACCTCTACTCAATAATCAGCTCCGACTCCCACGTCTCTATTTAATATTCAGCTCCGACTCTCTCGCCTCTACTCAATGATCAGCTCCAACTCCCACACCTCTACTCAATAATCAGCTCCGACTCCCACGTCTCTATTTAACATTCAGCTCCGACTCTCTCGCCTCTACTCAATAATCAGCTCCGACTCCCACACCTCTACTCAATAATCATCTCCGACTCCCACGTCTCTATTTAATATTCAGCTCCGACTCCCTCGCCTCTACTCAATAATCAGCTCCGACTCCCACGTCTATTTAATATTCAGCTCCGACTCCCTCGCCCCTATTTAATTAATATTCAGCTCCGACTCCCACACCTCTACTCAATAATCATCTCCGACTCCCACGTCTCTATTTAATATTCAGCTCCGACTCCCTCGCCTCTACTCAATAATCAGCTCCAACTCCCACGTCTCTAATTAATATTCAGCTCCGACTCCCTCTCCCCTATTTAATTAATATTCAGCTCCGACTCCCACACCTCTACTCAATAATCATCTCCGACTCCCACGTCTCTATTTAATATTCAGCTCCGACTCCCACACCTCTGCTCAATAATCAGCTCCGACTCCCACGCTTTTATTTTCTAAAATTCCACTCCACCAAGAATTGCTTCCGAGTGTGGCGTTCTCTCTTCCCCCACTTCCCCCACCCCCTACATTATATTCGACTCGGATTTTTTCATAAATGGTAGATTTCTACCATCTTCGACTCACCTAAAATTGCTTTCAACTTACGAGCACTGAGACTCTTGACTCTATGGCCCCAGAGTTTGTCTGAACAACCCAACCGACTGAGACTGAAAACTTGACAACGCTCGCCACTATTTCAGAAAAAAAAGACCTAGCTGAGGTAAGACTAAACCCCGGGGCTGAGAAACTCTGGCTACGAGAGAGCACCAACTGATCAACACTCTCTCCGGCTGATTAGCCCGTATGAATAGGTTCTGACATATTTATCATCCCGGAGACCACGTCGAGGGATACTGTTTCCTGTTTGTTTTGACTTGTCCGATCTCCTGGTCCGGACTAATACTCACACGGAGTGCTGTCTTTCCAACTCCCCCCTCCCCTGCTCCCCCACTCCTCTGTGCTTTGCTGTAGCGGAAAGCGTTTTCGCTAATCCCTGGAGGCTGAGATCTGTCTCAAGATTCTCTGTCTCAACATTCGCGGCATTTAAGCACAAAAAAAGATACCAGAAAACCGAGAGTCGCATTTGGCTTATCGCGCGTATTTCGAACATCTTGCACAGACACTTTACGCATGTTGGAAAACTTCCTTACGTATTACGAATTTACGTATATCGGGCGCTGTCTGTTTATCAGAATATGAAAATAAATACTTTTTTTTTTTAAAGACTTGAACAGAAAAGTCGCAAGTAAGCACAGACATTACTGAAGACAAGATAGAACGATGTAAACAGTTGCAGATGTTGCCAAGAAACTGGCGTGAGTGTGTGTGTTTGTGTGTGGGGAAGAGGTTGAAAGTAAGACTTTCTTGATATGCATGCTTTTCTTCTGGTGCATGTCGTTTGGCCAGCATTCCCTTACTGGAAAGGTTTATATGTCTGCCGTGCAGATGTTTGTATAAAATATATATATAAATATGTTATATGACGTGCTTTGCATATGTATATGCATATTTCGTGTGTGTGTTTTTTAAATTCGCATGGATATGCTTGTATGTGTTTGTATGCATAGGTGCGTACAGACTGTTACATATATCGACTCATATTACGTACATAACGTTGTGCGTCTCAGCAGCGCGTTCTATAAACATCTATGAATCCCAAATTTATCTCCATCATCCACACCTGTTCAGGTGAGAAGGAATGCCTATTTCGCCTGTGGCTTAGGCAAACCCAGCATCTTGAAGACACCTGTACCGGCTGCAACCACACACACACACACACAAACCAATATTCAGGTAGATGCAGATTCCAGGAACAAAGGTAACTTACCTTGATACAGATTCAGGCTCTGCGTAATCCTAGCCTTCAGCTTCGTGTTGCTCATTTGGATGTGCTCTCGTAAATAATCCGCAGAGGCCACAAGGAACTTGTTCTCCATGTCTGCGTTGCAGCACGAGGCGCCATTCGTGTGTAGCAAGGTGCTGGAGCACTCGCTAAGGGAGGCATCTGAGAAGGATATTTACCAGGTAGTATTAATGTCGAGGGCAGGATTAATGTCGAGGGCATGAACGAGTGCCCGGATGTGAACACTGACAGCAAACAGGACTAATCTGCCCATAAAGCAAACTGTTTCTTCAACAAGATAACAATTTTTGTTTCCTCTTAGTGTGGAAAAGAACCAATAAACATCAATAATTCAACTAGACCGTAGGTTGAGAGAGAGAGAGAGAGAGAGAGAGAGAGAGAGAGAGAGAGAGAGAGAGAGAGATATCAAAACCCTGTGCGGACAAAACCACACTGACATTTACATTTTGGCAGGAAGGAAAGAGGAACATTAAACATATCAATAATCTTTTGACAAATCAGATCACGCACTAGAAACAATAAGTCATCTAAGAAACGAAACATAACATCACACACCAAACTTACAAATCACCCAAGAAAAAAATACGATAACAATAACACCAATACACTTCATCTAGAAAAGAAACCACATCATCATCGACTTTATACATCATCTAGAAAAGAAACCATATCATCAACTTTACACATCATCTGGAAAAGAAACCACATCATCATCATAGACTTTATATATCATCTAGAAAAGAAACCACATCATCATCGACTTTATACGTCATCTAGAAAGGAAACCACGGCATCATCAACTGTATACATAATTTACAACAGAAATCATGACATCAAAAACAGTATACATTGTTTAGGAAACAATACTATAATATCAACAACTTACGCATCATTTAAAAAAGAAATTATTACACCATTAATGATGCACATCATCTAAAAACGAAAAGGAACAATACCGTAACATGACCAGCTTTTCTAAGTTCAAATATGGGACACCCAGACAAGCGTGGGGATCGGCCGTTGGTAGGGAGTTAAATTTAAATTTTAACCCAAATGTTCATTCAGTAGATCAAGTATATAACTTTACTTAACAGATGGACCAATCAGGCACGCCTGTTGTACTTCTATACAAAGTGAATTTTCTTTGAAAAAAAAATAGCAACATTTTGCACCAGGATAACTTGAAATAAGAAAATGAGTATTTCCGATCATCATCATCATCATCATCATTATCATCGCCTTTCACTCCCTTGAGAGCATAGGCCATGGATAAGGCTCTCCAGTCATCCCTGTTCTTGGAATTATTCCCTGCTTACTTCCATGTGTATCCCTTGTCTCTGAGCATTGTCATAATTTCTATTCTCCAAGTAAGTCTAGGTCTTCCTCGTTTTCTGTTTCCTTGAGGATTCAATGTCAGTGCCTGTCTTGCTATCTTGGTGTCAGGTTTCCTCAGAGCGTGGCCAATCCACCTCCACTCCCTAGACATGATTTGTAGGTTCATAAGTTCTTGTTCTGCCCTTTCCCAGACCTCCTCGTTCCTGATCTTGTCCTGCCATTTAATGTTTAAAATCCTCCTCAAGCTGTAGTTTATGAATGTGTGCATCCTCTGTTGTATTGTCTTGGTCATAACCCATGACTCCGAACCATATAGTAGGACAGTCTTTATGTTTGTATTGAAAAGCCTAAGTTTGGTTCTTGTTTTGATGTTCTTAGACTACCATATTTTGTTTAGTTGGATAAATGCTGTCCTAGCCTTGGTTATTCTAGCTTCAACATCTTTTTCCATTCCCCCGTATTTATCCACTATGCTGCCTAAATATGTGAAAGACTCTACTTCCTCAAATGGCACTCCCTCAATTACCATGAGGCTATTGCTTGCACTGTTACTTTTCATTATCTTTGTTGTGCGTTCAAATACGGGACACATGTTTTAAAATATGGGACTTTTAGTTGTCCGACCGAAGTAATACGGCTCCCAGGAAAAAATCATTGAAATACGCGCCTGTCCCGTATAATCCGGAACGGTTAATCACATCAAAAATACCATCAACACCATTACAAATCATCTAGGAGAGAAACCAGATCATTACAAAGTTTAAAAATTGTTCTGGAAAGGTGCCATAAAGCCAAAGATCTGAAGAAGTCGTGGAACAAAGAACCCACTACGCTAAAGAACATAACTCACTACGCTAAAGAACATAACTCACTACGCTAAAGAACATAACTCACTACGCTAAAGAACATTTCCAACCACGAAAGGTTTTAACCTTTCAGCAACTCCACAATGCAATCTTATGTGCCATAGTTGCTTCTATAACCATAATTCTCTCTTTCTGTTGCTGCATACATCGGAAAAACAACCACACTTAAGAACAGAAATAAGTATGACTTTCATGTCAGTACTTCTAATACTATCAATACTCTGACACTCGAATCTGATTCCCAAACTACACAAAATTTGTACAATTATTATTATTATTATTATTTAACTTGCCTGATGGTGTTGTCAATTACGCTTCTCCATCTTGCACGGTCCTTGGTGTTTACGATTAATTCAAATGCTTTTCTTTATTTCGGTGCGACTTGGTCAGTCCACTAAGATATTTTCCTCTTGGCCTTCCTCTCTTCCCTTTTCCGTTGATTTTTTTTTTCCAAGTCATTAACTAAGTTCTCCCAACTTCTGTCTCCTCATTAAATCATTCATTTATTTGCATGTCCCTTGCGGAACTTTGCCTCCCAAACAGCTCTCCTGTAGGCCTCTCGGTTGTGAGCAAGATGGCCTGCAGCTAATGCATCCATTTGCAGATCGTCAACGATGTCATGCAGCCATCTTCGCCTTGGTCTTCCTCTCTTCTCATGACAAAAGAAATTCTATCTTTTTTTTTCCCCTTATCATTTTAACTAGTTTTTATTGTTCTGAAACTTCTTTGAGTACCTCTTCGTTTGTTTGTCTGTCTGTCTGTCTGTCTGTCCAGGATATGTGTTGCAATTTTCTCCCAAACCACACTGCAGTCACACAATCAACGCTCATTCAGCATATGAAACTCTGTACTAAAAACACCAAACCTTTCTTCTGTCTTAAACCTTAAATCCTTCCCGTGCCATCAGACGTCACATCGGGCTCGTAGTGTGTCTCGCCATGAGTCTCTATTCCTGGGGAGCTTCTCAACCTCATCAAGGAATATGATGCCAACTATTTTACCCTTTATGGTCCTTTTTTTCCCTTTCTTCTATATCTTACATCTTACATCCTTCTCGTGCCGTTAAACGTCACATAGGGCTCGCATAGTAGTTCGCCAAGTTTTCCTGTTTTCGGCGAGCCTTTCAACCTCATCCAGGGATTTTACGCTACTAATCTGGCCTCTCTTAATAATGTCCTCGTTTAGAGCTTCACATGGTCGACCTCTTTTTCTTCGGTCTCTTGTTTTCCACTTGTCTTGTGATTCTGAATGTTTCTTCTCATCACGTGACCGACATATGCCCATTTTTTTTTTTTGATCACATGAGACTGGTTGTTGTTCACTCATCTGTCTTATCTAAGCGTTTTTCTTGAGTTCGTTCCACTTTATACCGAATTTTTCTTTAGGCATTTGTTTTCAAAAGCGTCTAATTTTTTTGTCTATTTTTTTTAAGTTGTTTTCCAGCTTTCTAGTGCATTTATGAAGGTAAATATTACATTTGAATTGAATAATCTTAACTTGGTTTTTGTGCTTATAATTTTTGAATGCCATATGTTCTCAAGATTCTTGAAGGTGGATGCCGCTTTTTTTTTTTGCAATTCTAATTCCACCTTCTTTTTCTATATACACACATAAAGCTCTGTCTGGCACACTTCGATTCACTTCCTCTAAGAAAATGATTAACTTTTACACCACAAGCAAAAACTCTGTTCTCTAACTTCGTTTTCCTTTCCGCGTCAGAAACTCAACACTCCAAATCTGCAGGCTTTCCACACACAATAACTCCCCACTCAAACAACGCCCCACGTTCCCCGCACAAACTCTAAACAAAAATCACCTCCCCTTTCAACATACAAAACTCTAATTACATGGCACGGATCTTGAAGAGCTGGCAGGTGCAAAAACAAACGGAGAGATGCATCGGTGTGCCAGTGTCGGTAACACAGGGATGAAAGGAGGGAAATGGTGAGGATAATAGGGTCGGGGGTGGAGTGAGGGGGATTTTAGCACAGAAGTTTCACATTCTAAAATACGCCTGCTGACCTCGTGTGCTACAGTTGGCCGCATAAACGCACCTGAAGCGGGCCGCATAAAATGATTAATGACTGTATCCGAAGCGACTAAATGAGGACATTTAGCCCTCTTTCCTCAATCCCTCCCTCCCTCTTCCTCTCTCTCTATCCTGTCTTTTTTCCCTCCCCTCCCCCTTCTTTCTCTCTCTCTCTCTCACACACACTTCTCTCACGTGATCATTAACAGTCTTGGAATTATATCCCCTAAATACAATCCCCCCTCCCCCATATTCTCAAATGTCCCAACACCTTTCTGTAATCTTTGACGTAGATAATTCAGCAAGGGCCAACCACACTCACACAAATTCCGCGTTTCTCTCCCCCCTCCTTGGCAGTGAGTGAGGAGACGCCAGTCCGACAGACCTGCCACGAAATTATGGTATTTGATGACAGAAGTTCTAAATCTGGGATTATTTTCAAAATCTGATAGTTTTATCTTGGCTCCCTAACGCAGAGGCTCTCAAACTGTTCAGACTGTGGCCCAAAGCAAATCTCTGTCGCGGCACACCCACAAAGATCTGTGACCATTTCAACCCATGCTGGACTGGGACTAGTAGCTAAATTGCCCTGGGTTCTCTACCTGGCCCCGGGTATTTATCATATAAATTGTAATTTGATTAAAAAAATATTTTACTCCAAAAATTTAATGGCATACCTCTGCCTCTCTCGCGACACACCACTGCTCTGCGGCATATCTTTGAAAAAAAAAAAAACGACGCTCTAAACCAGATATCGCGTTATCCGGCGATTAGTGGTAAATTACCGATAGAAAAAGAGAAAGCCCGAAAATTCTGGTCACCGGTTACCGTAACCGGTCTATACTGTAAAAAAAAAACAGTGAAAAAGCAAACATCGGAATCGGTTGGAGGATAATCAAAAGAGTGCATTATTAAACTATTACATTCACAATATCAGGGAACAAGAAATTAACCTAACAAAATAGAGCGCGTGCACACAAGCAGGCATATACGTAAACAAAAATACATTTCCAGTATAGATCTTCTAACATATGTTCTTTAACATTCATGATGATGTCATGATGATGATGATGATGATGATGCTCGGTTTGCATGGAGGAGAATCAGCTAGGTCTGACTTTAGTTCAGCATGTGAGGCTTTTGTAAAGATTAAATCACATCACAAATAATTTTTTTTTTAAAAATTCACATGAACATTTAATCCCGCTGATATTTGTATAATATAATTACCGAGTATCGTATTGACAAAACCGATATTTATGACAGTACTTCGTGAAAGACGAAGAACTGGTACACTTGTGCAGACTTAATCCCCTGGAAACATCTGTGTTAAGAACTTTGCTTACCATAGTCTTTGTGAGACAGGGAACATAGATCTGATTGCTTAAAAACTCTGACCTACTTCCGTAGCCCAGAAACTCGTTAGCAATAAACACTAATTATAATGTCAGGATAGTGGACGGATAGGGACACGGAGATCACCAGCAGGGATGAGGAAAGTCTGATGTGAAACCAATGAATCCAAGACGGGACAAGCCTATGGGTCTGAACAACAATGGCTACCAGAATGAGGTAAACAAAACAGAGCCAACAGACTATAGGTGGCGGGGAATGGATATCGTTGAAGCACTCATCGGATTCCTCATCCCAAAAAAAAACAAAAAAGTGTCTCTGTGTAACTGTCTCAAATCCGTTGGGCCTGATGTGGAGAAGGGGCTTAAGCACAGCCACCAGAGGCTGGATAACAAACAGGCCAGCCTACATCACTGTCTTCATGGCAGTCCGAGCAAAGCCCAAAGTCTGCCCTAGCAAGGAAAGGTGCTGAAGTCGGAGGTAACCAGCTGAAGGTGCATCATAAAATGAGGAATTACCGCTTAAGTGCGTAAGAAGAAGAAGCACCGACTTAGGAACTCCCAGCACGATCACTGCTCCTAAAGGCTAAGAGTTTTTAATAAGGGTGAAAGACTGCATATTATTAGAGCAAGATTACATAATATTTGACATCCCGGCACAGAAGGACGAGATACTAAGGGGTGACGATTTCTTGTTGAGCCCTCGCTTCTTCCTAGAGAGCTGTGAGATTCTTCAGTAATTGAACATCAGAAACAAAGGGCTTTACAGAACAAAATTCGTGAGAAATGAGTATTTGAGAGAGATTTCTCGCATTTCCTCCTTTTTCCCTCTCTGCTAGTTATGGAGATTGTTAGTTACTGCTCCTTGAGTTTCTAGATTTCTCGAATTTCCTCCTTTTTCCCTCTCTGCTTGTTATGGAGATTGTTAGTTAATGCTCCTTGAGTTTCCAGATTTCTCGAATTTCCTCCCTTTTCTCTCTCTGTTAGTTATGGAGATTGTTAGTTACTGCGCCTTGAGTTTCTAGATTTCTCGCATTTCCTCCCTTTTCCCTCTGTTAGTTATGGAGATTGTTAGTTACTGCTCCTTGAGTTTCTAGATTTCTCGTATTTCCTCCCTTTTCCCTTTCTGCTTGTTATGGAGATTGTTAGTTACTGCTCCTTGAGTTTCCAGATTTCTCGAATTTCCTCCCTTTTCTCTCTCTGTTAGTTATGGAGATTGTTAGTTACTGCGCCTTGAGTTTCTAGATTTCTCGCATTTCCTCCCTTTTCCCTCTGTGCTAGTTATGGAGATTGTTAGGCTCCTTGAGTTTCTAGATTTCTCGAATTTCCTCCTTTTTCCCTCTCTGCTTGTTATGGAGATTGTTAGTTAATGCTCCTTGAGTTTCCAGATTTCTCGAATTTCCTCCCTTTTCTCTCTCTGTTAGTTATGGAGATTGTTAGTTACTGCGCCTTGAGTTTCTAGATTTCTCGCATTTCCTCCCTTTTCCCTGTTAGTTATGGAGATTGTTAGTTACTGCTCCTTGAGTTTCTAGATTTCTCGTATTTCCTCCCTTTTCCCTTTCTGCTTGTTATGGAGATTGTTAGTTACTGCTCCTTGAGTTTCCAGATTTCTCGAATTTCCTCCCTTTTCTCTCTCTGTTAGTTATGGAGATTGTTAGTTACTGCGCCTTGAGTTTCTAGATTTCTCGCATTTCCTCCCTTTTCCCTCTGTTAGTTATGGAGATTGTTAGGCGCCTTGAGTTTCTAGATTTCTCGAATTTCCTCCCTTTTCCCTTTCTGCTTGTTATGGAGATTGTTAGTTACTGTTCCTTGAGTTTCTAGATTTCTCGAATTTCCTCCCCTTGCCCTCTCTGCTAGTTATGGAGATTGTTAGTTACTGCTCCTTGAGTTTCCAGATTTCTCGAATTTCCTCCCTTTTCCCTCTCTGCTAGTTATGGAGATTGTTAGTTACTGCTCCTTGAGTTTCCAGATTTCTCGAATTTCCTCCCTTTTCCCTCTCTGCTAGTTATGGAGATTGTTAGTTACTGCCCCTTGAGTTTCCAGATTTCTCGAATTTCCTCCCTTTTCCCTCTCTGCTAGTTATGGAGATTGTTAGTTACTGCGCCTTGAGTTTCCAGATTTCTCGAATTTCCTCCCTTTTCCCTCTCTGCTAGTTATGGAGATTGTTAGTTACTGCCCCTTGAATTTCCAGTCAATTGCTGCCTATATCAGTTCATCCTTGTCTGTGTTGTCCTGCCGTTCTGTTCACACATACACAGATTATGTGTCGTGTCGCACTACGCTGACCATCATGCTTCCTGGTCCTGTGCGATCCTTGGTGCTTCCGAGCAATTCATGTTTTCATCTTCTTCTTCTTCTTCTTCGTTCGATTCTACCACCAAAACCGCACTGTGATCCTACTGAATTTACGCTTGTGGACCTCGTTAGGTCCCGTGGTCCCCTGTATGATCCCCGAAAAGACCACACGAGATATGTTTTCATAATTTGTTTCCCTCTCTTGGTCTCTCTGTGCTTCCTTTTCCCCTTGAATTTTCCAGTCATTACTGAGTTCTCTCTCTCTCTCTCTCTAACTTCTTTCTTCTCCCGACGTCTCTAATAAATTTTGACCATCTTTTTCTTTCTCCCTTACACTTTTAACTAGTTTTCCTTGTTCAGCATTGGGCCAGCAACCCCTATCTGGTTTAAAAAAAAACATCGGGGTGCTGCAGGAAACATCAACAAGAGAGTCAAAATATCAAGGCCTGGCAACGATGAGCAGAGATGAAAGCTGCGAGGAAGTCTCTGGTCACACTCAGTCCTTGGCCACCCCCTCCTTCCCCCCGCCCCCCCCCCGACTCCCCAAATGCAACAACTAAGGATAGGAACCTGGAACCTCCGCAACTTGTTCGAGACTGGGAAAAGCAACACACAGGCACTTAGAACATTACTAAAGAGGTCAAAGATGAAGATGGAAATGGCTGGGCCCACATACTGCGAGTGGAAAGAACAAGACACCCCTCGCCCTTCCTATGCCGCCATGACTTGGGACACCTCAAGGGAAAAGAAAGAGGCATGCTATCTGGGAACGTGGAGACGCACAATACAGGAAGAACTAAAGGAAGCGGGAAAGACATGGTTTGAGGTATCCCGACGTGCTCAAAACGGGACTGGCCTTATGCTCCATTTGGAGTGCAGAGGGATGATGATGATGATGATGATGATGATGATGATGATGATGATGATGATGATGATGATGATGATGATGATGATGATAGGAAACTTGTCTAAGGACCTTTTCATCTGTTGCTCAATCTGTCCATGGCATTTGTTGCATCTTTCTTCAAAACTTTTCGAAAAATCTCTCTCAACGAAAGACGAAAGAAAGAAAAAAAAAAAGCAAAAGTGGTTAAGATGACAGCTTTGAAGGATACAGACGTTAGCTGCTGCGAAAGCCGCCAACAGTCATTGTTGCTCAGTGGTTTATCACACGACTGATTTCACCGATACAGGATTTGCATAATCGACCACAGTAACGCAAACAATGATTATGTTCAGAGGCCCCCTCTCCTCGTCTCTTTCACCTTTAATCTCAGAAGAACGGCAGGCAATAATTGATCGAGCTGTCATCGTCAATGCAGTAGGAGATGCCGGTCGGACAATATACTTCACTGACAACTGCGAATCGGTGTTTGTTGTCGGGAATGGAGGAGTTGGCGCTGCGAAACCACGAACAATCGAAAGCTTCAGAAGGCTGGTCAACAAACACAGGACGGGTGTAATCAGTTTTGTACGCCGAAGGAGGCATCGGAGAAGAGATCAAAGCACCTATGAGTGTGTCCTGAGTGCAAAGATGATGAGTCTTTCTGAATAACAAATCTTTTACTTTCTTATTCTTCTTATTCTTCTTCTTCTTCCGCTTTCCGACCATTAAGGCTCACTGCTGCAGATAAAGTTCACCTCCATTCCTCTCTATTCCTAATCTTCTCTCTCTAGCTGGTGACCCCAGTTTCTTTTATATCATCTTCTAGGTTGTCTTTCCATCTCTGTCTTGTTTCCCTCATCTCTTGCGCATACATCACTTTCGTTTGTCTGCTAAACTTTTTACGTTGGTCTCCGTTAATTCCTCAAATGACGCTCCGTGTTAAGACAGAGTCGGCCTCAATATTGCTTCCTTTCTTTCGCTAGCTGTTCCCAACCCCTATTGCTGATGTAACAACCCCCCCCCCCGCCCGCTCACGAACGAATTACAAATATCCAACTATTTCATGACAACATTCCCTATAGAAGTTCAAATAAGGCATTTGTTTAGAGATTTGTTTAGCTGTAGGTAGGTTGTTTTGTTTTAAACATCTTAATTATTTCAAATGGGGAGGGGGGCCGAAGCCGCTGTACTCTCTCTCTCTCTCTCTCTCTCTCTCTCTCTGAACCGTAAGTGCCCTGGGCACATGGGGCTTCCGCAAGGGTTTTCCACAAATGCCTGTCCTTTGTCTTTTTTTTTTTCTGCTCTTGCCCAGGTGAGCCCTCTATTGCTCAACATCCTTTCTGTTGTTCTTCTCCATGTCTCTTTTGGTCTACCCTTACTTCTGTTCCCCTGTGGTGTCCATCTTAGTGTTATTTTTGGTAGTGAGTTGTCAGTCATTCGGAGCACATGTCCCAACCATCGCCATCGTCTTTCCTCAATAATTGCTGTCAGTGGCTTCATCTGTATTTCTGCCAACAAGATGTTATTTCTTATGGTGTTTGGCCAAAATATTTTTTTTCTAATTCTTCGTAAATATTTAGTCTGGAAAAAATTCAACTTGTTTTCTATGGTTTTGGTGATTTTCCAGCATTCACTTCCATAGAGTAGTACACTTAGAACATTACTCTTAAATATCCTGATTTTCGTATTCATGCTTAGTTTTTTAGATTTCCATATAGTCTGCAGCACTGCAAAAGACGCTGTCCTATTTGGCAGTAATGGGTGACAGCTTCATGCTTGGCGTCAGGGTTGGCGAACCAGAGCGGACCAAGATCCTGACTCTCCGTTGGTATCTCCAGTAACAGGCCAGACCTGGCTAACGGGGTAGGGATCATCATTATCCCCAAGGTGGTGAAATCTACTAAAGAAGTATTGCATAAATCTGCTCTCTAGCTGCACAAGAACATTCTTACATCCTTCCCGTGCCGCTAAAACGTCACATATCGCTCGCATGGTAGTTTGCCAAGTTTTCCTGTTTTCGGCGAGCTTTTCAACCTCATTGAGGGATTTTATGCCTTCTAAACTGGCCTCTCTTAACAATGTCCTCTTTAGAGTGTCATGTGGCCGATTTCTTTTTCTTCGGCTTCACTCAGGGAGTGAAAAAAAAAATAGCTGCAATGATCCGCTCCTAATCCGACCAGATGCAGTGCCTCAAAATCTTCGCCGCATCGGCTGTAAAGAGTACCAGCTCGCAGCTCCATGGATATTGAAGAAGAAGATGAAGAAACATTTGAAACTATGCGAGCATACCTGTGTTAATAATTAAAACAATACTATACGACAGCTTGTCCTTGCATATTTTTTTCTCTACAATATTATCTCTGCTTTCCTATCTCTTAGTTTCAGCAAAGACGCGTGGCAACTGGAAGATCATGGGTTCGATCCCGGGACTAAAAAAGCAACAACTCACAAGACCTCTGGGAGTCATGACCCAGAGGGGCCCACCCCCCTTAGAGTGTCAGGAGTTTAAAGGGCCGAAACACTTGTCTGAGGGGGGGGGGGTACTTCCTCTGATGATCTGAAGGAGTTGTGTTGTTGTTCCGCTCTCTACGGTAGAGAGTTTCCTGCATATGTTTTTACGTCATGAAAGCTCGAGCCCACGTGTTAAAACGAAATTCTGTAACTCACTGAATCTTCCTTTCTACCTTTTTCAACCATTAAACACAATCAGAATAAACTACATTGCAGCAATATCACTCAGTATTCTTCTCCTAAGCGTTATAGCTTACGGTAAAAGGACGCTGTCCAATGAGGCAATCAGTTATCTATAGCTGATATGCTAGCGTCAGGGTTAGCGAACCATAGCTGACCAAGACCCTGTCCCACCTCTCCGTGGTAACACCAGTAACAGGCCTAGCTGGCTAACCGGAGCAGGAATGGGTATAGTCCCCATGGTGGTGGAGTCTGCTAAAGAAGCATTGCTGCACACCCCCCCCCCCACCCGCTTTTATCTGTAATCCGGGACTGAAAAGATAACCGACATAACCCGCTCCCACGCCGATACGATGCTGTGCCTCAACACCTCTACAGCATCGGCTGTGAAGAACAACAGCTCGCAGTTACAGGGATATTGCATAAACAAAAAAATAATAGCTTACGTTAGGATTGAGTCTGACACAAAAAAATAACAAAACATCACAGATGGTTCAGCCACTACAGAACCTCCTAGCATAGCCTCCATGAGGTTTTTTTACATTTTTCCACGCCGCATGCAACCCAATACTGTTACATACAAACTCGAACAAAGACTTCTTTCATACCTGACACATCGATGGCTAGGATTTCATATACCTGAAATCTGTTACCTGGTGTATTTTTTTTCCCCCATACCTGTCGTAATTTTTGTTTTGGAATTTTGCGAACTGGGTGATTTTAAAGTATCTAGATGCAAAAGCGAACAACAGAAAGGATGTTGAGCAATAGAGGGCTCACCTGGGCAAGAGCAGAAAAAAAGGCAAAGGACAGACATTTGTGGAAAACCCTTGCGGAAGCCCCATGTGCCCTGGGCACTTAAGGTTCAGAGAGAGAGAGAGAGAGAGATGCAAAAGCGGGTGGACAATGCAGTCCGCCCTATTATTGAAACTGGCGAAGTAATTAGACTACATAATTAAGCAGTTAGACTAGATACTTAAGTAATTAGCCAAGATACTTAAATCGAGTAATTAGACTAAATACTTAAGTACTTAGACTAGATACTTAAGTCTAATAATTAGATTAGATACATAAGCCAATTTGACAAGATACTTAAGTATTTAGACTAGATATTTTAGATTTAGACCAGACATGTAAGTCAAGTATTTAGACTATTTAATGGAAAAAAAAGAGGTTGGGACAGCTCTGTTCATTAATTAACATAGCACACAGCTCTAGCGTCCCACATTTACGTCACATGAACATGCGGGATGAAGCAACAGGAAAAGAAAAGAAATTTTAAATTTACGTGCATGATATGTAAAAGAAGAATGAAACAAACAAACAAACAAACAAATAAAACGACGAGAAGGGATTAGTTATCTACTTCTGAAGTATGAGAACACAGTTTTGTAGGGAAAAAAAAAACGTAGACAAAGCACTTTAGTGAGACGTGAGAGAAAGAAACATCACTAGAGAATTACTTGAGTTCGAACCACGGACTCCTGTAGGACGAGCAGCCGTCTAGCCACGAGAGAATAGCGTACTAACGAACTGCGCTACTGTAGTCCGTGATTCGAATTCCAGGTAATTCTCTTGTGACTTTTTCTTTCTCTCACTTCTCACTAAAGTGCTTTGTCTACGATTTTTTTTCGAGGGATAATCCTACAAAAACTGTGTTCTCTTAATTTACCGTAAGAAAGCCTCGTTGTTTCATAGTTATCTACTTTTCTTGCAACTTGTATAAGAGCTGTATAAGTCTCTGTGATGTACTTTAGTAATGACCCTATCTCACTTCAGAAAATAGAGGATATCGGTACAGTTTAAGAAACGTTACTGTAAAGTGTAAATCCTGAAAAAATATACACAAGATTTTGTTCTGTTTTCATTGTCTGTGACACACAATCTGTCACGCAGATGACAGAAGCCGCCTAGCGCTTGAGAACCGCTACATTCAGGAATATGGGAAGCTAGAACCACATGGTTTGAACTCGTTATTCAGCTACGCCTAACATTCTCCTCTTCCCCAATCATAATCCCTTCCCACTAAGTTCCACTCCCTTCTCACTTGTTACATATAGTTCAGAACCTCCTCACAGCATCACATTACAACCCCTTCACACCAACTATAATCATCTATTTCACCTTCTCCCAGCTAGGATACTATTATATCACTCTTTCTGCCCTCCATGGTTCCTCCGCCCACCATCTTCAGTTTACGACCACCTATCACACATCCCAAGTCTCCATTTAAATATTCACTACACTCCACCATGCGCATTTCTGAACACAGCGTCGTACAAGCCACAGTTTCTTACAAGTTACTGCTAAGTGCTCTATTCATTTCATTTCATTTTTTTAAAACATAGAATTCATGTAAATTTATACTTTATCTCCTATCTCCTCTCTCCAGTTCTTCGTTGTGTGTGTTTCTGTATGATTAAGGCTCATGCCGAAACGTCACAACTGTGTATTCGTTACGTAATAAGGCTGTTCCTAAGTTTTTTTTTCTCCCCTAGTTTATACACCATTGTCTGTGACTGCATCCCTTTTTTCAAACGCTGAAAACCGCACACAATGCACAGGGATACTCATTTGGCCGCCGTAGGTGCTAACCGTTCATGAAGAAGCATGGCTTATCTTCTCCTGGCCTCAATGAACTAACCAGAAAGACATTTGATGAAATCAACCGCCCGCGTCTGTCCACGATAAATGTAACGTGGTTTGTTTAAAGAAATAAGGGGGCCATGTCTCTAAAAGAGCCTTGAAGCCAGTGCTATCATAATTTGTTAAAGAGCAAGCCGTTATTTACCGCGCTTTCCTGCAACGGCTAACGTTTTTGAATAAATAAACAAAACGTTTTTTTTTCCTTACGGCGTCCTTGTGGGGAAAGAATTTATCTGCGTTAATGAATCTAAACTTTTACGTAATTGCAAGAGATACTGGAAATGAACTGGCTGATACGTCCACGTAGTCTAAACAGATAAGTTAACGTCGTTAAATAAATACTTTGTATTAACCGTGCAAGGCCTTGTCGACAAGGAAATTTAGAGAGCGAAGGAACCACATAGTTAGCCTAACCATTAGAGAAAGCACACATAGTAAAAGATGAGACTTGGCAATCTCAAAGAGGTGTGTTCAAACGTTTTCAGTAAATCTAATAGGTTTCGTCACTTCGAGGGAACTCTGATTGGGATTTTCTCACGACCTCTCTGAGAGGGATTTTCTCTGGGCCTCTGAGAGGGATTTTCTCAGGACCTCTGTGAGGGATTTCTCGGGGCCTATGAGAGGGATTTTCTCCCGACCTTTGAGATGGATTTTCTCAGGATCTCTCAGAGGGATTTTCTCTGAAAGGGATTTTCTCAGGGCTTCTGAGAGGGATTTTCTCAGGAACTCTGAGAGGGATTTTCTCAGGACCTTTCAGAGGGATTTTCTCAGGACTTCTGTGAAGGATTTTTCTCAGGATCTGTGAGGATTTTTCTCATGATCTCTGTGAGGATTTTTCTCAGGGCCTGTGATCCAGATACGACCGAAAGCGCTGTAGTGGCCCCAATTATAGAAACTGGCACCTGATCTTCTAGAACTGGAGAATGAAAGGCGACCAGGAGTCTGCAGACTACATCACCTTCTAGTGTGTCCACAGGTCAAGGAAAATATGGACACTAACACCGTATCAGCTAAATACCTCCATGGCATAACGGGGTTACTTTTACCCTAGACAGGTGTCGAGAGGGTAATCTCACCCCCCCCCCCCCCCCAAATCTTCTGACTTTTCAACTTGATCTGTCTGAAATTATGGAATGCCCAAAAATCATTGCAGTTACCATTCCGATCTACAGAAAAGGCTCGTTGACCCATATGATGGGAAAGAAGTATAACACAGATCCACGTGGAAGCAAAGAAACGGTACACGGATCCTGTGACAGCAAAGAAACAGTATACAAATCCACGTGACAGTAAATAAACAGCGCACAGAAACATATGGCAATGAAGAAAACGAAGCGTTGATCCATGCTGTTAGCAAAGAAACATAGATCCATACAATACTGAAAGACATTTTCATATGAAAAGAGAGACAGACAACAGATCTCTCTCTCTCTCCTCTCTCTGAACCTTAAGTGCCCAAGGCACATGGGGCTTCCGCAAGGGTTTTCCACAAACATCTGTCCTTTGCAGACAATAGATAGATAGATAGATACACACACACACACACACACAAAAGAATATATTTGGGAAAGAAATCTGTCATAAAATGAAATAAAGAACGACGCCTAAAACAACACAACAGCAGATAACACACAGATCTAAATGACAGCTAAGATCTATATGATCGTACAAGACAGCAAATAAACTACGCATATAAATATACATGATAATAAAGACTCGTAAACAGATCCACATATGTAAACAACGCATATATTGGTAAGACGACAAAGAAACAACACCCATACGCCAGCAAAGAAACGACAAACATCCATACCTCAGTAAAAACACGAAGAAGCATTCCTCTGCGCGCAAGGAGGCGACACACATAAACATACACCAGAAAAGAAACGACAAACATCCATACACCAGCAGAGAAACGACAACCACCCATACTTCAGCAAAGAAACGACAAACATCTACCCTTCAGCAAAGAAACCACAAACACCCATACTTCAGCAAAGAAACCACAAACACCCATACTTCAGCAAAGAAACCACAAACACACATACGCCAACAAAGAAACAACTCATAGATAGCACTATACACAACAGTCCAATGATAAGGAAACAGAAAAAAAAAGCTTTTAATAGCTTAGAAAGATCTATGAAAAAAAGAAACTCTGTGAAAGCTATTAACAGATCCAAATTACAGATACATATTACACATGTTACAGGTCCTAAGAGCCGCAACTCAACATACGAAACATGTTTTACGAAACAAATACATTAACTCTATACAGCCAAGGAGTACGAACAGCACCATCCCCTTTTCTTTCTTGCAGATTATCCCGCCACCCATTTCTTTCACGGAAAGGTGCAAGGTCTTTTCGATGAAATAACCTTTTTTTTTTTCAAACAACAACTTTTAAGCTAACAATGAGATTCGGTTGAAAAAAGTTGCAGCTTCCCCGCAATTAAGCACGTTGCATAACTGAGGTCTGCGTTATGAAATGCAGCATGTCCCACACAAAAGTTGTTTGTCTTACAAGCTAAAAGCTTTTAGGTTATTGCACAGTGCGCGTTTAACCGGCATACTTAACATTAGCTATGGAGCGGTGCTAAAGAAGAATCGGTGTGCATTTGCATATTTTAAAAAGAAAGAGACAAAAAACAAACGAAAAGAGGTGTTAATAATGTATGCAGTCAGGCTTGGGCTATGCGTCAGAGAGCAGGGATCAGTCAAGGGGTACATAAGCGATGACATTGAAATACATGAATTCTCTCCCTTCGTGCTTCTTGTACAGAACGGGCAAATGGGGAAGGGGCGAATGAGGGAGACATGTGTAAAGAAATGACGAATGAATGAACATGCTTAGATCTTTAAAAATGCGTATCAGGTCTCCATGACTTACACATTCAAGGGCGGACTTTCCAGGCCAACTATTCCCCTTCCTGATTCAAGCTATCAATATTTCTCGCACTGCTAACTACAAGCGCAGTGCTAGAAAATAAATGTGTTTAATTACAAATATCCGTTTTGGGGGTTGTCCTCTAGTTCTGTTATTAAACTGTTTAGATTTACTTCTTCCTTTTTTAAAAAACTGTCCACCCGCTGTCTGCCCTGGCATTGTTCGTTATACTGATTTTTGTTATTGCGTAATATACGATTTAGCTTTCAGAGGTTTCTCCTGTGAAATCCAGTGACCACCACCGTGCAGACTGGTATTCTCCGCCAGCAGGAAGAAACTATATCAGTCAGTCAGTTATTTTCATGTCCTTTGCGGAACTTTGCCTTCCTAACGGCTCTCCTGTAGACCTCTCAGTTGTAAGCAAGACGCCCTGCAGCTGATGCATCCATTTGCAGATCATCAACGATGTCTTGCAGCCATCTTCGCATTGGTCTTCCTCTCTTTAAGTTGTAAATTATGCACACTACGGTCTCTCATAAACAAACAATACACACAACTATAGTCGTGTACAACGAGTACCGTCATAGATGGTTAGTTTGGCCTACCGTAAAACCGTAACTCTCATACAACTACAACCTGCCTTTCTCTTCAGCATCCAAGATCTCAACTGCCATTTTGGAGCTGAATGTTTAAGGGGTGGGGGATAAACGATTTAATGATTTATTATGTTCCTCTCCGCCCTTAGTTACTCAAGAAATCTATTTTCAGCTGGGCGCTTCTTTCACGACGTACTGAAAGTAAGACGATTTTCATGGACTGAAAAAACAACAACAACAAAAGCACATCGCCTGAAATTAAAAAGAGAAATCACGAAAATACATTAGAACCGGACAGTTAAAACATTTAGACCATATCAAGACGCAGAATAGAATATTGGAAACCATGCTAGAGGGTTGGGGGGGGGGGAGTATAGGGAGAACTACCAAGAGGTCAGTAACGACACACAAATTGTGGACAACAACAACAACAAATGGACTAAACTGAGATTGGTTCTGTGAAAACTAAGGATAGAGATTATCGGGGGGGGGGGGGGTGCATCGCAGCCAACTGCCAACCTTCTACTGGGAAGAGGGCACATGATGATGATGGCCTAACCACGGCTCACAGTTTATGTATCAAGACGTTAAACGTGGAATGTTTTTACACTGCCTACCAAAACAAACGCAGGATACTCAAAAGGAATAGAAAAAAAAAAAAAACAGGAACAAAAATGGGGCAGACTCCACCAGGATTACCAGCTCTTGTAAGCCTTGATGTTTCCTTTTAGTTATCTCTTGCCAATGAGCTGTTTATTAATCCTCGCCGCTTATCTACTTCCTCGTGTAATCCTCGGGAATTCCACCCCCCCCCCCCCCCACTCTTTCCAGTGTTTTCCTGTCCAATTTATCATATTAGCGATCCATTCCCCCAACTCCCTCCTGCTCTCCAGCTTTCTTTTCTAGCACCTGTTCATTCCTCTCTTGTTGCTTCGTAGTGCGATTATCACAGTGTAGCAGTGTGCTTTCAGTGCTGTTATCGTCATGTTCTTTTACAGATACATCGGGAGAAGTTCTGTTTTTAGCCCATTTGTTAATGATCTTTTGTAGAAAACTCAGAACCGGCTCTGCCATTATTCCATTCAGCGAACCCACCCGAGAAGCAGACCTTAGGGAGAGGCAGTACTGACCTACGAGGAAGAAGAAAAAGGGTTGGGGGGGGGTGTTGTTTTATACACGTTAGTTAATCCTTCCTTCAAAGGAATTTAGTCTTGATCCAGTCCTGATAAGACTTGCATGTGTATGTACAGAAATTCTATTTGCACTGTTTGTGGTATTAAGTATCGAATAAAGTAAACACTCACAGATGAATAAAAACAGAACCCAAACAAACTGAGTTTTAGAAGATTTTAGCGAATAAGAGACGATATTAGGGAAGGAGAGAAGATGTTAATGAAGGAGAAAAGATGTTAATGAAGGAGAGACGTTGTTTGTGAATGAGAGAATTCTATACTAGCTAACATCTACATCATATATCTTTTAACAGCTACATTCCGCACCAGTTAACATCTACATCCCATATCAATTAACATTTACGTCCAACATTGGTTGACATCTATATCCCACATCAGTTAACATTTACGTCCCATATCAGTTAACATCTACATTCAGTATCAGCTAACATCTACCATTCTTCTAAACCGCCTTCATAAGATCAAATAGGTCAAATCAGGTAAGCCTTCCCCGTACAGGTGAGTAACTCTTCTAAAGAACATAAGAAATCAAGCACAAGTCCATACCTATCCTTGGTTCTAGAGGCAGCCACTGCACTCGTTCTTTGTGATCTTTTCTGCGTATATTTCCTGACTTTTCTGCGTATATTTCCTGACTTTTCTGCGTATATTTCCTGACGTATTAATTGATCAGTTTGCGGTAAAATTCATAAAATTGAATATACTCAAATAGGCAAGGTCGCTTGAAACATCATCAACACTTTCATTTAAAAAAGTAACAATAAAATGCTATTATTTAACATACACAGGTGGATTTATAACATATTCTGATTAATAACTGATATTCTTTGCAGCCAAAGCTGCAAAGGTGTTGAGGCACAGATTCGTGTCGGAGTGGGAGCGCGTCATGGGAGCTATTTTCTCAGTCCTTGTGCAGCTAAAAAGGCGGGGGGAGGGTGTATAATACTTCTATAATATAATACTTAAATAATACTTATATATATATAATATAATACTTATATATAGGTGTATAATACTTCTATAATATAATAAATACTTACATAATACTTATATATAATATAATACTTATATATAGGTGTATAATACTTCTTTAGCAGATGCCACCACCATGGGGACTATGGAGATCCCCGCTCCATTAGCCAGGCTAGGCCTGTTACTAGGGGTACCAACGGAGAGGTGAGACAGGGTCTTGGTCAGTATCAGCTACAAAGAACACCAGCTCGCAGTTCCATGCAGACAGAAGTTAAGACAAGGCAAGACAAGACAGCTCGTCATTTAACATCTGATATAAAGAACTTTACACACGAAGCCGTAGCGCCAGCTATGTTTCGCCAACCTCTGACGCTAAGCATGCCAGCTATGGGTCGCAGATGGCCAAATCGGACAGCGTATTCACAACGTGAATGTCTCTCTCTTTAATTCCAATGATGAAATGAAGATACTGCTGACGCGCGCGTTATATATGAGGAAGAAATGATATCTGTGTCTAATATTTTGCCTAAAAAAAGGGGAGAGAACAAAGAGGCTGATTCACTGGCAAGGAAGGGCGGAGATCTCCCAGATCTTGACTACACCAGATCATTCATATTATAAATCCAGGACAATTATCACAGCCAAATAAAACCAAGTTTGGGGAGGGGAGGGGAGGGAGAGAGAGAGAGAGAGAGAGAGAGAGAGAGAAAGCATCTGGGCTTTCAGAATAAATGAGTCCAATAATCATCTGGACGGAGGTCAAGTCAAGATCTTCAGATTCCACACAGACCACAACTGACTGAAACATCACATGAATAACAAGTCTGAGGATGAGCGTACCTCTCTTCAGGCTTGCTGAGGCAGCGACCAACAGATGACTGCCAGAGAAAGGCTTAGCGAACTCCATAAATGAAGCTCACTTTCATATGTTGGTGAACCTTAGTTGATCAATACACTGTTCTACTTCCAACAGGTGTCATCTGGCAGCAGACTATACTCTGACCAATGAAGAGGCGAAGACTAGGGAGGCAAAAAGCGATCCTAAAACAAACCATGCCGAAGACAAAACATGTTGGACCGAAAGACACAGAAAACAGCAGCCTAGCTGTAAGCCGCAGGACAGCGCAACTACTCTCTGTTCTGAGCAAAGACAGAAAGAAATAACGAAAGAAAAAGACCAGAATATGGTCCTATTTTTTCCAACCCTCTACCGCATTCTTTTCGCCTATTTCCACCTTTTTAACTCTTAGCATTAGCACAGTGCACTCCAAAAGAAAAGAACAAGAACCTTGAGATAAACAACCGCGCAAAAGAACAAAAAGCACTTACAGGAGAACTGTTTATCCCTATTTCAGAGCTGGGGAAAGCTAAAGTTCAGTTTGATCGAAACAATGCTTGCCTTAAATGTCAAGCATAGTTTTCAAAGTAGGGAAGAAAATCTATGATTGTACATCTTTATACACATACACAAACCCCCCCCCCCCCAAGAAAAAATAGGATTGTAACCGCATGCCACTTGGAGTTCAAACCGGATACAACTTGTGGGTGAGAGCGGAAGTTAGTATCCAGAAATAATACTGAAGTCGAATTTGGGTTTGGTGACCTTTGACGACGCTACTGATGAGCTCATTTCCATCACTAGCTAAAACAAGCCGCATTAATGTAAGATCTATTGTAGTAAATGCACTATGTGAACTTGATATCTGTTTGCACTTATATGACTTTTCAGTGGCTCCCGGGGAGATTAGTTACAAAGATGAAGAATGAAAGGTTTGTGTAGAATTGAGAATAGTTCACTTGATTAGTGTCACATCTGTGCCCGCTAGTACTAGTAGCTGTTGGGCATAAGCAGGTAGGGAAGAGGGATTGACGGTCAGACCGAAAGACATGTCGGTAGACACGATCAGACAGGCAGACAGAAAGACAAGAGAGGCGGACGTGTAAGCGACATGAAAGACGGAGCGGGAGACAGACAGAAAGACAGAGAGATGGACGGAAAGTCAAACTGAAAGACAGATAGGCAGACACAATAAGACAGGCATACAGAAAGACAAGAGAGGCGGACATGTAAGCGACATGAAAGACAGAGCGGGAGACAGATAGAAAGAGAGAGAAATGGACAGACAGACAGGGATAGATAAAAGGACAGACAGAGAGAAAAAACAGACAGAGATACGCAGACAGATAGATGGATAGATAGACAGACAGACAGACAGACAGACAGACAGACAGACAAATAGATAGATAGATAGATAGATAGATAGATAGATAGATAGATAGATAGATAGACAGATAGATAGATAGATAGATAGATAGATAGATAGATAGATAGATAGATAGATAGATATAGATAGATAGATAAACAAGTTGGCAAACTATCAAGACATTAATGATGAGAATGTGAATAAAAATCGTACGAACAGACATCTCTACATATAAATCACACATACTTGGCTATAATCACACAGGTTTCATTCCTATATGGAACGCTACACAGAATATATATACTTTGAATTAAACAGAGACATAAAAAATACAAAGGCGTGATAATATTATACATCTCAAGCCAATATTACAGGGATTTTCAACTTGTACGCGTGTGACTACAAAACTCTACCTTACGTAAGGTGAAAGAAAATCAAAACACATTCCTTGGTGGATTCATTACAGAAACACCACAACCATCACCATCATCTTCATCATCCACATTTGAGTTTCATTTTGTGGCACACGGTGTCATACTCTGTTCTGTCCAGATACAGTCTCCTGGGTTGTCTGTCTACTATGGGTCTTTCTATATTTTCATAAATCTTTCATTGTCTGCACTGATTCTGTCTTCAGTGAGTTCATAAGACCTCTCCCAGTAACCCAGTATCTGGGAGTTACATGAAAGTGTTCTGGCGCTGGTAATGAAGTTCACTGAGGAATTATATAGCGTTTTTAAAGTCTCACTACACTTTCTATGAAAAAAAATTTGAAGTAAATCACGTCATCACAAAATGTGCTCAAAAAGATAATAATCTAATGGATTTAGATCTGGAGAACGACCAGGCCAAATTCCACGAGATATTATGTGATTTGCGAAAATTTATTTTTTAAAAAAAACCGCGTGTTGCTCTAGCTGTGTGTGCAGTTGCACCATCTTGCTGGAACAACGCTTCTTCAATTTAACGTTCATTCAGTTGTTCTAAACAAGGTTCCAGAATGTCAGTACGGTACAGATCGGCATTTATAGTGTTGTTGAAGAAAATTAGTCCAATTAAACGTTTGGTACTGACGGCACACCATACCCCAGTTTTCGCATCGTGTAGCGGCGCTTCATGAAATGTACTGGGATTAACACTGCTCCAAATACAATTATTTTGGCTATTAACGTATCCAGATAGTTGAAACCATGCCTCATCAGAGAAGAATGTTAAATCGAGAATTGACTCGTCTTCTTCAGCTAAAAATGCTTGAAACCACGTGGAGTAGATGACTCTGGATTGATTGTCACACTCTTTTAGTTCAGACACAACAGAAACCTTGTATGGATGAAAATGTAACCGCTGTTTAAGAATTTTGTGCACTGTGTTCAGTTCACCTCTTGCGACATTTTCCTTAAGGACTTGCATGGACTTTTCAGGATTCTGTCTTGGATATCTAGACATTTTTCTCCAGATACACCAGCCCTACCAGATCGCGGAGCATCTTCCACAGTTCCCATATCACGAAACTTATTCAAGAAATTTCTAACCGTAGTGCGATGAGGAGGTTGTTTATCAGGAAATTTTGCTATAAATCTTTGAACAACCATCCGTGTGTATCGACCGCCATTTCGAAACACCTGTTCAACCAAAAAAATTCTCTCTTTCGTTGATAACACCATTCTGTTTTGAGTGCAAAAAATTACCCCAGCAGATGGAAACCATTCACTGCATTTTTCTTCACGATTGACTGTGCAGCACATTTTTTATGACATCATTTTCTTCATTTTTACATAGAAGGTGTAGTGAGACTGTAAAAACATCCTGTATATTTCCAAGGTGAAAGACAAACTGGATCCTAAATATAAACCATGCCGAAGACAAGCTTGGTGGACCGAAAGACGCAGATATAGCAGCCTAGCTGTAAACCTCTGCACAACGCAAATACTCCCTTATCTGAGCAAAGGCAGAAAGAAATAAAGAGGGATAGCACATCCAGCTGGAGTTATTGTTCACTGTAACAATTTCATAACGTAAATTCTTTCAACACTGACGTCGTTATGAATATATCCACCTTCTTCATTTCGCCGATCTCACCCTGTGTTTATTAACCAGTTACCTTTAGTTGTAACAACAATCTGTAACTCACTAACCTAGCACAACCAGATTACCTCCCCTGATCGTGGATCGCTAACCAGATCAAAGCCACAGGTGAGAACGTTTGATCACTGATCAAAGTACATCAGAGAGTCTTTGTTGAACCTACAGATTTTTTTTATTAAATGCAACTGTATGTGTCAATCAGAGAGATTGACGAGTTCATCGCCACGCCTCTTCCGGACTGCTCCACGCTTACATCTTACATCCTTCCCGTGCCGTTAAACGTTACATGGTAGTTCGCCAAGATGTGCTGTCTTCAGCGAGTTTTTCAATCTCATCAAAGGATCTTATGCCCATTGAATTGGCTTCTCTTAACAATGTCCTCTTTAGAGTTTCATGCTGTCGACCTCCACACTGCAATGCTATTAATCTATGAGAATTTCCACAGTGTCTCGACCGAAATATCGGTAGGAGGGGCCAGAGAGATGACTTGTTTCAAAGACGCCTAAAAAGAAGAACACATTCAAACTGGTCAAGACCCTGGCCAAACTCCTAATTACACACTGTCGTTGTATTACACCGTAATTATCGAAATAGGTATCGGCGGATTTCCATATTTTGATGAAGCTTCTGAAAACCTTGAGGTGGGGGGGGGGATCCATGGCGAGAGGAATGGATACATGCGGCACCCCATATGACATAAAAACTCCCCCCCCCCCCCAGGCTATCCATAATTAAGTGAGCTATTAAGAACACATCCCGATTAATGAGAGCCTTCTGATACAATCCTGCTAGCCTGGATCTTCCTCCGCGTTCAGTATCACATAAATAGCCACCAGGACAAAGAGACAGTTCGCCTTCATCAATGCTCTCCTCGGATATGCTGGATGTGTGTCTCCATAGTTTGTTTTTTTTTTCCTACCCATGCTCTTTTTTCATAGGGGGGGGGGGGTTGAGGGTTGGGGGGGGGGTGTGCAAATCCGAATATTAGTCTCCAAAGTATGATAAAGAGAAATGACGACTGCGGTAAAACTAGTTCAAGTAATGAAGGTAGATAGAGGAGTGAGCAGAAACAAGAATGTGAGAAAGTAAGATGAGCACATGTAAATAACGAACATGCAACAATCCAATATTTCAGCAAAAGCCCTTTCAAGGATCACATTAAAGAAAATCACAACAGATAAATTATATATATATATATATATATATATATATATATATATATATATATAACAGAGCCTATCATTGTGTTTAATTGTTTTTCACTTGTTTTCGTGTTTCTGTCTGTTGTGTGTGTGTGGTTTTTTTATGTGATCCTTGAAAAAGGCTTATGCCGAAATATTGGTTTGTTGTATGTTCTTTATTTATATGTATTCATCTTCATTTTTGTTGTTCTTGTTTCTACCCAATTTTCTAATGCTATCTATCTTTTTCACTTTTTTTTCCTTGTAAAACTGAAGCATACACCTCTATCTACCTTCAAAGATTCAAGAGTCACATCCATCTACCTTCAAAGAGTCAAGACCTTCCTACACACTTGTTCTTTTCGGAACTCCAAAAAAAAATAAGATTAATAAAGCACTGTAGCTTTGTTTTCTTGCACTTCTAAAACTCCACTTTTCTTAAAAAACGTTGTAACCCCTGCAATAAAATTACCACCAATAAACCACCCGAATTTATCGTTAAGAAAATTGGCCGCAAAGTATTCGTAATCGAACATCGGAATATTCCGCCCACGTATTTGATGTACATGTTGAGTGTTCGATTACCGTAAAAAACAAAATGACAGGATTTGTAGCGAGTCGATCGCATGTGCGTGTCTTTGCTCGGGGGAGGGAGGGTATACCGGTGTTATTCTAATACTCCCAGCTCTGTCCAGTGCATTTTATCACCCACGAAGTAGAGACAAACAGAAATGTAACAAGAACACAGAATGATAAATGATATAGGTTTTGTTGTTGTTGTTGTTATGATGAGCTGGATGCATATGTGAACCACGTCAATCTTTTGTGACTCTGGCGGCAGATGAAGTCGTTTTTTGAAGACCTTCCATCATTGTTCAGACTGCTGGTCCTACTGTGGGAAAGTGGAGCTTGTTTCATTAAGATATAGTTTTTATGGTGAAACATTTCTTCCAGTGTCAACAAGTGGCCGTATGTTCAGTTATCGAATTGATGTTGAGTGCCTTCTTTCTTCTTTCTTTCTTTCTTTCTTTTTCTTTCTTTCTTTTTCTTTCTTCCTTTCTTTCTTCTTCTTCTTCCTACCTTCCTTTCTTTTTCTTCCTTCCTTTCTTTTTTTTCTTTCTTCTTTTTCCTACCTTCCTTTCTTCTTCTTCCTTTCTTTCTTCTTCTTCCTTTCTTGTCTTTCTTTCTTTCTTTCTTTCTTCTTCTTCTTCCTACCTTCCTTTCTTCTTCTTCCTTTCTTTCTTCTTCCTTTATTTCTTTCTTCTTTTTCCTCTTCCTTTCTTTCTTCCTTTCTTCTTTCTTCCTTTCTTTCTTTCTTCTTCCTGGAAATGCGATACTACTTCTCCTCCCCTCTTCTTTCCTTCCCCGAATATGACCGAGATATAAACAGTGAGCATATTAAAGAACATGCTATGAAGATATCTAGACGATATTGAACTGTATTTGTCCTTCATATTACAAAAAACCCCCAAAAACGTATGGGACACACAGAGAACGCTATACTCTCTCTATACACTGGTTACATGGCTATGAGGCAAACCAGTGACGCTCTATACACTGGTTACATGGCTATGAGGCAAACCAGTGACGAACTGCCGCATGTGTATGAGAATGAGACTTGATGTCGATGTCCCAGCGAACGACGAAGAAGAGGAAGCAAAGAGAGAGAAACAAACAGACAAGACACGCGCCAAGGGGAAGGTGTTTTAACAGTGGACAATCTGGCTCCGGAATTTTTCACTTTTTTTTTTTCAAATCATAAACTCTTTAACAAGTAATCAACAAGTCTTCACGGGGCTTCATCATCATCATCATCATCGGTGCCAACTGGCGTTGGTTTATTATGTATCTCCAGAGTATACGCTCCTTCACGCAGGCCATCAGTTCATTTTGGTGATCTCTCACACCATCCCGCCAGAATGTCCCACACGAGGCTTATACACGCTATTATAACAGAAGCGGGATTGCCGAAACAGTGGACAACTGCAGTATTTCCACAAACTATGCAAGGAAAGGTAACCTGAATAATGAAACGAACAAAATATGTACTTTCGACGCAGCAGATCATGCTCAAAAGACCACAATGACGACCCGCTTTCTGATATTCAAAGATATGTGGAAACAAAAGGTATAAAGGCACTGTATAGATATTCATAATATACTTTTTTGGAGAATTATACAGATCAGTTGAAGCAATTGCCTTCGATTATTGAGGAGGGATGTTGGCAATGGCTGGAGCATGTGCTCCGGATGACTCGTGACTCACTACAAAAAAAAACAAAACAGCACTAAGATGGACACCCACAGGGGAACAGGAGTAAGGGTAGAACAAAGGAGACATGGAGAAGAACTACTGAGAGGATGTTGAACAATAAAGGTCTCACATGGACAAAAAAGGGGGAGGGGGGGGGAAGAAATTGTTTATGGGAAAACCAATTGTGGAAGCCCCATGTGTCACTCGGTACTTAAAGATTTAGAGGAGAGAGAGGAAGGTAAGAATTCTAACATTATCAGGAAGTAAGGACGCTAACCAGAGAAGAATATTAGAAAACCACGAACATAGAGACGTAGTTATCTGAGAATGTAACTAAGAAACTCTGACGTAGGGACTAAAGAAAGCCCGACGGACTGTGTAGAAAGGTAGGTAAAGGTAACCCTTAGAGGCACCTAGGACATATGGTGGTCATATTTTACCTTGACCTGTTAAAAAAAAACTAGTGGGTGATGTGGTAAGCATCACGCCTGGGCCACCTTTCCTTTCCCAGCTTCAGAAGAAGCCGGGGACTGATTTCTACAGCCTCCGGCCGGATTCGAACCCCCGACCTTCGCCATGAGAGACTAGCGCACTAACCACTTCGCCACTCAGACGTCCCGAGCTGAAAGGAGGGGGGGAGGGATTATGGGGGGGGGGGGAGAGGGGGAACGAGAAATGAGATTCTGAACCAGGAAGGATGTGTTTCTTACTTCTCTGCTCGGATTTTGTTGGGTTTGTCAGCCACAGTGGCCCGGACGCCAATACACTCACGACCATGTTGCTTGGGTCTTCCACTTCATGGGAGAACTAAATAAAGCGTCGGCCAGGCGTAAAATCTGGACGGATCTCTGAGTATCATCCTTCCCCCTACGTGTATTTTGTCTGACTACCGTTATCAGTTGAACTGTTTGAGTTGCACGGATTTCGTTCATTATGCGACCACAAAATAGTGAGCCAGCTGGTGAACGGCCATAGAGATCAATGTCCTAAATGCAAACGCACCTTACGTGTAACTGGAAAAGTGGTTGGTTTTTTGTTTGTTTTTTTTTTTGGGGGGGGGGGGTTAAAAAAATGATGGAAATAACTAATGTTATACGTTATTGTCCAATTCTCCATACACTGGGGGAGGGGGAGGGATCAATTCTCTGGGACATATTCTATACAGGTATCGTTACACAGAGAACGTAGGCTGTATTCTTTTGGCACGACATTCTAAAGACAGACAACGATGAAGATGGATATACAACATCCGAAACATCGACCGGGAATCAACATAGCCGCGAGAGTGGTAGCGAAAGGACAGAGCAAGTTAGAGATCTACGGTAGCCAGCCTTCACTGGAGTGATGGCACAAGATGGGAAATGGCGATTCTTAGAAGATAATTAGAAAAAAAAGAAAAAAAAGAGAGAGAGAGAGAGAATGACTACTGGGCACTTCTGAAGTGTAATCTCATTATCAATATAATTTATTCTTGCACATTCCTATAATTCCATTTGAAGGTAAAGACGCTGTCCGATTAGGCACTCGGCGACCCATAGACGATCAAGACCCTGTTCCATCTCTCCGTTGGTACCCCCAGTAACAGGCATAGCCTGGCTAACGGGGCAGGGATCGTCATAGTCTACTAAAGAAGCATTGCACACCCCCCCTGCTTTTTATCTGTACTCCGGGACTGAAAAAAATAGCTGCCATAACCCGCTCCCACGCCGGTAGGATGCTGTGGCCTCAACACCTCCACAGCATCGGCTGCAAAGAACACCAGCTCGCAGTTACAGGACAAGACAAGGCAAGATAATTCTATTTTTTATAAATCTGTTTTCACAGATGTTTGTGAACAGACTTCTCACTGCTATAATCCTCGAGTTTGGTGCCAAGTGTAAACGTTCCCCTTGATGTGATAAGACCTTCACTACTGAATTCAACAGAAGAAGTACGTATGGCAGCGTGAAGAATATTGCAGTGTTATACTGAACCATAGACAAGAGTAGTGAAACTTGTATAAAAAAAAAAGATAATCCTGTCATGCCTTAGAGGCACATAGGGATATGGTGTTAGTGCCCATATTTTCCTTGACCTGTCAAGCACACTAGAGGGTGATATGGTCAGTATCACGCCTGGCTGCCTTTCCTTCCCCCAACTCCAGAAGAAGTCGGGTACCCTTTTCTACAGCTGGGTGACTGGGGTGCCTCCAGCCAGATTCGAAACCCCGACTTTCGCCATGAGAGACCAGTGCACAAACCACTTCGCCACTCAGACACCCAGTGAAACTTGTGCAATTAATAAAAAGATGACAAAGAAAGTAGAAACAAAAGAGATCTGCGGTTTTGGAGAGAAAATGAAATGCAACAAATATCCTGGACAGACAGGCAGAAAAGAAGAAAAAAAAAAAGCACACGTTAAGAGGTCCTCACAGAAGTTTCACAACAACGAAAATTAGTTAAACTGACGAGGGAGAAAGACCGCCAACATTTCCTGGACAATGCCATAAGAAGTTACAAAACTGGGCAATTCAAAGGGAAAACGAGTAAGAAGGGATGGCCAAGGGAAAACATATCTCAGTGACTGACCAACGAAAAAAAAAAAGACAAGGATTTGAACTTATCGAAAACACCAAGGATCGCACAATATGGATCATCATCATCATCATCATCGCTTTCCGACACGCTAATAATACAGAGACAGAGCTCCTAAAAAAGGCCAAAGCCTAAGACATCCCGCAAATCCTACAGAATGAAGGGACAAAATAATGCAGAAATTGCTGAGAAAACAGAAATCGATTGCGACGTTCAGAAAATAGAAAATCAATACAGATATGATCAATACTGAGGTAAGAGAACTTGGCTCTAAAGCACAGGGAGAGAGAGAGAGAGAGAGAGAGAGAAAGCATATTCTTGCTTTAATTTTCAAGAATTATAACTCCTGATCCTAGAGAACATACAGCAGGGCTTAAATAGATTTGAACTTATTAGATTTGAACAAATCTTGTAGATTTGAACAAGCGCTCAAGCACAGAAGAACAACGAGCCAGCGAAGGAACTTCAAAGGACGACAAATAGAGCTTTACACTGAACCAGTCCTGTACTATGGATGGAAAGCTTAGACAATCAGTAAAGACGGCCGTAATCAGCTGAAATTTAGTTCTTGGTAAGAGTCCCGAAGGTACCATGGACATCGAGAAAATGAGGAAGTTCTGAAAGAGGTAGAAGAAATAAGAAAAATTATAACGAAAATCAGAAAGCGATAGTTCAAATCTGTGGGGGGGGGGGGGGGGGCATGCCTGGTGTTAGAAGTGGACTAGGCCGCCTAATGGCAACAGGGAAGATCGAAGGTAGAAGAGGCGGAGGTAGACAAGAGAGGAAAGATGTTTGATGGTTTGGCATCCTGGCACGGGAAATATGCCAGTGACAAGCCTGATAAGACGGGCACTGGATCGAGGGTTACGGAAGGACATGATATCCCACGTCTGTCGGCAGGGACCTTGAGAGAGAGAAAGAGAGAAAGAGAGAGAAAGAGTGAGAAAGAGTGAGAAAGAAAGAGAGAATGGGAGAGAGAGAGAAAGAGAGAGTAAAAAAGACTGAGAAAGAGAGAGAGAAAGAGTGAGAAAGAGAGAGAGAAAAAGAGTGAGAAAGAGAGAGAGAGAAAGAGTGAGAAAGAGAGAGAGAAAAAGAGAGAGAGAGAAAAAGACTGAGAAAGAAAGAGAGAGAGAAAGAGTGAGAAAGAAAGAGAGAAAGAAAGAGAGAGAGAAAGAGAGAGAGAGAAAGAGAGAGAGAAAGCGAGAGAGAGAAAGAAAGAGAGAAAGAAAGAGAGACATAGAGAAAGAGAGAGAAACAAAGAGAGAAACTGGGCACGTAGGCCCGCCTGACAGTCTGCCCTTTCACAAACACTGATCTGTTCCAAGCGTTCTGCGTTAGTAAGTACAAATCTGCTATCCACATAACAAACATACGTAAATCGAAACAACGTAACATGCAAGTTTCACTCTCATCCAAGCGCTCAAGCACAGTAACTCGTGAAGAAAATGTCTATGTTCCTTACACGTCACTTGGAGCTAGAAAGTAATGGCGGTCTTGTATTATTTTTATATCTAAGGTTATCTTCCTCTTCTCCTTTTCATAGAAAGAAAGAAAGAAAGACCTGAAGATTCAAAATTTTGAAGACCGCTGATCGAGAACTTGCCTCCTGCGTTAAAAGTTCCTTTCCTCTTTGTAACTTTGGCCCACATCTTAACGTCTACAATCTGTTTTTTATGCTACAATCCCTCTGTAAAGTCCTATAAAGTTACTGCTGTTACAACCTTGAATGTCAGGCACGCTTACATGTGACCTTAGCTTCTCTGAGCGTTGACCCCGTATGTTAGATTTAACAGACAAGACAGATGGATGGACTACAACCAAAACCCTTTAAAAAAAAAACTTTAAAAGACCCAAATAGTGATTTAAGTGGTAAACGATATCCGAGGTTGATAGCTAATGCGGTGTGGTAGGCCAGAGTTCTTTGACCAGGCTAGAAGCTTGATATGACTGTCAGCATGCGTGTATGGAGCACACATAATGTGCTTTATACAGGTATTTAAAGAAATGGTACGGCAGATAAAGACAAGTATATGTTTATGATGACAGTCTAAATATACGGTTCAGCAGCCGAGTTCATAGACATACAGACAGATAGGTAGACAGACAGGCAGATGGATGGATGGATGGCGAACTGACAGACAGACAATGTCTAATCATCATAATCATCATATCAGCCAATGTCAGATAGATAATGTCAAATCATTATAAAAATCATAGAGATACGTCCAGACAGAGACAGACATACAGACAGGTCGGTAGACAGATGGATGGATGGATGGATGGATGGATGGATGGATGGCGAACTGAATCATCATATCAGCCAATGTCAGATAGATAATGTCAAATCATTATAAAAATCATATAGAGATATATCCAGACAGACAGACAGATAGATAGATAGATAGACAGACAGACAGACAGACAGACAGATAGATAGATAGATAGATAGATAGATAGATAGATAGACAGACAGACAGAGAGACAGACAGACAGACATAGATAGATAGATAGATAGATAGATAGATAGATAGATAGATAGATAGATAGATAGATAGATAGATAGATAGATAGATAGATAGATAGATAGTCAGTCTCAGCTACTGGTTACAAGAAATCATTTACTACCTGCTATAGGTGACACAGGTACGTTATCAGCTGGCCCCACACGCTTGGCAAACACTTCAGCCACTTTCTCACATGACGAAGCGCCCAGAGCATCTCCCGTAGCTGGGAGATTCATCGCCAGCGAGAACAAACAAACAAAATACACACTCGTGTAAGACATTTTCCAATATCCAAAGACTTTCCGAAGCACAGAGGAACTGTAAGGGAATTTTGGTTCGTTGCTCTCAGCACAAGAACTTAACACCGACGTAGGTAAATCCACTGATAAAGTTGTGTTTTAAAACTCTCCCGAGTTCTTTCAATGGAAACCCGCAGTCCGGCGGCTTGCGTTCCTATCACAAACCCCCAGGACTGAATCTCGATGCTGATTGGCTCGTCGTCTCTAACAGTCGACGAGACGGGGGGAAAGGGGGGAGTGGGGGGAAGGGAACCCGTGCGAGTGAGGAAAAAAAAAAACCGTTGAGAGCTAGTCTTGCCCAAGAATTTGTGTTGCATGGGGGAAAGGGAAAAAAAATGTATGTATCCCGATTTGGGTCACTGCATTTTGACTAGAAACGGACGTTGGGGCTTAAAAATAAATAAATAAATAAAAATAAAGCGACCACTTGCAGGGGCGTTGCCTCTCCGTCCTCTAAACAGTAGTTAACAAACAAAACAGGTCAGTGAAAAGAACTGATTATGACTCGAAAATTTTGCAAACAGGGCACTTCAGACGTGAAGGAGATGAAAACAGCAAAAAAGATGAGTGGGAATCGAACCCTGGACAAAATAAGACAAACAACCGCCCAATCACGTGAAACAACCGTCAACCTCAGTCACGAAGCATCCAAATAATAATAATAATAATAATAAAAGATCAAATTCGTTTCCATGCCATTAATGCATATTGGGGAACATTGTATTAGACTCATATTTTCCGTAAACTCCAGCAAATGAAAGTGTGAGGCAACAATAATAATAATAATAATAATCATCATCATCTCTAAGCTATTTGCGTAGTGTTCTCATGATCATTGGCAGACGTGACGTGTTCCGTATTTTATTGTTTATTTGATGGAAAGGCCAGGAAAAAAAACCTCGGGCACTGAAAGACAGTTACCCTATGTGACAAACACCACCAGGTGCCCCATTTTGGCTTTCATAGATCAAGAAATGAGTTACTTGTAGATTCAATGGGATTTTCAGGACTACTTTCTAGTTATTGTTAGCGATTGTTTGGGTGTTTGGTTGGCTTATTTAGGATGGCTTATTGGATGATTGATTTGTCTGATGGTTGTTTGGTTGGTCTATTTTTGGATGGATTTATTGGATAACTGATTGGTTGGTTTGACGGTTGTTTGGTTGGCTTATTTTGGATGGTGATTGGATGATTAGTTGGTTTGATGGTTGTTTGTTTGGTTTATTTCGGATGGTTTATTGGATGCTTGGTTTGTTTATTATGGATGGGTTTATTGGATGACTGATTCGTTGGTTTCATGGTTCTTTGACTGGTTGATTTTGGATGGTTTATTGAATGACTGGTTGATTTCATGGTTGTGTGGTTGATTTATTTTAGGTGATGGTTTTAATGACAGGTTGATTTCATGGTTGTGTGGTTGATTTATTTTAGGTGATGGGTTTAATGACTGGTTGATTTCATGGTTGCGTGGTTGATTTATTTTAGATGATGGGTTTAATGACTGGTTGGTTCAATGGTTATACATGATTGGTTGATTTGTTGGTTCTCTGACCGATTGTTGTTTTTGCTGTTCATCTCTTCGTCTTGCTGTCACTACATCTCATGCAGTTGGTGAAAAATCTCTAAAGACAACTGTCGAATCAGGTGAAGTGTGGACCAAGATGACTTCCTTTAAATCTGTGACGTGGGGCCAGAAAACACACCCCGCCCCCCCCCCCTTGGTACATTTTACCCGTGTATTGAAAACCAGTAACCACATCAGAGGGCCCTCATTTTAATTTTAACAGTGTCAAGGGAAAGATTTTTCTAAACTAGTGTGATTGTATCTTGGATCATTACCAACTAAAAATGGAGATACAACGAGGGAAATTAAAAGGAGGACATCTATAGCTCTTCAAAAAGTAAAACAACTAAATAAGCTGTGGAGAGGAACAGACAGAACTACAAAAATAAGATGTTTAAGGGCATGCATCTTTCTCATTGCAACATATGATTGTGAGACCTGGACACTTAACAAAACAGCAGAGAAACGCATAAATGCCTTTAAATGTAAATGCTACAGAAGAGTTCTTCAAATATCATGGACACAAAAAAGAACAGTTATATCCATATTACAAGAACTTAATACTGAAGAAGGTTGGAAAGTAAAGAGGATTAAAGAGCGAAAATTTAAATACTTTGGACATATTAAACCTCATGATAATTTAGAGAAGACTGTCTTGGAAGGGTGGATAATGGGAAAAAGAAAGAGAGGAAGACCAAGGCGAAGATGGCTGCAAGACATCGTTGATAATCTGCAAATGGATGCATCAGCAGCAGGCCATCTTGCTTACAACCGAGAGGCTTATAGGAGAGCTGTTAGGGAGGCAAAGTTCCGCAAGAGTCATGCAAATGACTGACTGACCGACTGTGTGTGATTGTATGTGTATATGTGTACAAGTGTGAGAATGTGTGTATGTGTGCATGTGTGTGTTTTAAAACATGGAAAAAAAAGATGACCCTGAATCGCGTGAGAGTACGTTAAATTGTATCTCACAATCTTACATTTGTCAACATTACAATATTGTACATTGCATTTCTCATGATTAAAATATTGTACATTACATTTCTTAACATTAAAATATTATATATTACATTTCTCAACATTACAATTTTCTATATTACATTTTTCAACATTACAATTTTATACATCACATTTCTCAACATAAAATATTGTACTTTACATTTCTCAACATTACATGTTTATTTGCCGTTTTGCATTCCTTTATTGTACTTTGAACGGAATTTTTTTTTCAATTTAATATTTATATGGTGCGAATGAAAATTTGAAAAGAAACAGACGGATTGGTGTTAGCGAATTACATTTCATGAATTCTTCATTCTCTCTCTCTCTCTCTCTCTCTCTCTCTCTCTCTCTCTCTGTGCGCGTGTGTGTGCATGTTCTTTCATTGGTAGAACTGATGTCCTGAAAGAAAAGACCAAATATTGACAAAGCGGCAAAGGAGCAAGCTCTTGGGCAAGACCATTTACTTCTCTGCTTAGTCGGGGCTGATCCGCCTCGTTGCTCTTGAGTCAACCGAGGCCAAGGAGGGCCTCTGTTAAAAACTCTGTTCACATTTTTTTTAAAGTTAACATTTTTTTTCTTCCCCCTTTAAACTTGATATTATCCATATACTGCATTACAAAGAGTTGACTTTCATTCTCGTGACTGGTTGCTAAAATGAAACTGTTCATTGTGCTTAACTGAAGCTAATGAAATGTCTAAAGGAGTGCTAATACGCTGATTAACGCTAAGCCTAATTAAACTAAGCTAGAGCGTGTGTACTGTCTCATTTCTAGCTATATCTCCAGTCTGTCGGCTACAGCTTACTCACAAGGACACCAGGAGTGGTCAAATAATGGAGTCTTTCATATGTCACTCTTTTTTTTTGGCATCTTCAGTTTAAAAGCGAGCGACCCGAGCCTTAACAATGCTCTCTTAGTCCGTGTACATAAGTAAGTGTCATAAAACTTATAAATGTACACAGGGGAAGGTCACTGTAGTAAACTTTTCTTTCTTTTTTCTTTTCCTTTAATTCTTTCACTCCCATGCTTTTTTTTTTTTTTAATGAAAAATTTTGGTAGAAAGAAAGTAGAAAGAAGTTAATCTATTCTTGAAACAAACAAAAAAAATATGTGTATATGGGGTGGGTTAGAAATATAGGACTTTTCTTGATTTTATTTAGACTTTGCCTAAACTATCACTCTGAACATTGATTCGTCTAGGCAAGCAAGATATATTAGCTCTGTCAGCGTTGTTTTGGAGAGAGAAAGAGTTAAAGTTATTAACAGCCTCAGTTTTAACAACAACAAATTTAACAACGGTTTTTTTTAAACAAGAATAATGTTGTTTTTATTCCTCTGTGCTTCTTCTTCTTCTTCTTCTTTTTCTTTTCTAGCTTGTTTAAGTATTTCCTTCCGTGTATTTGCAAGCAAATGGTAGTATGATGTTTAAATATCAACTCAGACTTCACGCGAAACATTAATGTTAAAAACTCTTATTTTCTTACGCTGTTCAATTGTAAATGTAGCCAGAGTATTACCTCCTTGATTCCAAGGGAAAAAAAAGTGTTGGAGGTGGTGGTAGGTCTTGCATATCGTTGTTCGGAGCAAAAAGTCACATAAAGTTCTTTGTTTTTAACTAATATATAACATAGGACTTATTTATTTGTCTACCCAGTCATGGATGAATGAGGCTGGAAACTGATGGTCGTATAACGGGAAACTGCCAGCCTAAAAGACAGAGGAGATCATTGAAATATCTCGTTACACGAGGCAAACCACTGAGGTCTGTTAGAAAGCTGCTTCCTCAACACTGACAAGTATATGAGGAAGGGGTCAAGACAAGACCAGACAAGACAAGACAAGACAAGACAAGAAGACCAGATAAGATAAGACAAGACAAGACAAGACAAGACCAGACAAGACAAGACAAGACAAGACCAGACAAGACAAGACAAGACAAGACAAGACAAGACCAGATAAGATAAGACAAGATAAGATAAGATCTTCTTCTTCTTCTTCTATTCTTCTTCCAATATCTCCATGGAACTACGAGCTGGTGTTCTTTGCAGCCGAAACTGTGGAGATTGTGAGGCACAGCCTCGTATCGGACTGAAAGCGGGTTGTGGCAGCTATTTTTTTTTCAGTCCCGGAGTGTAGCTATAACCAGAGGGAACGTGCAGTGCTCCTTTGGCAGACTCTACCACCATGGGGGCTATGGCGACCCTTACTCCCGTTAGCTAAGCTAGGGTTGCTACAGGAGGTACCAGCGGAGAGATGGGACAGGGTCTTGATCAGCTGTGGTTCGCCAGGTCTGAAGCCAGCATGTCAGCCATGGGTCGTCGATTGCCAAAACGGACAGTGTCTTTGATTTCCCGCCCCCCCCCCCCCACCCCCGACTCGCCAGACTTAGACACTAACGCTTAGAGGGGAGCAAAGATGACTGTTCTAGAAGAACGGCATGGATACCAGGGCCGATAAACAAGAGCTGATAAATGCGCCATCCCACCTCTTCGCTGATGTTCATCGAAAAAGACTCCAAACTAGTCAAAGGATGAGTGCTTACCGTGGACCACGTGGTTTTCTAGTCTGCCACAAAAAGCTAGCTTCTGGGAGGAGCACCCAGGGCCTTCAAGCAGTCCACTCCCAATCCTTCTTCTTCTTCTTCTTCTTCTTTTGTGTTCGAGGTTGTTGGTCACATCAGATTCTGATCCCTGTCAACATGGCAACGCTCGCAGTCCTCTCCAGATCCTGATATGAGTCCCCAAAGCATATGCCCCAAGCTTGTGTCCTCTGGCCATGTCTCACGCATGGTTTGGGCACTCCTGAAGGATATGTTCTGGAGTCTGGACTCCACTGCCACATGGACACTCATCTTAGTGAGACAGTTTGAGACGATGTAGGTGGCTCAGTAGTTTGCAGTGGCTTGCCCTTAGACAAAAGAGGATGGTTTGCTGATGTCTTTGTAGTTGGCATATTGCATATGCTTCGTTGTTGCATTTCAGTTGTTTCTTCCATTCAGATCTCCACTGGCTTAATGATTATAGTTTTGCCCTCTTGGTAGTCTACCGGATGATTTGTTTGATCTTGATTGGTGCCAGCTTTGGATAGGGTGTCAGCTATTTCACTGCCAGCTATTCCACAGTGGGATGTTACAACAAGGAGCCGATGTTCCAACATCGTCACAGCGACGGCTGAAAAAAGCATCCTGCTTTCATCTTCATGAGCATCAAACAAAAACACTGGAGTTTGTCATTATCAATTCTCCGCGGAGACTTACGGACTCAAACTTGACCCCTGGGAAGAAAAAAAAATTGATAGAAAACTGAGGCTCACACGAGGATTATTTTGATTCTTAGGCATAAAGCTTAAAGAAAGGGAAGATCAACATGGAAGAACACGGGGAAAAGGTCCTCATCCTGTGTCCTCTCCATGGAAGGTTGGTTGGAATGGTCCTTCAACCTGGTCTTCCTTCGTTTTCGCGGTGCAAACTCAATTCAGTCCAATTGTTTTTGTTACCCACCAATCTTTTATACAGTATAAAGGAGAAAATGTGAGAACAAAGTCATTGTTTGTTTAAGAGTACACTAATATAAATACTATTCCCGCCATGTCATATTTGACGCTTCAATCAAGGGAAGTAATAGAGCACTGTGCTGTATGGGTAGGGTTCGAAAATCATAGACAAGGGAAATAACAGAGCACTGTGTTGTATGGGTAGGGCTCGAAAATCATAGACAACTGAAGTAATAGAGCACTGTGCTGTAAGGGTAAACCTCGAAAAAAATCAAGGGCTCCGGTAGGACGAGCAACTTGTGGCTAAGATAACAAGTCCGTGGTTCAAGTCTCGTGCCATTTTTCCTTTCTCTCATGTTTTAATGAAAAGAGATCTGCCTATGACAGTGTTTCCCAGACTTGTTCGGGCTGCCGCCCCTTATTCTCCCAGGCCATAGGCTCAGCTTATGTAGTATTCATACAATGGCCTATTAAACTAGGATATGCATTGCACATCTAAAAACTACACCTGGCAATTTTACATTTTATAAGTCACCTACTGCATTATTTTCTCAACTTTTAATGTGATGGATACGTTTCATGCAAGGGCATAAGTTTCTCAATACCGGGATGAAAAGTGCTAAGAAGGAAGGTATTAGTGCCCCGGTCTGTTGCTTTCGTCTTCCCTCAATGCCCCCACTACTGTCCCACTACCCGCTCCCCCCCCCCCCCCCACCCCCACTGACTCTTTTCTTTCACCACCTCCTCCCCTCATACTTTTCAACACCCACAAGATGGAGGGGACGGGCGTTATCGCCCACTTTGAGAAACACTGGTCTATGATTTGTCAAAGTTTGACTACACAAAGTCTTTTCGCTCTTTACCCTGCAAAAGCCTGCTCGCTTTCCTATTGGCACAAAATTTACCATCTGCAACTAAGGGAAGCAATCTCTTCCATTTCAGATCTGGGAAACTGCTTTCAGGATTACCTGCCATAGCTTCGAAGCCGCGGCATGAGCGGTCTCATTCACTCTGATAGAGCCGGCAATCATTCTTGGCGATTTCAAACAGTTAGGCTGATTTCAATCTTCGGTGCTACTTAGACACCCCACTGAAATATTTTTATCTTTTATTTCCTTCTATTTTCCTTTAGTTCTCCCCCCCCCCCCCCACCAATTCAGTAGTGTTTTGATAATACGATGCTGTCATTTTCCAGTTCAGAAATGTTTTGTTATTCGATGCCTTCATTTTCAAGTTTTCTGGGGAAACTAAAGTGAACCGTATCTCATGATCATCATCATGTGCCCTCTTCTAATGGGAAATTGGTCATAAAGTTCATACAACTTGCTATCTTCTTTTTTCACAGTACACACAGTCAAACTTAATCCAGGTCATTCTTTTAATGCTCTCACCCGATCTATGAAAAGGACGCTTCTAGGAGTTGGGGGGGGGGGGGGAAGGCAGGAATTTGTACTTTCGGTTCATTGATAAAATGAAGGATCTTTGGGCACTGATATATAAATTGAACGGCCAAAAAAATACATATGTAAGCTATAATGAATTTGATTACACGGATTCATAATGAGGCAGATGCAAGAAAAGACACTGCTGTAGGCGATTATCACCAAACTGAAAAAAAAAAAAGCATTTGGATTCAGATAAAGTGACAAACGGACCAGTATTAAACAGGCCAGTCCTGTGTTTTAAGGATCTGTGCTCGGGAATCGTTTTACTTTGGTCAGTAAGCCTACATACCCCTTGTTTTGAAATACTTGTCCCTTTTTGTCCGGTATTCTCATCTTTTGATCCCTGCATGTTCGAAAATGATCCAGAATGGGTTTTAATTGTCTTAAAGTTCAAAGGTTCAAAATTCAGACTGCGGCTTCACTGCTTTCTGGACAACCTCATATATGCTCCGCCGCGTGCCGCTACATCCATTCAAGAGTGTGTTTGCTAATAGTTCCTGTCAAACGTTGGTTCTTTACAAGGTTTTTAATTATCTTAGTGGAAATTTCGCTATTTTGAAGAAATTTCACTCTGTAGAGAAGTACAACAGATAGGCCTGATTGGTACATTTATTAAGTAAAGTTTTAAATCTGGTCTACTGATTGAAAGGGACAGATATTGAAGAAGTCACTCAATTTGCATACCTTGGCAGCTACATAGACCAGGATGGTGACACTAGAAAGGAAGTTAGGATCAGAATTGCAAAAGCAGCATCAATCTTCAAGAATCTTGAGAACATATGGAATTCAAAAGTTATAAGCACAAAAACCAAGTTAAGACTATTCAATTCAAATGTAATATCCACCCTCATTTATGCATGTGAAAGCTGGAAAACAACTAAAGAAATAGAAAAGAAATTAGACTCTTTTGAAAACAAATGCCTAAGGAAAATACTCGGCATCAAGTGGAATGAATTCAAGAACAATGCAGAGATAAGACAGATGACTGAACAACAACCAGTCTCATGGGTGATCAGGAAAAGGAGATGGACATATGTTGGTCACTTGATGAGAAGAAATGATCAGAGAATCCCAAAACAAGCTATCAGTGGAACACAACAGGCAGAAGAAAAGGGGCAGACCGCGTGAAACTCTGAAGAGGACATTATTAAGAGAGGCCAAGTTAACAGGCATAAAATCCTTTGATGAGGTTGAAAGACTCACCGAAGACAGGAAAAATTGGCGAACTACTTTGCGAGCCCTATGTGACGTTTAACGGCACGGGAAGGATATAAGATATATATAAGACTGATTGAAAGTTTGGGTTTAAATTTAAATTTAAGTTTAGCCCTTCTGCCTTATGATTTCTGTATTTGAACTGAGAAACATTTTTTTTTCTTGTGGTACAAATAGGAAATAACGAGAATTTCGCACAGTAAAGTAACAGAGCACGGTACTGTATGGTTAGAACTCGATAAATCATAGACAAAGCACTCTAAGATGTGAGAGAAAGAAAAATGACAGGAGAATTATCTGGAGATTAAACACTGGACTCCAGTAGGACGGACATCTCGTGGCCAGGAAAACAGATCTAGACGGCTGCCCCGTTCTATCGGAGTCCGTGGTTCAAGTCTCAGGCCATTTTCCTTTCTCTCCCGTCACTTAGCGCTATGTCTGATTTTTTTTTTTTTTCCTGAGGTCTAACCACGTAACCTTGAGTAAAGGATGGACAAGTTATTTCAGGTAATAGTTCAAGTATCACCTGACACCCTTTCAGAAGGAACTCGAGTACATGGCATGAAACGAAAACATCATGAAACGAAAACATCGCGTGAAGAATGAACAAATAAAAGCTGCCGCAGATAACACCAACAAAAAGATGTTACGAGTGACGAAAACTTAAGTATACCAACATATGTAGTGTTTTCCAAACACTGTTTAACTTTCCTGGATGCAATCATAGGAGTTTATTATTTTTTTTACATTCCGATGTTTGTACATTGTTTATTCAGTGTTGTTTATCCTTTCCTGACAGTTTGGCAGGTGGCATAGATTTACGTAAATAAACGTCTTTCACCAACAATTTTTTTTTCTTCTCTACGCTGTCTGGTTACCCAAGATGTTTTGTTATTGTTGTAGCTTGTTGCCCCTAGTTTCACACTTCTTACTCGCGTAGAAATATGTAAATATTTGTGCTGCTCTGTTTGAACTGTCCCAACTCCGTCACTTCGACACTTTCTTTACCACATCCGTATTGTATGACGGATACCCCCGAGCGAGAAAACAGGCCAAACCGGACAACAAAACCAGTGCTCGTATTGTTTGTGGGAAGAGGAGAAAGACCACTCGTGTCTGCTTGTGTTATTTTAAGAAATAAAAGCTGAACTGTCTTCCGGCGAGGTCAAAGAGCAAGAAAAAGATGGGGCAGGGAAACTTAAACAGGACAGTAAAAACACAGATGAACGCCCAGCTTTGGGTCAGTGATCTCAGGCCGGTAACATCACACAGAAGTAGAAACACGTGGACCGTGACCAGGTTGGTAGAAATAACTTGGCATGCCACATGAACAGTTTGTTTCTTAAGACCACGACAGAGGTGACATAGGTTTGACCTTTCTTAAAATCAACCACAGGAAGACAATGGCTTTCTTTACTTGAATTTTTATATTTTGAAAATAGCAATAATTCCTTTTGGAAAGGTCTTCTTTGCTCACTTTTTTTCAGTTGCTTGTTGCATTCCATTATGAATGTTCAGATCAAGACGCTGTCAGCTTTGGCAAGTAAGCAACCCATGCTGGCTTGCTGGCGTCAGGGTTGGTGTACCATAGCTGGCATGCTGGCGTCAGGGTTGGTGAACCAAAGTTGACCAAGACCCTGTCCCATCTCTCCATTGGCACCAGACCTAGCCTGGCTAACGGAGGTAGAGATCACGATAGTGCACATGGTGGTGGAGTCTGCTAAAGAAGTACTTACACCCCTGTTTTCTAACTGCACTCAGGAACACAAAAAAAAAACGGCCGCCATAATCCGCTCCCATTCAGATATGTACATCAGCAACTTCACAGTAACCGACTGCAAAATGCACCAGCTCACAGTTTCAGGGAGAAGACAGGAGAAGACACATAAAATGTTCACGTCTTATCATTAAATACAGTACATAGAAGCTCAAAGGGCTGAAACGCATGTTCTCTCTTGGGGGGGGGGGGAGAGAAGAGAAGGATTCTTCTCTGATGATCTGAGGAGTTGAGTTGTTGCTTTGCCCTCTACAAACACAGTCTCCTACCATCACGACAAAGCATGTGTGACATTTTTTCTGTACTTGGCGGTATGTGACAATATTTGTCTTTATCTAATTTTGATAGTGATAATCATGCTGTTCATCAATACAAGGACAACTTTGTACATCATTATCCATCGTGTTTCTTCTTCTTCTTCTTCTTCTCTCCTCCTCCTCCTCCTTCTTCTTCTTGCTACTACTCCTTTTTTCTCCTTCTCTCCTCCTCCTTCTTCTTTCTCCTCCTCCTTCTTCTTCCTCCAACTACTCCTCCTTCCTCCTCCTTCTTCTTCTTCCTCTTCCTCCTCCTTCTTCTTCCTCCAGCTACTCTACCTTCCTCCTCCTCCTTCTTCTTCTTCCTCCTCCTCCTTCTTCTTCCTCCTCCTCCTTCTTCTTCTTCCTCCTCCTTCTTCTTGCTACTACTCCTTTCTTCTCCTTCTCTCCTCCTTATTCTTCCTCCAACTACTCCTCCTTCCTCCTCCTTCTTCTTCTTACTCTACCTCCTCCTCCTTCTTCTTCCTCCAGCTACTCCACCTTCCTCCTCCTCCTTCTTCCTCCTTCTTCTTCTTATTCCTCCTCCTTCTTCTTCTTCTTCCTCCTCCTCCTTCTTCTTCTTCTTCCTCCTCCTCCTCCTTCTTCTTCCTCTTCCTCCTCCTTCTTCTTCTTCTTGCTACTACTCCTTTCTTCTCTTTCTCTCCTCCTTCTTCTTCTTTCTCCTCCTCCTCCTTCTTCCTCCTCCTCCTTCCTCCAACTACTCCTCCTTCTTCTTCCTCTTATTCCTCCTCCTCCTTCTTCTTCCTCCAGCTACTCCCTCTTCCTCCTCCTCCATTTTCTTCTTCCTCCTCCTCCTTTCTCCTCTACGTCCTCAAAGGCTTACACTGAATCTAAGCAAAAAGTAATTAGAGTTCTAAAACAAACTTTAGTAGGAGCTGGTTTATGCAAACAGTTGCAACGTTCTTTACAACAACAACAAAACAAACAAACAGACAGAACAAAGAAATTATAAACGAAGAGAAAGTCAAAACTGACACACAGCAAATAAAAATTTGGTACTATATGTTCGCAGGGCCGTCTTAAAAGCATCGGGGGGTGGGGGGGGGGAGGGCATTGGGCAAAGTAGTGTACTGGGCCCCCAACCATTCCTCTCAAACATATGCAAGTATTGTTAGCAGTTTATAGAGTTCCATGGCTGGTCTGGTCCCCATGCACTTGGGGCTCCTGGGCAGTGTCCAGGTGGGGCTACCCGTTAAGACGGCACTGCAATTAGATGGTGCAAATATAGGGAAAAAAAACGGCATGTTGTGGGGATTCAAACCCATAACTATTTGTTCAGTATGTGAGTACTTAGCAATACATATGCCCCGACCTCCTGTCCACAGATTCTCTCGCTTAGATTCAGTTTTGTGGTTCTTCGTCCATCACAGTTTTAAGGGTTAAAGATGGCGGGTTTCTTAGTTTTGTTTCCCCTCCAAAGGGAAATGATTCCCGATAACAACAATGGATACCAGCATGAAACAACGACACTTGAGTGAAGTCCCCTTCAAACAATGCCGGAAATGAGCCACGTTACTGTCACTTAGGCTGTGAAAGTCTTTATTTATTTTAGAGTATGGACATTACAAAACGCTTAAACGAAAACTTCCCACGTTTGTACGTGAAAGCACTGGCGTACGTGTGCACATTCAACAAGGATCATTCAAGTGTTGTAGTGTTGTGAGTGTCAGAGGTCAATTAGTACATCTTGAGAAATTTTTTTTTTTTGGGGTGGGGGTGGGGAAGAGTTTATTCCTGTCACATTTGAAATGTTTGTTCTGTTTTGTCGTAACTTGTACATGCATTTCATTTATTTTATACATGTATGTGTTTGTTTACGGTCAAGTATTTGAAACAAGAATATTTTTATCTGCAACTGCCCGTGGACTTTGTTCTGGGCAGTATAACTTGCGGTTGTCAAAAAATTAGTGTTATTATTATTTATTATTATTATTATTATTTACAATTTTCTTTTTTTTAAATGCGTGTATATTTTGTGTAATTGTTAAAATATGACAAAATCTTAATAATGATAATAATAATCTTTCCTCCCTCCCCACCCCACCAAAACCCCAACTTATAAAATTGATCACATGTAATAGGGTGGGGAAGTGGTTAGTGCACTAGTCTCTGATGGCGAAGGTCGGGAGTTCAAATCCGGGGCCCATTAACTCAGCTGTAGAAATTGGTACCCAATTTCCTATGGAGCTGGAGTGGCCAGGGCGTGACGCTGACCACATCGCCCTCTAGTGCGCCGACAGGTCAATGAAGATATGCACAAAAAACACCGTATGTCCCAGGTGCCTCTAAGACATGACAGTGTTACCTTTAACCTGTGCTGTAATTAGGATATAATTTTCTGAAATATATTTACGCCCCAGGTATATTAAAATTAAATTTCAATCCAGTGGACAATGACAATAATTATAAATCTTGAGAATTTGTTATTTACTTACAGTATTAGCTCTGATACACTCAGCCTCTAAAAATGGGTACTAGAGAAATCTGGAAAGGTAAATATAGCCACGCGTGGTACTGACCACGTCACACTTCATGTACCCATGGTCTTGGAAGTGCAGGCACTGTATTCCCATAAGGGCGTGGAAACAGGCACTTTACCTTTTATCTTGACCTTAATACCTGCGATGTAAAAACAAAGAAACCCAGACACTATATTTCCATAAGCTGTACATGGTACGAGTATGCCAAAGCACAAAACTGTCAAATGGGAAAAACAACGAATGTTTTGCATGTTAAGATGGTATAGCCCCAGCGTTGTATGAATAGTTTTCGAAAGAAATAGTAGATAAAGCAAATTTAGACTTGGCAGAAAGAAAAATGACAAGAACGTTATCTGGGACTCGAACCACGGACTCCGATAAGGCAAGGAACCGGTTTCCCACGAAAAACAGCACACTGTACACTAAGCCACTTAAGCGTCGGAATTTCAGTGTCAAGGTCTCGATTCTTTTCCAGATGTCACATTTTCAACTGCATTTAAGTCTCGGCTACTGAAGCATTTTTTTTTTTTTCTGTTTTGGAGGTCTTAGATGGCCGAGTGGATGGTGTGCTCTTTCTCGTGGCTAGGTGGCTGCTCGCCCTATCGGAGTCCGTGATTCGAGTCCCCAGGTAAAACTCCTTTCAGTTTACTTTCTCTCGCGTCTAAAATAATTTGTTTATTATGCTTCGAATGTTAGCCATGAAACAATGGGTGGTTAATCACTTTATTATATACCAACGAACTAGGATATAATACAAGCAATAGCCTCATAGTAATCGAAGGAGTGCCAGTTGAGGAAGTAGAGTGTCTCATATATTTAGGCAGCAGAGAGGATATATATGGGGGAACGGAAAAGGATGCTAAAGCTACAATAACCAAGGCCAGGACATCATCTATCCAACTTAACAAAATATGATCATCTAAGAACATCACAACAAGAACCAAACTTAGGCTTCTCAATACAAACGTAAAGACTGTCCTGCTATATGGTTCGGAGACACAGGTTATGATCAAGACAATGCAACAGAGGATACAAACATTCATGAACTACTGCGTGAGGAGGATTTTAAACATTAAATGGCAGGACAAGACTTGGAACGAGGAGGTCTGAGAAAGGGCAGGACAAGAACCTATGAACCTACAAATCATGTCTAGGAAATGGAGGCTGACTGGCCACACTCTGAGGAAACACGACACTTGCATAGCAAGACAGGCACTGACATGGAATCCTCAAGGAAACAGAAAACGAGGAAGATCTGGACTTACTTGAAGAGAAGAGAAATGATGACAGTGCCCAGAGACAAGGGATACACATGGAAGGAAGCGGAGAATAATTCAAAGAACAGAGATGACTGGAGAGACTTTATCCGTGGCCTATGCTCTTAAGGGGGTGAAAGGGGATGATGATGATGATGATGATGATGATGATGATGATGATGATGATGATGATGATGATGAAAGAACCATGAGTGACTAACGTTAACCATGTTCGTGTTTACGCGTACTGAAACGCCTGACAACACAGCTCTTTGGGAAGACATTGTTCCAACATCTGACAGGCTGCAAGAGGTTTATTTAAAAAGAAAACAAAACATGTGTATTGTCCTTAATATTGAACCTCGCAAACAAAGCGCTCATTCTTTCATGCAGTACTCGGATAATATAAGAAAAATTTTAAAATCGAAATCGCCAATCCTCTCTTTCAGTCTGGCGACACAATTTCTTGTACTATCTATCACGAATACGATACTGGCCTTAATCACCAATGCATATCAAATGCAAAAAAAAAAAAAACGTCATTATTTATAGAAATCAAGAAATCGATACTTTCGTCGAAGAAGGTTTTGATGCGGCGGTAATTTCGAATACTACGGTCGACTCACCCGCTGGCTGCCACCTGCTTTTCATTTCTCTGTGTCCGATTCCAGCGCAAGAGATCGAAGCTTCGGAACTGAATAATCGTGAATGCCACGCCAGTTCGACTTTTTCTTCTTCTTTGTTTTATTTAGCTAGTAGTTACAGCGCCACAAACAGCCACAGCAGAGGAAGTATTTATGTAACAAAATGAGCTTTCTTATTCTTCTGGCGTAGATATGTGTGACCGGTATGTTGTTCGGTTGAGTATATTAATACGCGGAAGAGGTTTTGATAAGAAGAATTATTATAGTTATTTTGTTCTTTGTTCAAGAAGTGTGGACAATTTAGAAGTGATTGAGAATCATTCAATGGTTTTAGCTAATCAGATAGACAGACAGACAGACAGACAGACAGACAGACAGACAGACAGACAGACAGACAGATAGATAGATAGATAGATAGATAGATAGATAGATAGATAGATAGATAGAGATAGATAGATAGATTTAGCAGAGGATCTATGGCCAGTTCAGAAGAATAAGTGCGCAAGCAAGATTAAAGAGAAATATATTCTCTATTTTATAACTAAGCCGAGCATATACGTATGTATACAAGAAAAAGAGTATAGGTAATTTTAACTTTTGATTACAAGTAACAATGTGAGGTAATTATAACTTCTGATTACAATTAACAGTGTGAGGTAATTTTAACTTCTGATTACAAGTAACAGTGTGAGGTAATTTTAACTTCTGATTACAAGTAACAATGTGAGGTAATTATAACTTCTGATTACAATTAACAGTGTGAAGTAATTTTAACTTCTGATAACAAGTAACAGTGTGAGGTAATTTTAACTTCTGATTACAAATAATAATGTGAGGCAATTTTAACTTCTGATAACAAGTAACAGTGTGAGGCAATTTTAACTTCTGATAACAAGTAACAGTGTGAGGCAATTTTAACTTCTGATAACAAGTAACAGTGTGAGGCAATTTTAACTTCTGATAACAAGTAACAGTGTGAGGCAATTTTAACTTCTGATAACAAGTAAAGCATGAGCGCAGTTTCGTCTTCGAGTGCATTTTACATTGTGTGTGCTTAGTTTAGATTCTGAGAAGCAAAGATATTAACAAGTATAGACACTCATCATCGTCATCATCATCATCATCATAATCATCATCATCATCATCGCCTTTCACTCCCTTGAAATATAAAGGATAAAGGCTCCCAGTCGTCCTTGCTCTTAGATTTGTTCCCTGCTTCCTTCCATGTGTATGCCTTCTCTCTGAGCAGTTCTGCTCTGTTCTTCTGAGGATTCCATGTAGTGCCTGTCTTGTTCTGCTGGTGTCAGGCTTCCTCAGTGTGTGGCCAATCCACCTCCATTTCCTTGACATGATTTGTAAGTTCATACCCTCTTGTCCTGCCCTTTCCCAGACCTCCTCATTCCTGATCTTGTCCTGCTCTTTCCCAGATCTCCTCATTCCTGAGCTTGTCCTACTCTTTCCCAGACTTTCTCATTCCTGATCTTGTCCTACTCTTTCCCAGACTTCCTCATTCCTGATCTTGTCCTACTCTTTCCCAGACCTCCTCATTCCTGATCTTGTCCTACTCTTTCCCAGACCTCCTCATTCCTGATCTTGTCCTACTCTTTCCCAGACTTCCTCATTCCTGATCTTGTCATACTCTTTCCCAGACCTCCTCATTCCTGATCTTGTCCTACTCTTTCCCAGACTTTCTCATTCCTGATCTTGTCATACTCTTTCCCAGACTTCCTCATTCCTGATCTTGTCCTACTTTTTTCGAGACTTCCTCATTCCTGATCTTGTCCTACTCTTTCCCAGACTTCCTCATTCATGATCTTGTCCTACTCTTTCCCAGACTTCCTCATTCCTGATCTTGTCCTACCCTTTCCCAGACCTCCTCATTCCTGATCTTGTCCTACTCTTTCCCAGACCTCCTCATTCCTGATCTTGTCTTACTCTTTCCCAGACCTCCTCATTCCTGATCTTATCCTACCCTTTCCCAGACCTCCTCATTCCTGATCTTGTCCTACTCTTTCCCAGACCTCCTCATTCCTGATCTTGTCTTACTCTTTCCCAGACCTCCTCATTCCTGATCTTGTCTACCCTTTCCCAGACCTCATCATTCTGATCTTGTCTTACTCTTTCCCAGACCTCATCATTCCTGATCTTGTCCTACTCTTTCCTAGACCTCCTCATTCCTGATCTTGTCTTACCCTTTCCCAGACCCCCTCATTCCTGATCTTGTCCTACCCTTTCCTAGACCTCCTCATTCTTGATCTTGTCCTACTCTTTCACAGACCTCATCATTTTGATCTTGTCCTACTCTTTCCCACACCTCCTAATTCCTGATCTTGTTTACTCTTTCCCAGACTTCCTCATTCCTGATATTGTCCTACTCTTTCCCAGACTTCCTCATTCCTGATCTTGTCCTACTCTTTCTGAGACCTCCTCATTCCTGATCTTGTCCTACTCTTTCCCAGACTTCTCATTCCTGATCTTGTCCTACCCTTTCCCAGACTTCCTCATCCTGATCTTGTCCTACTCTTTCCCAGACTTCCTCATTCCTGATCTTGTCCTACTCTTTCTGAGACCTCCTCATTCCTGATCTTGTCCTACTCTTTCCCAGACTTCCTCATCCTGATCTTGCCATACTCTTTCCCAGACTTCCTCATTCCTGATCTTGTCCTACCCTTTCCCAGACTTCCTCATTCCTGATCTTGTCATACTCTTTCCCAGACTTCCTCATTCCTGATCTTGTCATACTTTTTTCGAGACTTCCTCATTCCTGATCTTGTCCTACTCTTTCCCAGACTTCCTCATTCCTGATCTTGTCCTACTCTTTCCCAGACTTCCTCATTCCTGATCTTGTCCTACCCTTTCCCAGACCTCCTCATTCCTGATCTTGTCCTACTCTTTCCCAGACCTCCTCATTCCTGATCTTGTCTTACTCTTTCCCAGACCTCCTCATTCCTGATCTTATCCTACCCTTTCCCAGATCTCCTCATTCTGATCTTGTCTTACTCTTTCCCAGACCTCCTCATTCCTGATCTTGTCCTACTCTTTCCTAGACCTCCTCATTCCTGATCTTGTCTTACCCTTTCCCAGACCCCCTCATTCCTGATCTTGTCCTACTCTTTCCTAGACCTCCTCATTCTTGATCTTGTCCTACTCTTTCCCAGACCTCATCATTCTTGATCTTGTCCTACTCTTTCCCACACCTCCTAATTCCTGATCTTGTCCTACTCTTTCCCAGACTTCCTCATTCCTGATATTGTCCTACTCTTTCCCAGACTTCCTCATTCCTGATCTTGTCCTACTCTTTCTGAGACCTCCTCATTCCTGATCTTGTCCTACTCTTTCCCAGACTTCCTCATTCCTGATCTTGTCCTACTCTTTCCCAGACTTCCTCATTCCTGATCTTGTCCTACTCTTTCCCAGACTTCCTCATTCCTGATCTTGTCCTACTCTTTCTGAGACCTCCTCATTCCTGATCTTGTCCTACTTTTTCCCAGACTTCCTCATTCCTGATCTTGTCATACTCTTTCCCAGACTTCCTCATTCCTGATCTTGTCCTACCCTTTCCCAGACTTCCTCATTCCTGATCTTGTCATACTCTTTCCCAGACTTCCTCATTCCTGATATTGTCCTACTTTTTCCCAGACTTCCTCATTCCTGATCTTGTCCTACTCTTTCCAAAACTTCCTTATTCATGATCTTGTCCTACTCTTTCCCAGACCTCCTCATTCCTGATCTTATCCTACCCTTTCCCAGACTTCCTCATTCCTGATCTTGTCCTACTCTTTCCCAGACCTCCTCATTCCTGATCTTGTCCTACCATTTCCTAGACCTCCTCATTCCTGATCTTGTCCTACCCTTTCCCAGACCTCCTCATTCCTGATCTTGTCATACTCTTTCCCAGACTTCCTCATTCCTGATCTTGTCCTACTCTTTCCCAGACCTCCTCATTCCTGATCTTGTCCTACTCTTTCCTAGACTTCCTCATTCCTGATCTTGTTCTACTCTTTCCCAGACTTCCTCATTCCTGATCTTGTCCTGCCCTTTCCCAGACCTCCTCATTCCCGATCTTGTCCTGCCATTTGATGATTAAAATCATTCTCATGCAATAGAGCATAAATGCTTGTATTGTATTGCCTTAGTCAACACCTAAGAGACGAAACAAATGTACGAGCCATTTTGGTTTTTTTTTTAGCTTCATCTGACAGTGTCGTTCTAGATTTCTTATTGAGTCCAAAAATCGGGCATTAATTTTCACACACAAAGGAGACAAACGGCTGGAAAAGACATCTGTGTACATTACTTTATGATATTCAGATAATCTGATTAAACGCCCCAGAATTCGTGAACACATTTCTCGTACATTCTCAAGTAGCTAGTTTCGACCATGGGAACAGTTTAATCTAAGATGGATGACTGAAGGGCAGAAATCTAGTATCACTGCAATAACAGACTGCGTCATTGTGTGACTGGTAAGTATCTGTATTCATTGATTATCTCTCTTTTTCTTTTCAATATCAATTCCTTTATGCATGTACATCTTTTTTCTGCTGTGGGTCATATAGAATTGTAAGAGGTAAAAGAGATAACGACTGCGATAAAACCTGGTTATAATAATAAAGGTAGATAGTAGTGTATAGTTCATTTGTATCAAATTACAGAGCGAATGAGGAAAGTGAGGGGAAAAAACACAGAAATGGCAGAAAGTATGAAAGTAAGATGAGAACGTATAATGAAAAACATATAACATCCAATATTTCGGCGTCAGCCTTTGTCAAAGATTACACTAAAGAACAACACAACACGTAAATAAAAAGAAGAACATTGAAAAGCTTAGCTCTATGGCATTCCGTAATGACGTCACCTTTTTCCGCCTCCGAATAGGATACAACTGACTCCGCAGTCACATGTATACAAAGTTTAAAGTTGGTACTACTACTCTTTGTACATGTCCCCAGGCACCCCACACTGAGGAACATATCCTCTAAAACTGCACCCACAGTGAGACACTAAGAAGCAATTACTGACCAAGCGAAACCACCAAAGAAGATAAGCTCTACAGTTCCATATATGAATTACTAAAAAAAAAAAAACAAACAGGCGAAATTTATCCAAGAGACAGGACTGCAAATAATAGACCGAAAATGCGTACGAAGAAGAAGAAGAAGATGTGATCGACATGTATTGTTAACGACAAAACGCACCATCGAACTCTGAACACAGCACAACTGTCAGTGCATTAAGAGACGTCAAGACGTTCAAGTAAAAATCACTTATAAGGCTATAAATTAACGAAAAAAAAAAGTAAATAAAAAACGCATAGAAAGTTAACGTCAGTAATTATAAGAGCTATAAAAATACAGAAGCAATGTTTGTTCTTGTTATGTTATCGCTGGAAGATGGAACTATTGTTCTCTGCATCAAACATTTAGAACAGTGGTCGCAGACTTTTATTTTTTTCACCTGCCGCCATTTTGTCTTCTGGGGCATATCTCTAGAACTCTTCCAATTTTCTTTTCGTTCAGTTGGTTCTGATACCAACCTCCGCTCTGCCTACTGTCTCAGGAAGGAGGGGGGGTTGGGGTGAGGGGGAAGGGAGTCAGTCCATTTACATATCTGCTTTGAGCAGCATGACCTACAGATGTTTTGGCACATGATAATTCTTAGTGACATACATTGACAGTAGAGATCTCCAGGCCTCCTCTGTGTCAGGTGATACACTTCATGTAACTCAAGTTTCTGGAAGATAATGTTTTCTTTGCAAGTTTGACGAACGTCCAAGAGAGCAAAAATTAAAACAGTGGCCAGGAATCTGAATCTACGGCTAGTTTTCAATGGCCAAATCAGGTTTATTACGTGAAATAGTTGAACATCCGCCTCTTACACTTCTCCATAACAGAACTACCAGCACAAATGAAGAATAATTCATAACACTTCCTAAACTGTTGAGTCTATGATCCGACAGCTTGTCTGTCATGTCTCATCCACGTCATCTGACTTGTTTATTATAGCGTCTATTACCGCACGTTATTTGCTTTCAGAGTTTTACCTTATCGTATGCTGTGTGTTTTTTTTTTGTGGAGTGGGGGGGGGGGGGGGGAGGGAGGGGATGGTACCGTCAACTTTGGAAAACACTGATATATATTAGATTTGAACAGGGTCTTGGTCAGCTATGGGTTGCTAACTGCCAGATCGAATAGTGTCTACGTCGTACAGAAATTCAGACAGGCAGACAGATAGATAGATAGATAGATAGATAGATAGATAGATAGATAGATAGATAGATAGATAGATAGATAGATAGATAGATAGATAACCTCTGAATTCATACTAACAACTATCGATTGATCACTCCTTAATTCTACCAAAAAGCAAAATCATAAAATGTACTGGTTTTTTACTGGTGGAAAGCTGGTACTTTCAATACTTCCTTACGGCACTGGTTGATATGTCAGTAGAAGTAATTTCCACGTCATAATAGCACATGTTAGAAAAAGACTCCGCGAAGAGATAGAAAATATTTATGGAGTTTGTAGAGGGTGCATTGATTAAAGTCAATTTGATCTGACACGTTTTTTTTTAATGGGACCAATTATAAGGCTTTACTGTGTGGGCGTTGTCGATTTCTTTTAAATAAATGATCAATAGGAACAGTTTATCCGGTTAATCAATTAGGTTTAGAAAATGGTGCTTAAAGGTTTATGTCCGTCTAATGTTTGTGTCTAAGAGGTGGAAAATGTGAGGTTTTACTTTGTGTGTGAAAGATAGGTGGAAGGAATTGTGGTACAGTGTGTGGGTATGCAGGAGTGCGATATATATATATATATATATATATATATATATATATATATATAAAGAGAGAGAGAGAGAAAGAGAGAGAGAGAGAGGAGAGAGAGAAATTGAGAAGGATAGTGAAAGAGAAAGAAAGAAAGAGAGGAGAGACAGTAAGAGAGAGAGAGGAGAGAGGGAGAGAGAGAAATTGAGAGGGATAATGAGAGAGAAAGAGAAAGAAAGACGATGAGATGAGAGACAGTGAAGATTAGAGAAAGAGAGTGGGTGGAGAGGGAAGAGAAAAAGAGGGGAGGAGATAAAAGGTGCAGTTTTACTTTGTATGTTAAAGAAAGATGGAAGGAAATGTCGTAAAGTGTGTGTGTGTGTGTATGCAAGAGTGCGTGAGAGACAGTTAAAGAGAGAGAAAGACAATGACATAGAGAGAGAGAGAGCGGGGGGTAGGGGAAGAGAAATTACACTTTTACTTTGTATATGAAAGAGAAATGAAGAAAAATGTTGTTTTGTATATGCAAGAGTACAAAAGAGTGAGAGAGAGAGAGAGAGAGAGAGAGAGAGAGAGAGAGAGAGGGAAAAACACAGAGAGAAGGACACATACAGAGAAAGAGAGAGAGAAAGTGAAACAGAGAAAAGGAGTGAACGAGAAAGGGGAACGATCGAACGAACTAACGAACGAACGAACATACTTTATTTTAAAAGGGTAAAAAATTGGGCACCCAGGCCCGTCTGACATTCTGCCCTTTATCATACAACTTTCACTCTGTTCCAGACATTCTGCAGATATGTAGAAATATGCTCATATAACTAACATTATTAACAATAAAGTAACTACATTTATGCAACACATATAAATGACTAACTACATACACATAAACATGACTATCTACGAAACAAAAATTTCATTACTATTCCGAATAGCGACTTTGGTGTCTGTAACAGAGAGAGAGAGAGAGACAGTGAGAGAGAGGGAGAGAGACAGTAAGAGAAAGGAAGAGAGAGAGGGGAGACAGAGAGAGGCAGTGAGATAGAGAGAGAGGGAGAGAGACAGTGAGAGGGAGAGACAGTGAGAACGAGACAGTGTGAGTGAGAGAGGGAGAGAGAGAAAGAAAGTACGAGCAAATGTTATTTTAAACAGGTGAAGACTTGGGCACTCGAGCCCTTCTGACATTCTATATGGGAGAGAGAGAGAGAGAGAGAGATAGAGAGAGAGAGAGAGGATATTGGTGTAGTATATCTATAGCCTTCATAATGTAAGACAGAACATAGTTTAAAGGACGCGCACGTAGACAGAAAATGGTGAAAAGAGAGTGTATTGAATGATCGGAAACTGTGGAGAGACAAGGTCTCCGACGCCTTCAGGCATGGCACATGATGATGATGAGAAAATGAATACAGAGATAAACTAACAATGGACCAGCAACTGGAAGCGGATTGGATTGCCACTTTTGATCTAAGAGGACGTTCCGAAGCAGGCAGACATTGACTTGCTTATCTTGCTTTGTCTGGACAATTGATACGGAGAAAGAGACTAGCACATGTTGCTCTAACCCCCTTCTAGAACCTACCAAATCAGCACCTGAAGAAGTACAAGGACTATGAATCTGAAAAACAGAGGATTGGGAGGGACGCTAGAAGGTAGATAGACTTGTCTTGCTTTGTCTTGTCTTGTGTCTCCCTGTAACTCCAAGCTGCTTTTTTTTTTGCAGCCGATGCTGTGAAGATTGAGGCACAGCATCGTATCGGCGTGGGATCGGAGTTATGGTGGCTATCTTTTCATTCCCGGAGTACAGCTAAAAAGCAGGGGGTGTGCTGCAATGCTTTTTTAGCGGACTCCACCACCATGGAGACAATGGCGATCCCTGCCCCGTTAGCCAGGCTAGGCCTGTTACTGGGGGTGCCACGAAGAGGTGAGACAGGGTCTTGGTCAGCTATGGTTCGCTAACCCTGACGCTAACATATCAGGTATGGTTCGCTAACCCTGACGCTAGCATATCAGCTATGGGACGCAGATTGCCTCATCGGACTGGCGTCTTCGTCCCCGCTAGATAGACTAAGAAACCTCACCATCAACTGCCTTAGTGCCCCTCGCCTTGGATGTTTCTTTAGGGGTTTATCCCCGTAGATTCTGACTTTCTCCGAGCCCAAACAAAGAAATGGATGTGATAGGTACCCCTAGTTACGGTTACTTTCATACGGCGGAAGACGGGGACCAAAATCAAACTCTTTGAAGCGTTGAAGTGGGGGGGGGGGCCGCATGATCCTCTCCCCCCCCCCCAAAAAAAAAGATTGGGAAGCATTGCTCTACGGCGATGCTGAAACCTGAGACGAACTGCCACAATCGTCAGAGAGATTGGTGTACAAGTCTGAGCGAACGACGACAACAACGAAGAAGAAGAAGAAGAAGAGGAGGAGGAGGAAAGAATAGGAAGAGGATGAAGGGGAAGTAGAAGAAGAAGAAGAGGAAGAAGAATAGGAAAGGATGAAGGGGAAGGGGAAGTAGAAGAAGAAGAAGAATAAAAAGAAAGAATAGGAAAGGGATGAAGGGGAAGTAGAAGAAGAAGAATAGGAAGAGGAGGAAGAAGAAGAAGAAGGAATAGGAAGAGGAGGAAGCGGAAGTAGAAGAAGAAGAGGAAGAAAAGAATAGGAAGACTAGAAAGGGGAAGTAGAAGAAGAAGAGGAGGAAGAAAGAATAGGAAGAGGAAGAAGGGGAAGTAGAAGAAGAAGAAGAGGAGGAAGAGGAAGAAAGAAGAGGAGAAAGGGGAAGTAGAAGAAGAAGAAGAGGAAGAAGAATAGGAAAAGGATGAAGGGGAAGGGGAAGTAGAAGAAGAAGAAGAATAAAAAGAAAGAATAGGAAAGGGATGAAGGGGAATTAGAAGAAGAAGAATAGGAAGAGGAGGAAGAAGAAGAAGAAGAAGGAATAGGAAGAGGAGGAAGCGGAAGTAGAAGAAGAAGAGGAAGAAAAGAATAGGAAGACGAGGAAGGGGAAGTAGAAGAAGAAGAGGAGGAAGAAAGAATAGGAAGAGGAAGAAAGGGGCGCAGAAAAAGAAGAGGAGGAAGAGGAAGAAAGAAGAGGAGGAAGGGGAAGTAGATGAAGAAGAAGAAGAAGAACCACTCAAAAAAAAGGGGTCACGTTTCGTAATGTTGACAAAACATACTAACCTTTCAACTTACGTTACATCTCATGTAACTGCCGCACTTCTTTTACCTGTAGCAGGCATTTACCTGCATTTGCCTTTCTTGCGCCTTTTTTCTTCAGTCGATCGTTCCTATAATTTTGTCTGCATGTTCCTTGCTTGCCCGTTTATCCTGCAAAATCCCTAGCTTGTGTCGCAGGGTTTAATGTATCAAGCTCTAGCCGCCTGGGACACGGTGGAAATCCTTGATCCTATTAGCTTGGCAACGTCTGTGATAAATGAAGTACTTTGAAGAGCACGGGCATACTCTTATGTACAGAGTGTAGGTAAAGGAAAATGTTGCAGGCTTGACGAGGTAGGATGCGGTGGCGAGAGTTGAGGAGTTGTACCCCCTCGGATATAGGTATAATTACGTATACGAGAGGTGCTTTGCCAAGTTTAGATGGGGGGGGGGGGGGGGTCCCAGTAGTAACTTATCCCGGGGCCCGATCTGGCTCTCTTCGGCCCTGAAATGCTACTTTTGTCACTGTGTAACTGGAAACCTGTGGGGTTTTTTTTTGTTTGTTTCTTTTTTGCAGTCGAAACCGTGGTGAAAAGGTTTGCAGCCGAAGCTGTGGCGTGAAGATTTGCAGCCGAAGCTGTGGCGTGAAATTTGCAGCCGAAGCTGTGGCGTGAAGATTTGCAGCCGAAGCTGTGATGTGAAGATTTGCAGCCGAAGCTGTGATATAAAGATTTACAGTCGAAGCTGTGTTATAAGACTATCCTTCATAGGCATAAAGGTATATAGGATGTGAGCTGCAGTTCGCTCATTTGTATCTTCTCCGTTTTAAGCTTTTCTTGATAATTCTACTCATATCAGTAGTTTGTGTTTTGTGTTTTTGTTTTTCTGTGCCAGCATTTTAAATGTTCTTTTTTGTCTCACTCTCTTTGTTTTCTCTCTCTCTCTCTTTCTTTTCTCTCTCTCTTTCTTTTCTCTCTCTGTCACACACACACACACTCTTTCTCACTTCTTATCTTTCATACTGTCTCTCTCTCTCTCTCTCTCTCTGTTATTCTTTCTCTCTCACTCACTCTCTTTTCTCATTCTCTCTCTCTTACTCACTATCTCTCTCTCTCTCATTCATGCTCTCTCCATTTCACTCTCTCACTCCAGTCGTTCCATCCCTCCCTTTCTCTCTTTCTCCCTCCCCCTCGATTTCTTTTTCTTCTTAAAATACCGAAACGGAACAGAGAATCCCATCTTTTCTGTAAGCTTCACCGCTACACAAACATGTCCATCCCCCCCCCCTCCCAACTGGCTTATCTGAAGACTAGAAGTGGACCCAAAAAAGAACACCAACTCAGAATTCCAGGGAGACAGCAGACAAGAATAGACTAGATAAGAAAAATTAGATAAGAAAAGTCAAGACAAACAATATACCAGGTGCAGTTATTGCTACAGCAATATGATGATGATGATGATGATGATGATCTATTCTATGAGCAGACCTTTCAAGAACACACTATTGACCTTCGAGTAACATGGTCCTATATTTGACCACACTTGACACAAGGACCCATGGATCCATTTTTACGACTGAGTTGACTGGGTGTCTCAGGTCGGGATCGAACCAGGGACCATCGCCACCAGCAACCACTTTGCCACACAGATACAAATTTAGCAAATAGAAAACACAGCTGTTTGCTCAAAGGAAGCGCTTTATGGTCAGCTTTGAAATTTCAATACAAAGCACTCAAGACCAGACAGAAAGAAAAAATACATATTAAATCGATGTTTTAGAGTCAATATTACTTTATTTTTAGGTAAACTTTAGCACATAAAAAAGCAAACAAATTAAGCAAAAACTGTAAGAAACAGAGTTATATTTATAAAAAAGTGCAACTACGTGTAGAAAAACTAGGGAAAGATAATTTAACATACCCGTAAGTGTGAAGAGTAATTTACCTTATCAGGAAAAGACAATCAAAACTATTTAGACATATCACGAGAGGATCGGAGTTAGTGAACCTGATTATTACAGAAATATAAGTAACGGGAAAAGCAATGAAAGGTGTCAGGAAATAGAAAGAACAACAAAACCCCAATCTCTAAGGGCTGATAGAGTTGTAAAGGTAAAGAAACGCGGACGATTTGCTTTGAAATATCAAGGACCAGCCATGGAGGAGTCTCTCTGCTCTGGCTGTTATTGTTGTTGCTGTAGTTTTATCTCCATGAACGGTTGAGAGGGGGGGGGGGGAGAGACGCTATTCAGATTGGCAGTCAGCGATCCATAGCTGACACGCTAGAGTCAGAACTGGCGACCTGTAGCTGACACGCTAGAGTCAGAGTTGGCGACCTGTAGCTGACACGCTAGAGTCAGAGCTGGCGACCTGTAGCTGACACGCTAGAGTCAGAGCTGGCGACCCATAGCTGACATGCTAGAGTCAGAGCTGGCGACCCATAGCTGACATGCTAGAGTCAGAGCTGACGACCTGTAGCTGACACGCTAGAGTCAGAGCTGGCGACCCGTAGCTGACACGCTATAGTCAGAGCTGGCGACCTGTAGCTGACACGCTATAGTCAGAGCTGGCGACCCGTAGCTGACACGCTAGAGTCTGAGCTGGCGACCCGTAGCTGACACGCTAGAGTCTGAGCTGACGACCCATAGCTGACACGCTATAGTCAGAGCTGGTGACCCATAGCTGACATGCTAAAGTTAGAACTGGCGACCCATAGCTGACCAAGACCATACCCTACCTCTTCGTTGGTACCATGGGTCGACACAGTGGTAGTGGAATCTGCTAAAGAAGCACTACATACCCCCCTGCTTTTTTAGCTTCACTCCCAGACTGAAAAAACAAAAAACAAAAAAACCAAAAAACCAGCCTCATAACCCTCTCCCAAACTGACAGGTTTTCAACATCTTTCCCGCATCAGCTGCAAAGAACACCAGTTCAAAGAAGAAGAAGAAGAAGATCACAATGAAACTGCGAGCACGATATTCTTTGCACCCAATGCGAAGAAGATGTTGGGTCCACAGCATCGTGTCCAGCTAGTAGTAGGATAGAATGCCCTTTTAAAAAAAAGTAGTCCCTGTCGAGCTAGAAAAGCATGGGATGTCCAGTGCTTCTTTAGTGGACTCAGTCCATTGGGAAAACGGCGATCCTTGCGCAGTTAGCCAGGCCAGACATGTTACCTGGGGTATCCACGGAGAGATGAAACAGGGTTTTTGCCGGCTATGATCCTCCAGCTCTGTAGCATGCGTGTCACTTATGGGTCGTTGACTGTCAAAACAGACACTGCCTTCAACCCCACCTATAAAGCCGGCACCATATTTGGAGTTATCCGTTGACAAGAAGGCTTGTCTTCATGCACCATCCTACCAAAAGCTGAACAAATCATATCGTTTTTTTTTTTAAACTCCTTCAGTCAACCGGAAGGAGTCTCATTGGTCGATACCTGACAATCAACAAAACAGACCAAGCGAGTATTAAACGAACGTTATGCAACAGTTCATGCAGTTCCTCTAGTCGAAGTACGAAATATCGACCAAACAAACCGTGGACGAGTCAATAGACATCTACAGCGCTGGAAGGTGAATGCTTCATGGATATCTGCTATCTTCTAAATTATTCACCAAGGAGATGGCAAAAATAATGATGAATGCGAGTGTTCTGACAGCGTTGTTAAGTAAATAGCTAGGCTGATGGCCGTTTTTGACTTCTGTAATGAAAATAGAAACTTTTGAAATAGGCCAGAAGGACAAGGTGAATATTTGAATGAGAAAACTAATGTTAGCTTAGAAAAAGGATACAAATCTTCTTCTTCTTCTTCTTCTTCTTCTTCTTCTCACTGGAACTGCGAGCCAATGTTGAGGCACAGCATCGCATTGGATTAGGAGCGGGGGGGGGGGGGGGGGGTTATGGCAGCTGTTTTTCCAGCCCAAGAGTGGAGTTAGTAATGCAGGGGGTGTGCAATGCTTCTAGCACACTCCACTTTTGGGGGGGTGTGGGGAGGGGGAAGAACTATGGCGATCCCTGCCCCGTTACCCAGGTAAAAACCTGTTACTGACGGTATCAATGGAGATGTGGGACAGGGTCTTGGTCAGCCATCCCTGACGCTAGCATGTCAGCTATAGCTCGCCGATTGCCAAATTGGACAGCGTCTTCAACCCCATAAAGGGTAAGTAAACTGTAACGCAAGCAGCACTGTATTTTATCAAGTAACATATGCATGTGAGACCTGGACACTTAACAAAACAGCAGAGAAGCGCATAAATGCCTTTGAATGTAAATGCTACAGAAGAGTTCTTCAAATATCATGGACACACAAAAGAACAAATATGTCCATACTACAAGAACTTAATATTGAAGAAGGTTGGCTAGTAAAGAGGATTAAACAGAGAAAACTGAAATATTTTGGACACATTAAACGTCATAATAATTTAGAGAAGACCGTCTTGGAAGGGTACATAATGGGGAAAAGAGAGGAAGACCAAGGCGAAGATGGCTGCAAGACATCGTTGATGATCTGCAAACGGATACATCAGCAGCTTGGCATCTTGCTTACAACCGAGAGGCCTACATGAGAGCTGTTAGGGAGGCAAAGTTCTGCAAGGGACATGCAAATGGAACAGGCCATACAGAAGATGGTCCTAAGCATATGCCAGAGCAGGTAGTATGGTTTAATGAACCGATAGAGAATGGGAGAAGGTTCAGTACTGAAACTAAATCAGATAACGGTCAGGGACCCACGGGGTTGGTGAACCATAGCCGGCCAAGACCCTGTTCCAAGTCCCAATGGGGTGCCTCAGGAAGCAGACAGCAGTTTGAAAAAAAGTGAAAATGAAGCAGTGGGAAGGCGAACCTGATTGGGGGTATAATTCAAATAACGACCGTTTGAATGCGAACGCTAAAGAAGAAGAAGAAGAAGATGAAGAAGAAGAAGATGAAGAAGAAGACATAGTTAATTATGTAGCACAGCATATGACAAACCTGTCTCACTCCGTCGCTCTCTCTTATTCTTTCTCTTTCACTCTCTCTCTCTCTCTCTTTTTATCATTCTCTCTCTTACTCACTATCATACTCTCTCCTTTTTGCTCTCTCCATCTCACTCTCTTACTCCACTCGCTCCCCCCCCCCTCTCTCTCTCTGTTCCTCCCTCCTTCCCTATCAATTTATTTTTCTTCGTGAAATACCGAAAGGGAACAAAGAATCCCATCTTTTCTGTACAAGGATAAATAGCTTATTAGATGACATATTTGTGTAGTATCACATAATTCATAGGGTATTTGTCAAATACTTAATAAAATAACAGTAGATGTACAGCATTAAGTGTTTGGCACATACAATGATATCCTTGAATAACATGTGAATCAGACATAGGTGCAAAAGCGATTAACAGATACTGAATAGAACAAAATGAGTAAAAGAAAAGAATACGTAGACAGAGCTTGATGATAACTGCCAATCGTTTTTCTTTAAAGAAAAAAAAGCATTGTCAAGTTGACTTTCTGAATGCTTGAAAATCACCAAAACTATAGAAAGTAAAAAAAAAGTAAAGGTAACCCTGTCATGCCTTAGAGGCACATAGGGATATGGTGTTAGTGCCCATATTTTCCTTGACCTGTCAGCACACTAGAGGGTGATATGGTCAGTATCACGCCTGGCTGCCTTTTCTTTCCCCAACTCCAGAAGAAGTCGGGTACCCATTTCTACAGCTGGAAAACTATAGAAAACAAGCTGAATTCTTTCCAGACTAAATAGTTACGAATGATTAGAAGATTAATTTGGCCAAACACCGTAAGAAATAACATCTTGTTCGCAGAAATGCAGATGAAGCCACTGACAGCAATTATTGAGGAAAGACGCTGGCCATGGTTGGGACGTGTGCTCCAAATAACTGACAACTCACTACCAAAAATAGCAATAAGATGGACACCACAGGGGAACAGAAGTAAGGGTAGACCAAACGAGACATGGAGAAGAACAACAGAGAGGATGTTGAGCAATAGAGGGCTCACCTGGCCAAAAGCGGGAAAAAGGGCGAGAGACAGGTGTTTGTGGAAAACCCTTGTGGAAGCCCCATGTGCACTGGGCACTTAAGGTTCAGAGAGAGAGAGAGTTGACTTTGAGTACTTTACTATGGCAATCTTTGAGAAGATTGATACTAGTCCTTTTAACATGTCCGTACTTTCTAAATGAAGTTTCAATCTCTCATATGTTTTGCAGGTTATTAGTGTAATATATACATATATAGAGGAGAACTTGCTGATCTTAATTGAAAAATAGGCTTTGTTGTTGAGCGAGCCTGCAGTTTAATTAGCCAATAGCGATCACTGACCTGGAAATGTACTGTAACGCTATTGGCTAAAATACATGTCGCGGGGGATTACAGAAAAGCACATGATTGGTTGATCTGAGCACGGAATGAAGCTAACCAACCAGCAGCAGTGGCATATAACTGCGAGATCTTAGGAACGGATCAAAGGAGAAATTAAGCGATCCAGTGGCGCACGCTGATGTGGAGAATGAGTGACATTGAGGAAGTGAAGCAATGCAACATTTCACTCTTTCGTCCATGAGAAATTATTCTGAAATGGTTAAATAGAAAGCATCTTGCAGGAGGAGAGAAAGAGGAGGAGAAGGAGCTGGGGGAGGGAGGGGGGAGTCCTGGGTTAAACAGTAAAGAAAAGAAGTTTTAAAAAAAAAAACAGTACCAGGAAGAAAAAGTTTTCTTTTTTCTTTTTTTTTTCTTTTTTAATAAGCTTTATTTCAGCACTCACGCCCATTCCTTTCCGTTTCACTATCACTCCAAAGAAAATCCTAGGATTTAGAGATCCACACGCACACAAAGAACAAACGCAAAGCTTTCCCTGGAAACTCATTAAAAGAAGACGGGAAAAAAAAGGTAGACATATTCCGTATGGCCAGATGGCCAGAACAACAATACAAAAATAAAGTACGAGAAAAAAAAGTTGTATTCGACGCATGAAAAGACGAATAAACACATACTGAGATTAGGGGCAGGAGCTGAACAGAAATGAGTAGATGAAACAAGTTAACACAGTCTCCAGACAAACAAATAGAACGAATGAAGGCCCTCAATTTCAATGACCTCGGATTTTCCGGACTAAGTTCTGGATAACAGAAACTGAACTAATACGTAAACTGTATTTCAAGACTCCAGCGGTAATTCATTGCGCGTCCGAAAGTAAGTCAGTATATATACATATACATTTATACGTTTATATATATATATATATATATAATGTTTCTTTTTAGATTGCTTATACATACAGTATGTTATTTGTTTATACACTACCTGTTATATACACCATGATTACCACGGGTACAGTGTAAAGGAAAAATTCCCGTTTCTATGCCATAAAGTCATGTTGGGGATACAATGTTAGGTCCGTATTTTCAAGACCTTCGTCACATGAAAGTCTGATGTGGTCAGTATCACGCTTGACCCGCACTTACCTTCCCAGATTTCTCTGGCACCCATTTTTAGAGGCTGGGTGGACCCCAGGGCCTTGTTTGGTGTGGTGATACCAGAACAAACAAAAAATCCCTACTGCTGGGACTTGAACCCGATATTACTGGATTAGTAAGCAGAGTGGCTAACCATTCAGTCAACCAGGGCGCCTCTCTTAGTCTTAAGTACAGTCAAAACCCAAAAGACATAACTCACGCAAATAAGCACAAAAAACAGTGGGAAAGGACACTTTTTTCCCCCAAAAATATTCAGCAAACAAGAACATGCGGGATTACATTCGGGAAAAACTTGCAGGCATGAGAGAAGGAAAAATAGTGAGAGAATGGTTGGGGATGGTACCTTGTACTCCAGTAGGATGAGAAACCTTGTAGCCGCGTTGAAACATCGCTCTAACCACTTGGCGACAAAGCGGTCATGCTCTATGTTCCCTTATTTCGCTCTACACAAAAGCGAGAACTCTTTGCTGTGAAGAAGCGGTTCCCAAACAGGGTTATGTTATCCCATTGAGGGCAGTGGGTAAAATCGGATGGGTGGGGGGAGGAAGGGAAAAAGGGGAGGGGGGTGAAGACAAGATAACAGCAGAGGGCATCAGACTTAATTAACATGTGTGAATATATGAGTGCGCTTGTGATATATTTGCAAGGGGTGAAGGGGGAAGAACCACAGCCAGAAGAGCATGGGGAACCATTACTACAAAGTGAGCAAAAAACATCAAGTAGATCTACTGTGGAGATGGAATGAAATATAACTTTGGGGAAAAAAGTAACAATCAACCACAGGATTTATACTACTAAACTTCTTCTTCTTCTTCTTCTCATTATTATTATGTGTCGTGCCAAATAGCGTTGTCGATCACGTTTCTCCATCTTGCGTGGTCCTTGGTGTTTACGATTAACTCAAATGCCAACTTTTTTCCATGCCACTTGGTCAGTCGACTGAGATGTTTCTCTCTTGGCCTTCCTCTCTCTCTTCCTTTTCTGCAATGAATTTTCCAGTCATTAACCAAGTTCTCCCAACTTCTGTCTTCTCATGACATGTCTAAAAAATTCTGATGCTAATTTTCTATTCATTTTAACCAGTTTTCTTTGTTGTGAAATTTCTTTGAGGACCTCTTCGTTTGTTTTTGTTTTTTTTCTGTCTCGCCAGGGTATTTGTTGCGTCTTTCTCCAAAATCACACCTCTGTTGCTTCCAGTTTCTTTGTCAACCTTTTGTTGAGTGTTTATGTTTCACAACAGTATAGCAATATTGGTTGTGTGCAGCACTGTAATACTCTTTTCTTCACGTTTATGGACATTTTCTGGTTTATTATTATCTTCTTCATGTCATAAGGTGAAGTTGAAACAACATAAAGAATCGTGAATAAGGCCGTACAGAAGTAGATGAATAAGAAGAAATGCACGTAGAACAGCGAGTAGGAAGATCCGGGTTGGCGAGAAGGGGAATAGGAAGCTGGAAGGGGATTCAGGACCGAATGAGGTGGAAATGTTTTTCTTTAGCGGGGGGTGGGGTGGGGGCTAGGAGCGTGACCTGGGAGACAAGAAGACTGCAGACTGAAAAAAAGTTTGGAAACTAGTGATTAAGAATCATCATTCTTGTATTTCCGAACAAATCTCATACGAGATTCATTCTCCACTTCATTCTCCACTTCATTCTCTGTTTCACATTCTCCACTTCATTCTCTGCTTCACATTCTCCGCTTCATTCTCTGTTTCACATTCTCCACTTCATTCTCCACTTCATTCTCTGCTTCACATTCTCCACTTCATTCTCTGCTTCATTCTCTACTTCATTCTCCACCTCATTCTCCACTTTATTCTCCGCTTCATTCTTTGCTTCACATTCTCCACTTCATTCTTCATACTCAGTGTGCAAAGACTAATGACATCAGTTCTAAGATGATTTGCAGTTGAAACAATCTGTCCATAATATGTTTGTGCACGCCATCATGCGTGAGCGGCACTAATGTGTTAGAATATGCGTAGACGAGAACGAACCCTGAGATGAATATTCACATTCAGGCACACAAATACATTCATCTACTTTGGCAATTACTGACAATAGTTATAGCAAATCTCTACTGAGAACAGGAACCATCAGGAAGATATGACACAGTGGCATCAGCAAATGTACCCATAAAGAAGGGAGAGAGACAAGGATGTGTTCTGTCACCAAGTCTTTTCAACCTGTACACAGAGAACATCTTCAAACACTCAGATGAACCACCAGGAGTGAACATAGGGAGGAGTAATGTCAACAATTTAAGATGTGCAGATGGTACAATTCTTCTAACAGAGAATCCACAGAATCTACAGAAATTAATAGGTATAACACACAACACAAGTCAAGAATGGAGACTTGAGGACAATATCAAGACGATGGTGTTCAGCAGGAAAGACCAGAAGCCGCAGATGGATATAACCGTAAACAAAGAGAGACTGGAACAAGAGACAAACTACAGCTACCTAGGACATAGACTAACTGAAGACGGGAGATGTGAGATGGAGATAAATAAAATAATAGGAATGGCACAACATACATTCAGCACCGTGAAGACAGTGCTGTTATCCAGAAATCTGCCCATAAAAACAAGGTTAAGATTAGTTAAGATTTGTAAAATATTATATCTACTTTGTTTTACTGTATGGAGCAGAAACCTGGACTATAAGCAACAACAAAAAAATGGAGAGAAAGATTAATTCAGCAGAAATATGGCTCTACAGAAAACTAGGTCATATAATATGGAGAATGAAAAGAACAAATGCACAAGTTTTAGAACAGCTCCAAGTGCAATGTGAACTTCTCAAAGAAAATAAAATACTTTGGCCATATCAAAATACATAACAATATACTGAACACCACACTAGAAGGAAAGGTGGAAGGAAAAAGAGCAAGAGGAAGACAGAGATGTAGATGGGAAGACAACATACGAGAATGGACATGATACAGCCTGGCTGAGTACACCATCAAGATGAGGGAGCGAGGGAACTGGAGATTCATTACCGTCAACTTTCGTTTTGGAAAAGGCACATGATGATGATGATGATGATGACTGACAACAATTGTAGACATAACCGACATAAGTCCATGACTACAAATCACAGCGAATGTTTAATGTGGCACAAGATGATGATAAGCTGACGAGGCTGGACCATGCCATGTGGCCATTCAAAATAATCAGCGTGACACCAGCAATCAAGACACAAGCAGCAGCAGTTCAGTGCAATCAAGGAGACACAGCAAGACCCTCCGACAATGAAAACAAATCATTCTCCGTCTCTTCAGTCCAGACGCAGACTTCAAACTATCAGAAACGACCACAGTTGTGTCCGCACCCTACAGGCGTCCATCTTAGTCTCTCAATCATGAAGTGTGTAGCAATAACTAACTAAACTGTAGTGAGATATTTTCAGTCGGACCTGCTCACCGGCCGATTCAGAGTTGTGACTTGAGCGATTAACTCATTACAGCCAGATGGTAGGCAAACAATCAGAGACGGTGACAGCAAGAGTCTTATAGGTTAATCACCCATCTCCAAATATTGCTACACAGTTCACTGTATACCCTCTTAACGCAGACATTACATCTGGTATCACCATATTTTCCTCGCAGCCCTTTCCTTTAGAAACATTAGAAACCAACGATATCTCCAACTGCCTCAACATCCTACAAGTGACAATCATGTCTGAATGCTAGAAGAAAAGAGCTATCGACTTGAGCAAAATTAGGGCAATTATTACAATCCAAAGAAAGGAGGCTTGGTTAACTGTGGAAACCAGAGAAAGATAGCGCTATTATCTACAACAGGTTGGGGGGGGGGGGAGGGAGTCTTCAGGAGAGTAATTTGCGATGGGAGGAAACAATGACCTGAGGTAGTCAACCAGCAAGGTTCTGGGAACTAACAGAAACTGTAATGACCACGTATTTGTAGCGAGTATGATTACTGAACAAACATATGAATGGAGCATTACCCTATATTCTATATTTTTGAAAAGTAATTCGACAGCCTACGCGGAAAAATTAACGGGAGGAAAATCTCAACAAAAAGTACTGCTCCCTGAAAAGTAGTCAATATAATTGTATATTTTAGTAGTCACTGTCACCATAGACCATGTAAGAACTTTCACTGCTTTATACTGCGTTCGTCAGGTTCATATATCATCTTTGTTACTCATTGTATTTTCGTCATATACCATAAGTTCTACTTACTGTATTTTCGCAGGTCCATATACCATCTTTGTTACTGTATTTTCGTTAGGTCCATGTACCATCTTTGTTACTGTATTTTCGCCAGGTCCATGCACCATCTTTGTTACTGTATTTTCGCCAGGTCCATGTACCATCTTTGTTACTGTATTTTCTCCAGGTCCGTATACCATCATTGCTACTTACTGTATTGTCGTGAGATCCGTATACCATCATTTCTACTTACTTTATTTTCGCCAGGTCTGTATACCATCATTCCTACTTACTGTATTTTCGTGGGGCCCATGTACTATCATTTCTACTTATTGTATTTTCGTCAAGTCCATATACCATCACTGCTACATATTTTACTCGTCTAATGTGTTTACCACCCATATTTCTCTTTCTAGCTGTGACAGACTTGTGTGTGATAAGGAAAGCCCCACGGGATAGACTGAATAAAACATATAGTTTATACAGATAACGCATACTCGCTCAGTTTAAAAAAACAAAACAAAAAAAAAAAAAGAAAGAAACTTGTGAAATAAAACCAACATAAAGCGACAAACATCCACACTATCTAGACTAACACTAATGCTTGTAAGGCGTACAGACAAATATATAAAAGGACATAGTCCAAACCAGAAAGCGAAAATCTTTAGTCGGTCAAGGTTGTTAGATATTACAAAGCATTGTGCCATTATTTTGGTCGAAACGGAAATCAAAGAAAGAGTATTACAGCTGTAGGAGTGAGGACAAATTAGCCATGCCAGTTGTGGAGATGTAATAACCCGCGTTCTGTGCTGTGTCAGATGTCTCTATGTCTCGTAGCATGTCCATGCCGTAGTTGGGCTGTGAAGTGTTATTGCCTTCACATATCTAGGTTCTAGGTCACTATAGCATTTGATGTAGGAATGCCAGCACCTGTCCTCGCTGGCTGTGTTTTCCTAAGGAAGTCCCAGGCACCCATTTTTTTTTTTTTGAGGCTGGGTGAATCCCGGTGCCGATCGGTCCAAAAAAAAAAAATCACACCCCCTTCCCCTCTTTTTGGTGAAATCGAACCAGAGACCTTCTGATCGGCAAGCAAGTGCGTTAACCACTACACCACCGCAGTACATGGAACGTCAAATATAGATATCTAAAATCTGCAGTCTGACTACGTCATTTGTATAAATCTAAAATATGCAGTCTTGACTACGTCAAATGTATAAATCTAAAATCTGCAGCCTTGGCTACGAAATATATAGAAATCTAAAATCTGTATTCTTAGTTACGTCAACTTTAGATATATAAAATCTGCAATCTTGGCTACAAAAAATGTAGAAATCTAAAATCTGCTTTCTTTAAAAAAATAGAAAGAGGCTTTATATAGCGCGCACAGAACTTTGTGGGACAGAAAAGTGTGCAAAGATGACAAACGGAAAACATGAATTCTCAAAATCTTTCCACGGTAAAACACTGTGAGGAATATCGGAAGATGTATTTCTTCTTCTTCTTCTTCTTCTTCATTCGCTTCTACCACCAAAACCGCACTGTGATCCTACTGAATTTACGCATGTGGTCCTCGTTAGGTCCCGTGTTCTCCTGTGTGGTCCCCGAAAGGACCACACAAGATCCACGAGAGGACCACAACGGGTTCAGAGTATCGCAGGGCTTTAGCCTGTATTCTTGGTGGGTCTCTGAAGCGGATTGCATGACGCCGTGGTTTTCGTTGCACCAGTTTAGTCTAGAGTTTGGCTTTCTCACCGGAAGACCTCGACGTGTTTAGGATATCAGTGCATCCCCGCTGGGTGAGAGGCGGTAGCCCACCCAGGCCAGAGTTGGACCTTCTCACCGGAAAACCTCGACGTGTTTTGAGATATCCATGTATCACCGTCGGGTGAGAGGTGGTTGCCCATCCAGTCCAGAGTTGGACTTCCTCACCGGAAAACCTCAGCGTGATTAGGATACGCTAACATCCCCGCCGGGTGAGAGGTGGTTGCCTATCTAGACTGCCATAGTCCAGTGTCTCCGACTTCAGCATTTTGCGGTCGTGGCCGCTACCCTTCCTAGTTGTGACCAGGATGGAGCTTTTGTCCAGGAGGACGAATCCTCGCCACTAGTGACTTCCACCCCTGGGTTGAGCCGGTTTAGGCATATTATCCCAGTATGGGCGTGTTTGGGACGTGACCGACCTCTAGAGCAGAGGTACTGTGACATGCATAGCCTTCAAGATTCACCCCTGGTGTGAGCCGGTTTAGACAAAATTCACTAGTATGGGTGTATATCAGGCGTGACCGACCTCTAGAGCGGAGGTGGCATGACATGTCTAGCCATCAAGTTCCACCCCTGGTGTGTGTCGGTTTAGGCATATTTCACCAGTGTAGGTGTATTTCGGACGTGGCCGGCCTCTAGAGCAGAGGTGCCGTGGTATGTATAGCTCTAGCAGCGATACTACTGGATATACCGATTAAACTTCACTTTATCTTTTCCTTCACCTTTTCACATCGGCGCCGCATAGCAACCTTTATTTCTTTTCCGCATTTTCTTCCTTGACCGGGAGGAGCTTCACTCCACGCGCGGCATCCGAAGAGTCTCGCCAGCAGTGTCTTAACCTCTGGGACAAGCCGGTTCATGCATTTCACCTGATATGACTGCACTCAGGACGTGGCTGACCTCCAGACCAGAGGTGCCGTGACTTGACTGTTTGCTTCGCTTTATCCTTTCTACCACATTTTCCGCAGTGATGCTGCGCGGCAACCTCATTTGCACCTTTCTTCACTGGCCGGGAGGAGCACCGCTCCACGCACGGTAGCTGAAGAATCTCGCCAACAGCATGCAACAACTTTAATATACGCTACTGGAGCTGGAATTACCGCGGCTGCTGGCACCAGACTTGCCCTCCAATAGATCCTCGTTAAAGGGTTTAAAGTGTACTCATTCCAATTACGGGGCCTCGAAAGAGTCCCGTATTGTTATTTTTCGTCACTACCTCCCCGTGCCGGGAGTGGGTAAGTTGCGCGCCTGCTGCCTTCCTTGGATGTGGTAGCCGTTTCTCATGCTCCCTCTCCGGAATCGAACCCTCTTTCCCCGTTACCCGTTACAAACATGGTAGGCATGTCACGTACCATCGACATTTGATCGGGCAGACATTTGAAAGATGCGTCGCCGGCACAGAAGGCCATGCGATCAGCACAAAGTTATCCAGAGTCACCAGTTGGGACGCCGCGCCCCGCGAAGGGCAACGACGATTGGTTTTGAACTAATAAAAGTGCTCTTTCCACGAGGGTCGGAGCTTGGTAAGCATGTATTAGCTCTAGAATTGCCACAGTTATCCAAGTAGGATCGTGTCATCTAAGGAACCTCGACTGATTTAATGAGCCATTCGCAGTTTCACCGTGAGACAGTGTGAACTTAGACATGCATGGCTTAATCTTTGAGACAAGCATATGACTACTGGCAGGATCAACCAGATAGTTTTCTTCACCGAACCTTTGTCGGATATCTGCCGACAGACCGACACGGGGCAAGGGAGACAGTGCTCTGCTCAGAGCGGATCCCTTTCGACCCCGGCGGCGTTTCATTTCCTTTAACCGGCGGGGGCGGCTCTCTCTGCTCTAATGAGCGAGAAGAAAGCCTGGCCACCCACAAACAACACACGTTACATACTGCAGACCCGATACTCTTTGCGAGAGATGGGCCAAGTTCGAGACCATCGGTCGACAAAAATGTACTACGCCGTTAGCACGAACCTGGCTGGCTAGTCGTTTATATGCTTCGTTCTTGACAAACCACTCGCTTCTGCATCGAAACACCTTAACTCTCGCCGTCCGGGAAGGAAGCGAAAGCCTGTCTCCCCACGCACGGAACTCGAGAGCGCTTTTTCGCCAAAAGAACGGTCGACCTGCGCAACAGCAGCAGCCCGCGCTGTGCAGCTCGGCGCGGCTCTGCGCGGCCGACCGATGTATTTCTATTTCTTTGACTTCTTTGACTATGATCACGATGTTTTCAGCAGCCGATGCCGTGAATACGTTGCTGGATTTATAGTGGAGTAAGGTCACTTGGGAAATAATGGGGGAAAAAAACGGGACTTCCAGCACATGTGATACATTTAATATCACTGCTGTATCTAGACCAACAAGCAACAGTGAGAATAAATGGTGAAACAACGACTTGGTTTGACATAAAACAAGGGGTTCGTCAGGGGTGCATATTGTCGCCTTTACATATTTAACTTGTATACCGTTAATGATGAATGTTAGAGAATGTGTAGACAAAAATATTACGATGCCATACAAATAGGAGGTTATGAAATACCAGAGATTAGATATGCTGATGATACGATATTACTGTCCACAACACAAAAAGGAATGGAAAAACTACTTATGTCAGTCTGTAAGAATAATGAAGAGAAAAACCTTTATCTTAATACTAAAAGAAAAAAAAAATTAGTTAATGACTACTGATAAATAATAATCATCATCATCATCAGGTGCCATACTGAGTGCTGTTGGCTATTATGTTTCTCCAGAGTAACCGATCCTTCATGCAGGCTATTAGCTCAGTTGGTGATCTCCTCTCACACCATCTCGTCAGACTCTCCAATATCATTTCTCTCGATCTTCCCATGGCTCTTTTTCCCTATATTTTTCCAGTTGTTACAATATTTTCAATGACTCCTCTTCTCATTGTATGTCTTATGAAAGTACACACACACACACACACACTCTCTCTCTCTCTCTCTCTCTTATCTTTTTGACAAGATTTTTTTTCTGTCTCTCCAGCTCTTTTCCATTAGTTATTTTTGCTGTCCTGGATTTCGCAACACTCTTCTAATAAATCACATTTCTGCTGCTTCCAATGACTTTTGTGCATACCTGCCTGTTGTCCACGATTCACTTCCATATAACAAGATAGGTTCAATATAGCATTTTAGGACTCGTTTTCTAACTTTCATTGAAAAGGATGTGTTGCATAATATGTTTCTCATTCTCTGAAATGCAGTCTTTGAGCATGAACAGTAACAGAAGGTCTTGACAAGTCACGGACTATATCCAGTGATGTGAAGGAAGACAAGACACACCCAAAGACCCCAAGAACATGGCAGTTTCAGACACATTTCCAAATTACAAGAAAGAGACGACCATGACCGGGCTGGAGACAGCCTTGCTCCCAAAGAAGCGATGAGAAACGATAATGATGAAAGAATATATGAGTGAAAAAAATAAAACAAACAAAAAAAAAGAAGACACGAGAAACCTTTTTTTTTAAGGAGACAGAAAAAAAAGAAAGAATTAAGACGTTTTTACAAAACTGGAAAAATGATGGAAAATTTAGAAAATCCATCTTATACATCAAGGAATCCAGGTTTGCATGCTCCGTATGTATTGATTTCACTCTTTTTCTTATAGTTCCCTTCACATTCTGCCACTGTTGAGCCACTCATTTCTCTCTTTAAGGATTTGTGGTGAATCCTTCGGGGTTTGTAATAAAAAAAAAATAAAGTTAGTTTTCAATTTTAAAAAAAATCGTCCTTTGTACGAGAATACGAGAAAACAAATGAACATAACGAAAGTCACCATGACATTTTGTGCAAATCAGCCAAAGAACTGTGACCGTGTGGCGGGTATACGGTAATAGGGAATATGACATTCTACCAAGAAACTATATCAGTTTAAATTAGTATAATTTGAAAAATTTATACATTTTCTATACGCATGTTCTAGCAAAAACACCAAAGAAAAGACGCCACTTAACAGATCTGTCAGGCTGTACTTCTCCTACGCCACTGTCTTGTCTTGTCTTTTATCTCTTTGGAACTGTCAGCTTGTTTTGTTTTTTGTTTTGATTTTTTTTTTGCAGCCGGTGCTGTGAAGATGTTGAAGCACATCTTCGTGTCGGTTTGGGAGCGGGTTGTGGCAGCTATTTCCTTCAGTCCCTGAGTCCGGCTAAAAGGGAGGGGAGGTGCTATAATTCTTTAGCCGACTCAACCGCCATGGGGATTCTAGCAATCCCTGTCCCGCTAGCCAGGTCAGGCCTGTTCCCGAGTTTACCAGTGGAGAAGTGGGGCAGGGTCTTGGCCATCTATCGGTGCCCGTTTGCCTAAAACGGACAGCGTCTTTGCCTCTTTCTACTCCATTATGATGCCATCAGCTTAAACTCTCTTAGGGTGACCATCCCCGTGATTTCGCTTCTTGCAATCAGTCACCCATAACTGATATGCTAATGTCAGGGTTAGCGAACCATAACTGATCAAGACCCTGCCTCACCCCTCCGCTGGTACCTCCAGTAACAGACCTAGCCTGGCTAACAGGGCCTGGATCACAATAGTCCCCATGGTGGTGGAGTCTGCTAAAGAAGTATTCCACACCCCCTGCTTTTTAGCTGCACACCGGGACTGAAAAAGTAGGTGCCATAACCCGCCCCCTCGCCGATACGATGTTGTGCCTCAACACCGTCACAGCATCGGCTGCAAAGAACACCAGCTCATAGTTACATGGAGATAGTACAAGACAAAACAAGGGCGATCATCCAAGCCAAAAGCTTTAACGCATGTTAAAGAAACGTTTCCCCGTTATTGTAGGTCACGCAAAGTGATAATGAATACTTTGTAAAAATTCACTAATCTCAGAAGGAAAAAAAATGATACTTCAGTGGAATCATATAAGAATTATACATGAAGCTATTATCTTTGATTCGAAACTTGACGTAATAAGACGGTCTGATTAAAAGCCATAGAAAGGCAAGCGTTGGCCATGGTGCTAGACTTCGGCGAGTTCACGGAACGGCTAATTCCGTCCAAAACGACGCTGGACAAATACTTTCTTTCTAGAAAACAGCCTGTTCATTTCTCACTCGTTTTAGCTCATTTAAACGTTTTTAAGTTTACATATGAGCTTTTCTTTCCCTCTTGTGTATGTGTACATCTTACATCCTTCCCGTGCCGTTAAACGCCACATAGGGCTCGCGTGGTAGTTTGCCAAGTTTTCCTGTTTTCAGCCAGCTTTCCAACCTCATCAAGGGATGTTATTCCCACTAAACCGGCCTCTCTTAACAATGTCCTCTTTAGAGTTTCACGTGGCCGACCTCTTTTTCTTCGGTCTTCTGTGTTCCACTTGATAGCTTGTTTTGGGATTCTCTGGTTGTTCCTTCTCAGCACATGATCAACATGTATCCATCTTCTTTTCCTGATCACCCATGAGATTGGTTGTTGTTTGCTCATCTGTCTTTTCTCTGCGTTGTTCTCGAATTAGTTCCACTTTATACCGAGTATTTTCCTTAGGCATTTGTTTTCAAAAGAGTCTAATTTGTTGTATATTTCTTTAGCTGTTTTCTAGCTTTCACATGCATAAATGAGGGCGGATATTACATTTGAATTGAATAGTCTTAACTTGGTTTTTGTGCTTATAACTTTTGAATGCCGTATGTTCTCAAAACTCTTGAAGGTCAGTGCTGCTTTTGCAATTCAAATTCTAACTTCGTTTATGGTGTCACCATCCTGGTCTGTGTAGCTGCTGAGATAATATGTGTACATACACATAGTTAAACATAATAAAGGCCTAAAGCAAGGAGTCCTGTTTGGGGAGAGAGGGCTGTTTTTGGAGGATTATGTAACAAACACCTTAGATAGACAGAAAAAGCAAACGAAGAGGTCCACAAACAGAAGAGGAAATCTGTTGTTACTAGCAGCTCTGTTTGTCTTTGGCACTGACGGGACGAGAGAGAGAGAGAGAGAGGTAGAAAGAGAGAGAGAACGAAAGAAAGAGAGAAAGAAAGAAAGAGAGAGAGAAAGAGAGATTGTTTAATAAGATCATAGATCACTCATGAGGACGAAGGGGCAGTACTCATTCTAAATGAGACAGCAATCAGGAACCCATCAGGGTTGGCGAACCACTGCTGGCTAAGACCCTATTCTACTTCCCTGTGGCACTCTATAAAACGTCGGCTACGGGTCGCTAACTGCCAAATCAGACAACGTATTCGACCTGGTGAATGCCGAAAGAAGAAGTTTGATATATAAAGGAAAAATCATTCAGAATGTTCTGTTTGAAGTTTATGACAGTATAGTGATTTTTGAATACAGAGGTTAGGTAAGTCATTTTGGTATTTAAAAGTTGGGTTTCAACAATTATGTCCCGTAGATTTCTTAACTAATAGTTACAATTTCATTCCCTCTTTAAGTTGCAGCTTTCTTATTTCGTGCTGGCCATGGAGCTCGTGCAAGTAGAGACTGGTGATGATCAGTTAGAAAAATGAGTTTTTTAGTTTTAGTTTGGTGTTCGTTAGAGAGAGTTGGGATTTTGTGCTTGTTAGAGTAGAATGTAGCTTAGAGTAGGGACGTAGTCTGTGTTGTAGTTGTCGTCAGTAAATAGTTTGTAGTATAGAACAGTAAGTCTAGAATGCGGTAAGATTCCGGTGGCGTCGAAGTCTTCTTGACGTTAGTAGACGCCGGGAGTCATATTTGTTGTCTTGTTGCAGTAACGTAGTGTCGTGTTTATTGGATTTGTCACTGCCTTTGTTTCAACTCATCGTCGTCGCCATTATGTCACCACTTGCACCAATAAAGCCATTATGTTGTATACGGCTGCTACTCGTGTTTGCTATTGAGTGAAAGCCGTTCCTGGGAGAGTTAGTCTGTCAGACACCAACAGACACCATCAAACTCGAAGCAGGCACTAAGCCGACATCTACCAACGACAAAAGAGACGGACCTCGACTGTTTGGAAGAGTGAAGTCTCGACTGTCTATAGTTGTAATACTAAATAGTGCTATGAATTCTTAGATATAATAAAAGTGGAAGCTCAAGTTTTGAAGCTCAGAAGTACTAGTGAAAATAGTAGGCCTACAAATATCAGGAATTATAAGTAGCAGGCATATAAATAAGGTAAAAAGGTAAAGGTAATCCTGTCATGCCTTAAAGGCACATAGGGATATGGTGTTAGTGCCCATATTTTCCTTGACCTGTCAGCACACTAGAGGGTGATATGGTCAGTATCACGCCTGGCCGCCTTTCCTTCCCCAATTCCAGAAGAAGTCGGGTACCCATTTCTACAGCTGGGTGACTGGGGTGCCTCCGGCCGGATTCGAACTCCCGACCTTCGCCATGAGAGACCAGTGCACAAACCACTTCGCCACTCAGACATATAAATAGAGTAAAATAGCGGATAACATACCACCTATATACAGTACCAATACTACTTTAAGTTATGTAAACGCATTTCATTTAGAGCATGTTTATCTCATACGTAATGGCCTGGGTGGCTAAGTGGTTAGGCGCTCGGTCTACTAACCCAGTGGTACTGGGTTCAAGTCCCAGCAGTGAGAATTTATTTTACTTTTTTTTCTGTTGCTACCACACAAAAAGGGCCCTGGAGTCCACGCAGCCTCTAAAAGGTGGTGCTAGAGAAATCTTGGAAAATAAATGCAGCCAGGGAGTGATACTAACTACATCACACTTTCATGTGCCGAAGATCTCAGAAATAAGAGCCTAACGCTGTATCCCCTATTTATCTTAATGGCATGGAAATTGGGGTTTTACTATTACTATATTTCATACTGGAAGTCTGATGCAAGAAAAGGAAAGTGGGAAGTTTTTTTGTTTTTTTTAAACTGGAAAAATGATAAGGAAAGTGGAAAGTTTATTTACTGGAAAAATGATATCCTGCAAAGATTGTACTCGGACTGCCCGTTTTTTGTTTTTTTTCAGAACTTTATTTCCGTGTTTAGAAATTCAATATTTTGCCTGAATATTTTCATGTACGGATGGATTTAGCTAGGCTTGAGTACCAGGACGTGGCACGTCTTGATGGTGGCGTGATGAAAGAGTTTGCTGCGCGTGTCATTACTTATGAAGTAACCTAACGTCCCATTGATTGCGCAGGAAACTCTCGTGGATTTTACCTTGATCTCGACAGATCAATAACTGCAAATGTTATGTTTGCTCCAGGCTTCCGTCCTTGAAGGCAGTTTGGACTGGGACTTGCCTGATCCCTGCCTATTGATGTTGCTGATGCTGTGGTTGACGTTGTTCGTGAGCTTGAAATAGGGAAATTTAAGGGAGAGAAAAATAGATTTTAATGTTGAAGGAAAGGGAGATAAATAAAAGTTAAGTCAGATCTGTTGATAAGGAATTTTTTTAAAATACTTTTTATTGCGTATAGAATTACAGATGATGGGAGAGCATGGTTTTCACCACATATACACAATATATATATATATATATATATATGACACACAAAAATAAGTTCATGTAAACGGAAAGATTGGTTTTTTTGTGTATAAAGTCATAAACGAATAACACGAAAGAAGAAATAATGTTTTTTACCTTGTATAAAATGAGATATTGGAAGGATACATAATGGGAAAAAGAAAAAGAGGAAGACCGAAACGAAGATGGCTGCAAGACATTGTTGATGATCTGGAAATGGATGCAGCAGCAGCAGGCCATCTTGCTCACAACCGAGAGGCCTACAGGAGTGCTGTTTGGGAGGCAAAGTTCCGCAAGGGACATGCAAAGGAATGAATGAATGAATGAATAAAATGAGAAAAGATTAAAAAGAGATGAGGGTATTTTTTTCATCTTTTATACAATAAGAGACACGGAGAGGTCATGGAATGTTTCTAGTTTATAAGATGAAAGACATGTATAAGAAGAGTGAAGAAGTGGATGTGAAAATAGAAAACGAAAGAAGACGAGAACAAATTTAGATATTAGAGGAAAAATGAAGAAGATGGTAGAAGAATAAAGTGAAGAGATATATGAGACATACCGTAGGCTTATTTTAATGTGTATAGAAAGGCAAATGGTATGGTATGGTATGTATAGCATTGTTTGGTATGGTATGGTATAGTATAGCATGGTATGGTATGGCATAGCATGGTAAGGTATGGTATGGTATTTATAGCATGGTATGGTATGGTATAGTATGGTATGGTATGGTATGGTATGGTATGGTATGGTATAGCATGGTAAGGTATGGTAAGGTATGGTATGGTATGGTTATAGCAGAACTCCCGGGGGATTCTATCTTCTGCTTATGTATAGAATTAACTTGTTGCTTAGTGTTATTCATCTCTCTGTAATTCATACTATTGTCCACCGTAATAATGACTGTTAAGATTTTATCTCATTTAATCTACGACTGTTCTACGTTGTTTTGCGTCTGTTTTGTTATTCGCTTCGCACACTTACTTGCTCCCAGGCCCAATATCTCTCAGTGGAATAACAGCAGCCGCAATATTACGTTTAAAGACTTTATTGATGCACAGGGTGACGATGATGATGTTGGCATGATTGACGGTGCATACATATCCAAAAACTCATGACAAGACAAATCTCCACTCAGACAACATGTAGAATAAATTCCCCGCAGTTACAGCCGTCTATAGACATCACTGCCATCAGAACGTCTTTCTAACAGTTCTACACGAACTAAACACAGCACAAAACTACATATTGTCAGAGACAAGCTAGCCTAACCTACTCTGTCCAAAACTAAAACTTCTACTGTTTTTTTTTTTTTTTTTGCTTGGCCAGCTCAACCTCTTTTATATGACTCCAATTTTCCTTGAAATTATTTTTAGTTACTCCTTTCGTTTGTTCATGTCGACCCAGACATTCCACTTTTTCCCTTCCAACTTTTCTAATTTTTCTAATCCTAAGTTGCTCAAGCTTAAATATTCCCTACAATTTCACCTTGAACTTTCTCTAAAAGTTCACGAGACGTCTGACCCTAGAGAAATTGTCAGTCTACTGATCAATGGTAATATGGTATCAAACATTTTCAAATATAACTTTGTTACTAAATATAACTAGTCTAGACAGTCGGCTCACCAAATATATTAATAATTCTTGTGAAGTTAGTATGTCAAAACTGACCTTGAGTAAAAAAAAACAACCAAACATTCCAAGGCTTAAATTTTCTGTTACTCCTTTCGTCTAGTCATGTCGGCCGAGACATTCCACTTTTGACGCTTCCAGTTTTTCCCAACTATAATTGAGATTTACAAATCGTAAACAACATAACCTTGAACTATCTATGTCATAATTAAGTAAGACCTTTAAAAATTATAGACTATGTACTAGTTTTATTTTGGATTACATCCCTTAGATAGTAAAAACCATAAAGTGACCAAATGCAATACTGAAATACTGGTACATGATATGGTATAGCATGGCACAGTAATGTATGGTATGGTATGGTATGGTATGGTATGGTATGGTATGAAACTACACATCAAAACACTGGAGCGTTCCGTTTCAGACGGGCCGTACGCAACCGGCAAGAGCATCATCACCCCCACACAGAACCGACCACCATCTTGAAATCAATGACGACGCTGTTTCTAAATTTGACATGTCAATGTGTTCTTATTTCCACCATACTCATATATGGTATAGCATGGTATAGGATGGTGTGGTATGGTTTGACGTGACGTGGTATGGTCTGGTGTGGTGTGGTATGGTATGGTTTGACGTGGTGTGTTATGGTCTGGTGTGGTGTGGTATGGTTTGGTGTGGCATGGTTTGGTGTGGTATGATATGGTTTGGCATGGCGTGGTATAGTCTGGTGTGGTATGGTTCCATGTCTTAAAAGCGAGCAATTAAATTATATTTTTTTGCTCAGCTTCCAAGGCCGGAATCTACATTCCGAGGACCATTGAATCTGATACCCTGAGACACTCGCGAGGCAGTGCTGTTGTTATAACTGCATTTCTTCTTAAGACTTGAGATCTGACAGAGACTGGGGGGGGGGCACCTGGTTTTATTGTAGTTGCCGGGCTTCTCAGCAAACTTCTTTTGAAGTGGTGGAGAGGGGGAATCCATTCCCTTGTAACGCAGTATTTAATAGAAAGCAACAACAGCAACAACAACAACAACAACAAACTTGTCTAAAATAAAGCCGTATTCTATATTAGCAATGCGTCACGCGGATACAGTGATAGCAGACATATTTTCCCTATCACCAAAACAAGTCAGGTACCAATTTTTACATTTGCGTCGAGTAAGCTTCTTCTACCAGAATCAACCTACGGATCTCCATGGTGACTGACGGCTGCTCTAAATATTTCTCTTCTCATATGCCAGAAACAGACATATAGACTCTGTTAAAGAAGAGGTATGAAGCTGTTCTAAAAGTGTTTCTGAAATGTTGAGCGAGTGTCGGTATTTTGAGGAATGTTTAAGGGTTGGAAAGCGATCTTGATATTTATGGGTTATGGTAATTTAAACACGGAATTTGACGGACATGGAAGTTAAGACACAGATTTAGATAGACATGGGAGTTAAGACACGGAATTTG